>JBBPLD010000027.1:0-196766 GCA_038089555.1 Chalciporus chontae
CAGGATTTACGGTGACTCGCAGATTTGTCTTTAGGTCACACCTGTGGGATCGAGAACGAGCGTACAGATCGTGTTCGATGGTAGGGAGCTTCGCTCCCTACGAATTAATTTTAATTAATTTCTTTTATTTTTTTTAATTTTTGTCGTACCCTACACCTATAAACCAACTGCCACCAGTTCCGGGGCCATTGCGGGGCCAATAGACTAAACTTAACAATCAGTCACAATTCAACCATTCATTCTCGGCTTGAAACCTTGTCGGCGAACGTTACTTCAACCCTCTTCCCATGAATAGAAAATACACGAGTCCATATGCCCAAACGCGCTCGAGGGACCCACACATTGGTCCTCAACTTCCGTCATGAGCGCAGCGACAAGACAGCGGAGATGGTTCGAATCTGTTTCGAATTGACACTTTATCTCGAGTTCTCGCGGCAGTTGACATTCAATTCAACCCTGCCCAAGTCCGGTCGGGTCGCGTCTCGCCGGCCTGATAGTAATATGTCCCCACCCCTTCTTCCCCATCCGAGTTGCTTCCGAGCGTATTTGCATGGGAAGGTTCACCAAGAAGAGATCCCTAAAACTCTATTAGCTATACCCACTGTCTCTTCCTCAATGATCTACCAATGAGCATTTACACAAACACGGCGCCTTTTCCCATCAACCGTTTTACATCACGCTGACTGTTTAAAGTTAAGTGTCTTGGTATCCTCGACTGGGGGCCAAGTCCTCTTATTTAAGACCCACATCAAAAACGTTCCCTGCTTCCCCGCGTCCCCTTACCCCACCCCAGTTCCTTTGGTGACCCTGCCTGCGTGAGCGGTTTCGCATGATTCTCACAAATACACTCGAACCTGATACCAGGCCCATTAAATCCACCATCTCTCACTCGTACACCCACCACGCCTTCCAACGATCCAGAATGCAACAGCCAACCTGTACCAGACTTCGTGTACGGTTCGTTGATTCAGAACTCTTCTTCCAGGCTGTCCTTTACAACTTCTGGTCGCAGATCCCCTCAAGATGCCCAGGTCATATTCCACGCGGTGGCGGTCGGTGTGCTACCTATGGTGACGAGACGTTTGGATACAGAGGAAAGAAGAGCGATCTCATCGGGCAGCGTCTTTGTTTGGGAAGAGCGTGGACCTAATCCAGAGGCAACTGGGGTGAGTGCGTGCGTCATGTCACTTTGTACCAGCGCCTCAGATATTTTCCACACAGCTCGGCATTGAAAGGTGGACGGACGGGAAAAGGTAAGTTTTCCCAGAAAATCACACCGGCCTCCACTCACGCCCACTGTGTGACCAGATGGGGCCCGAGCCGCGTACGAGATGTAAGCCCATTCCAATCCTCCGCAAGGCGACCACTCAAGTTGGCTAGGAATTCCTATTTTACCAAGAGAAAGAGCCAGAAACTGTCGACGTAGACCTCAATTCTGATTCAGACACCACGTTCGTTCACAGTCCCTACATACCATCGCTCGACTGATTCTTCTCCAGCCTGGGTTCTGGATCTCGCCAGCAAAACAACAACCCCAGACCAGACCACGCCCGGTCTTCCCTGGTGAAACAAACATATTCCGTATACGTAGACACTGCTCGAGGTCGTCGAAAATGGCATCTCAGTACGTCCCTTGTTCGCATGAATCACCTCGTTGCGTTGACCGCGCCTCCTAGTCGCTTACTTCACGGCGGATACAGTCGATTATCTACGGACGGTTTCCGACATACCGGACCTCGCTCGCCTTCATGTTCCACCTGGAAAATACCGCAGCGCTCGTCATAACCCTACCAGGCACCGTGCGCATCGAGAGGAACAGGCAACCTATCCTCCCGCCCATCAACAATTCGCTCCATACCCTTCACCGCCACGTATCTACAACTCTGTAATCCAAAACACGATATCACCCAGTGGCGACGACCTCCGTCGTCAAGTGGAACGAAGTGCGCAGACCCTAGCACCCTTGGTGTACCTGCAAAATCTTCCTCCTCCCCGGAGGCATCCTGTCGACGAGGAAGTCCTCATGACCTTTTACCCTTGCTTGACTTGATTTCGCTTTATACTTTTCTGGACACGTCATGGGATCTTGTACTACTAACTCACTGCTATCCATGCTCTCGCCTTTTGCTCGGACTCTCCTGCTACATATTTTCGTCGATCGTGTGTTTTCTTTTTTTTTTCTTGGCGCATTTCTGTATTCACTAGACAGACCGTGGATTGTATGATATCTAGTAGTCTTACACTTGAACGAGGTTGACTCCGACCCAACGTAGGCTATATGGCATGTCAACGCCACCTCCTCGGCGACCGATACATACACCGCTGTCATGTACACCCACCAGAGAGTCTCACGATTATCAAAAATACCATGTGGGGGGGGGCTCTGCGATTGCCGATTCACAGACACAAGACAGGGCGAATTAGGACACCCACGCGCGATTCCCTGAACCTGAACGTTGGGCCCCCACTTTCCAAACGACAATTGAAAGGAAAGGGTCTCGTTAAGTCACTCCCTGATAACGTTGCGGGAAAACGTGGATAGATATTGGGATTTGGGTTGGGTTGTAGAGTTCCCCTACAAAGCCGCATTATGTTCGCACTCCACGGCGCCACACTCAGGCTGGCCGCCGCATAATCCAACCTTGGGAGGCTGAGGAGGGGTAAGTACAGATACGACTGATTCCGAGGAAGGGGCAAATATGGCTCGTGAGGGCGATTTGGATCGGTGGTGTTGAGGGTGTGTGCAGTCTGGAAACGTCAGATAGCTTTTTAGTTAGGACGGGACCAAAGGGGAGAGAGAACAGGTGAATGCCGTCTACGGAACAAACAGATATCATCAAGGTTCGGACCCATCAACGTATCGTATTACTGCGGTGTAACGACATGACAACCACGCACCCATATACACAGACGCCATTCCAGAAAACCAGCCTGGAAGAGGTTCTAGGAGTTAGTATACGTTCGCGAAGGAAAGGCGTCGGGGACTCAAAAAAAAAAACGAAGGCGAAGGCGAGGGAGAAAGTAATGTCATCATTGGTTTGTCGCCGGTTGGACAGTTGCCATGATAGGTCGTGGTGTGATCGTTCCTCTCTCCATGGGAAAATCTTATAATAAACGCGGTCAAGGGATGTTCCAAATGATGCTAAAATGGATTGTTAGATACGGGGCATACGTACATACCAATGTCAAGGAAATCATATTAACGAGCATGCACGGCGAGGTGCCGAAGGCACGTGAAGGGACGGACGATACGTTCGCCTTCATTTTCGATATCTTGGGAGTAAAAGGGTGACGATGAGCCACTAAACATAAGGCCAAGGAGGACAAGTCATGACGTGAAAACGACGATAACGACGCTTGACTTTTTAGTAAGAGGTGGAAACTTGATTGAGAATTAGCGCGGTCAAACGTTTGAGCAGAGGATTGCTGAGGACGGGGCCGGTGTTGAGAACACGAGGATGTGTTGCTGTTGCTCTGACAGTCTGGAATGGGCCGGTGTGACCTCCCGCGAAAGGTGTGTACGAGTGGATGGGCCTGGCAGCAAGAAGGGCAGGGAGGTCTATGGAAGGTCTAGGCACGAAGGTCCGAGGGAAGAGGGTTATCTGATAAGAAGGGCGGCGTCGTCCCTTGTTGATCTCGTATGGGTTCGCGTGATCGCGGGACTTTCCATGAAGCGAAGCTCGGCGTTTCACCTGGACGATCTGCAGGTGGGGTGGGGGTGATACGGGCCGAGTATCCGGATTAAAATGGAGAGCAGAAAATAACATGGATATGTATACGATCTATGGATTTGGGTCACCGAGTTCCAGTTCGATGTTTGAGAGGAATAAAGTTGTAAAGTGATAGAGTTTCGGGCTGCAATCGAGATTGACGACCAACCTTTTGGGTCAATTACACCAATAAGGTTGCGGCCGATTGCGGTAATTATCACCTTTTTCGTGATCACTTTCTGACAAAATCTACTCCTCCTGCCCTGCTGCTTCAGAAAATAGTTTAATTAATTACCAAACTAAATTACCAAACGGCTCACCTCCAGATCTCGGGCTGAATATATACTGATCCAGGTCGTTGCATCCATCCTCCGCTGCCTTCTCCCATCCTCTCCTGTCTGTCCCAACACCTGTGGCCCAGACCACAATGCAACAGCGACCAACTTGCACTAATGTTCGTATCCGCTCCACCCGTGACGCTCACAAGATTTTCTTCGCCGTCCAGCGTCGCATATTGCCCATGATAACCAGACGACTGGATGCAGACGAACGTCTTGCGTTGTGCTCCGGTTGTGTCTATGCCTGGGAGGAAAGAGGCCCCCACACTGAAATCACAGGTCTCGGCATTGAGCGTTTCACAGAAGGCCGTCGTTGGAGCCCCTCGCGTGTGCGAGACGTATGTTTATCCTGTTCCTCTCCGAGATCGCTACACCCATCAAAATATCCAGGAATTTCTCTTCTATTACGAAAAGTACACACCACCCGCAGACTCCGGCCACTCGGGGTAATGATTTTCGCGTAAATGTTTAACTCCTGCTCACTAGATCTGATCCAGCGCCTCTGATAAGCAGCCCCCGCGAGACTGGGACCCCTTAGTAAAGCAAACATATTCGGTATGGGTCGAAACTGAGAAGGGTCGCCGAAAATGGCATCTGAGTGAGTTCTCACCACTTTACTCCCCGTTCGTCCCATCCTCATTCAGAATAGCTGCCTATTTCACACAAGCTACTGTCGACCAGCTGGGTACTATTGATGATATTCCTGGCGTCGCTGAGCTTGTCGTCCCTGAAGGAGCCTTCCAGAGCACCCGTGTCAGCAAGAATCGCAAGGCAGATGACTCCCGTTCCCGCCCTGATGTGTTCAAACCACCTTCCTCAGTGACGCGAACATACGCCCCATTCCCCGCCACATATCCTGCACAACCTAACCCTTACCCAGGGCCGCCGACACCCACCTTCACTCAGGAGCCTTACCGACTTAGTCCACAGGCTTCCCACTCTTCTCCCTTCCAACATCCTTCCGATATACCACAATTTTCCGTACCTCCGCCACTGCCACCCCTTGGAACGCTCCATACGCTGCCACCACTGAGGCCAGACAGCGAGGATATCGAGTATAAATTTCGCCGTCCATCTCTACCAGGCTCTTCCAGTTATCAGCCCGACCCCCCAACAACAATCAAAGATCGCAGAGCTAGTCTTGATCACGGTCGGCTTGACGAGTATGCCTCCAATGCTGGTCGATCTTCCCTTTCCCGTCATAACGTAGTATTGCCCCCACCTCCAAACCTTCCCATCGATGATAAAAGTATGCAATATTCTGCTCGGCCAGCATTGGCTTGCACATATGCAAGCACTTCACGAGATCCTGCTTCGACCATTGACCGACCATCATCCACCGTCGGGCTATTTCAGCCGATCCCCGCCACGATTGGCCAGGGGGAGGGTACATACACCCATGAGTCTCCGGCATTGGAGGCTGCGTTTCCCTCCCACCATGGTTTCTCACAACTTTCTCTTCCGCCACCTGCTCAATTATTTCGCTCTGAACCACCTTCTCAGCTCTATCAAGTAATACCTTCAGAGGGAGGTATCATCGGACCGGCAAGGGTAGATCTGGCTCCGCTCCATGCTTTGCAACGCAAGCATCCGTATCGCAGAGACCCCGTTGATGACAAGGCTCTGAGGTTATTAGGTCCACGGTCCGGGTGACTATTTTCGGATCTTTATCCCGTACAGCGGTGATAAACCCTCTGCCTTACTAGCATGCCAGCCGATGAAGCCTACATCGCCGATGACCGGTATCCCAACGGACTAACAAAGAACAGGCCGTCTTGATACGCCCTTCCAACTCGGTTCGGCTCCCAGGCACCGGTCAAGTGCTCACATGAAAGCTTATGTCCTACTTGGGACATTGTTTTTTTTTTTTTACTCGTGATGACTGAAGATATTTTTTTTCTCTCACTCTCGTTGTATTCTACATGCTTGTCGTTTTGTGCTGAGTGCTATGTATGTGGCTTAATTGTAGAGAAGCGGGTGTAATGACGAAATGACGAACTGAGTGAATGTTGTCTCCGCAATATTGTGGTATAGTATGTCTATCCCCAGTTCAGATAAATTCAGGGCGCATGATGGGATAGGTCACGGTTGTCCTCGAAATTTACTTGATAAGATTTACACCTCCACGTCCACTCAATCTCAATCAAACTTTTGGCGCGGAGAGATTTTAGAACGCGTCGAATTTCTGTCGGACCCAAATCCATCTCGAGCCTTGTGCCGTCACGACGGTGTCGACGACAATCCATGGATTTTCAAGCACCACAGTACCGTGGAAGAAGATCACGCCACGCCGCCAACGTGATCTGGTCAGTGGTGATTCTCCCGGTCCCTCTTTTCTTTCGTGATCTGTACCCTTTATCGGTGCCACGACTCAGTTTCGAAAGCGGACGCTGTTTTCCACCCTCGTTCAAAATAACATATTTGGGTATGTACATCATTTCAGACGCATGGACGAAACAGAATTTCTAATACTCACCGTTAGCTCGGTAAATCGGAGGTTCATTTCATCTCGCGTGGCACGCGCCCCTCCCCCCTCTCTCTCTCCACAAACTTTCAAAAGGGCGGAAGCTTTTCCGCCTGAGAATGTTGTGAGCGAGTCAAAACATCTGATTACTCTAATGGTCAAAAAAGGCACGACGCAGTTTCGGATCCTGCATTGTGCCGAAACTTTCCAAGTTCTGGACCTGCCCGAACAAGGCAGGATACATACTTGTTCAACGTGTGTGTCCTGGATACAGTTAGACGGGGAAGCCACACAAGGCCGGCGACCTGGTAAGTGACCCAGAGTTGCAGATTGGGGTGGCCTGCATGCAGCGATCTACCGATCGTGGAAGGATAACCTTTTGCGCCCGAAGGTCAAGTACTGTAGTATGATACCCGGCTTGATCCGTACAAACTTGCCCATATAGATTTCTGCATATAGAAATGGATAACTAACTATCTCGAGCGCTTTTCATAATGAGGGTTCTTGACTCATAGGCTCAACAGAAGAAAAAACAAGGTTGAGGGTACAGACTGCTTGTGGAAAGCACGATACGGCCTAGATCACGCAATTCGCCAACAAGGGGAAGTGACGACGCTGCGCTTACTTTTACAAAGTAGGGAAGTTCGCGACACGTCTTTGTCATTGTGCCAATGATCGATCAGAAGAAAAAGTTCGCCTTCCAATCACCCCCCCTTTCTTGAACTCGTTTGTTGTCCGCGCGAGATTCGGAGGACTAGCATCGGCGGCCCCGCTGGAGCCATATATCGTTTCATGCTTCAACTACTTTATCCATGTGGCGTAAACAATCAGTGCGAATTTACCCCAGAAAATCTTTTGATCTCCAATCGAGAAGGTGAACGCGTTGATTAGACACGGAATTCTACGTGGCGCCGACACAATCCAGCCAGTATTCCCTCCCCGGTCCCCGATCTTCATTACCGTGACACGAGGTGCTTGCGAGGCGATCAAGAAGGGGAGCTGTGAGGGAGGTCTAGACTCATACATAGACTCATACAGACCGCAAACCGGGAGCGAAGGAACTCTTGGGGGTGGGGGAGGAGTCACGCTGGGCGAACGTCGTCGACTGGTCGAACATTGCCCATCATGGTTATCCTTCATCCTTTGATTTTCATAACGCAATCGAGCGACTTGCGCCGCGTGTTTTTCATTCGTCGGTTGCGAGGGGGTTCGTCGTCGTCGTCGTCGCGGTTCCCTGAAACGAGTTTCTGTTTCACCGGGCAATCCGATATGAAATCAGTGAGGCGTTCTGGCCAGCGCGCGCGCGCGCCAACAAACCGGCTGATCGGCGAGAAGGAACGGCGTACGGATCTCCGTAACTATCTTGAGCAATATCTGGGGCACTCAGGCAAGGGAGTGTCTCGAGTACCCCTTTCCTGCTGGCGCATCCCCATATCTGGGAGTCTAGCGAACCATGTACATCGCTCCGAGTCCGAGTTCTTACTCAGAAGCCGTCCATTTCTTTACCCATTATGTCACCTGGACGTCGGCATCATTTCTTTTTACGAAGCCAATCATGCATAGCTGCTATACGTGGAGACACCCCCCCCCCAGAAAGATTCATCCAGGCGGCGTATGAATAACCCTGGGAGATTGGACATGTAGATCGCCGTCTTCTTGATATGCTTTCCGTCACCAGATCTTACTCGATTGCGACACGTTCAGGGCTGGCTTGGGAAGAATGGAGCGTATAGAGAAAGACGTCGTTCTGAATCACGACCAGTCGCGCCGCCAGGACATATTTATGACCATGAAGCAGTAACGCCTTGCAGGTATGATCGTTCGTTCTGCAAGTAACGTCATATGAAGGTGGATGGTATCGATACTATACATCGAAAAATGGTGGTCTCACTGAAGAGTAATGCATAATGACTTAACCGTCGAGTAGCAATGTGCAATGCTGATAATCTAACAAACCATAGGCCCTGAAGAAATTGGCAGGAGATGCAATTACCATTCAAATTCTCTGCAAAGAGTCGTTTAGACGATGACTCGAGAAACAAAAAGTCGGTCTCACCCCGTGCATTTAGCGAATAGGTAATCCTTTCCGTTGATATGGATCATACCATCCTTCAATATGCATTTCCATTTATTCTTCACACGGCCGACCTGCATAGTCACAGTCAGCTGAGCGGCAGGCCGTTAGCCGACGAGTGACCAACCTTGTCGTAGGTACAGAAGACAATGTCCGTGTCCCCCTGACCACCCTCTTCTGCATCCTCCTCGCCTTCCGTGTCAGAGTCATCCAAGTCACTATTTATTGCCTCATCTCCCACTTGAGAGGTACTAGATGGTTGTGGGGGTTGAGGCAATGACGGATGAGAAGTACGTGGAGCATATGATTGACTCGGTGGAGGCGATGGTGACTCAGAATCAGACGACGGCCCGTCAACTTGTGGGATCTTCTGAGCCGACGTGCGTGCCTGCACAGGTTGTGCGATCGCAGCGGGTTGAGCAGGCTGCTGGATTGCGGGTACGGCCTGCGCAGGTACCGGCTGTGAGACTGCAGCTGGCGCAGGGACGTACGATCGTGCTGTGGCAGCCGGTGGCGGACGCGCAAGATGTTGTGGGTGTGGAGGAAAAGATAACACACTCTGTTGCCCCCCAGGATATGCGGGAGGCTTCATTCCGTTGAGCTGGGGACCAGGCAAGGGCGGCAAAGCATAAGGAGGCATTCCCGGAGGGCCATTGAGAATGTAGCGGTTATCTAAAGGTTCAGACTTGACCTGCGTTGACTGTTGCTGCGGCGGGGCCACATATGGATTATGAGGGGGGGGATAATGAGGATGATGTGGCATCATATGCATGGGATGGGGGGAATAAACTGAGTGATGTTGAGCAGTCTGCTGAGGTTGAGGTTCAAACTCGGCGACATGAGATGCAATGACTTTGCTCTGCCATTTCTGCCAACGTTCCTCAATAGCCAGTTCCCTATCCGCGCGAACGACACTCACATGTTGTAGGTCAGCTAGGACGTCTTCGCTAACACCGTATTCGTCGAATTCGGGCTTAATGGCAGAAATGACTTCGTCTATGACGGCGCGGTAGATTGCAGGCTCAAAAATTTCTCTGTTACCTGACTGGACTACTACAACCAAGTTCGGGTGAGCAGCTCACCACAATCTTATTCGACATTGTGAACGATGCCAACGATGCCAGGCACGACGACCTCGGGGAATGTTGGTGGGGAAAGTAGAACAACCTTTTATACTTCAATGACAAACAGGACAGGCTTGCAAATTCAAACTCAGCACCGTATCAATGTGCCGCTCCCACGCACAGACCACCTGTTGACGAGCTCACTACACCTGCTCACTCGAGATTCGTCTCGCCTCGAGGACAATCAGACTCGTTTTGAAGCCCATCAAGGTTTGCGGTTGATGTCAACCTGATCCTCTTCCAGTTAAACAACGAACGATGTATGCTAAGTACGTGCAGCCCACGAACAGTCATTTAGCAGGTCCCAAATTCTGAATTGCCAGTGGCCCACTCAGCCGCAGTGGGCGTGGCGGCGACCGGTACGCTCCATATACATATCTTATACTTCAGACTGCAACCGGTGGACTTCTCAATCATCGATTGTGAGCATTGTATGGGTGGGAAGCATCACTAAACCATACGAGCGGTCTTTCTTCCGTTCCATTCATCTGGGTCATCCCATGCAAGCCCCAGCTTCTTTCGACAGCTCAACGGTCAAACCTTGAGCCGCCGAACACGTTGCCAAGATTGCATCTCCGTTTAGCACATGGATGATGATCGATGAGCACATGTCCCCATGCGTTACATACTGGACTCCGACTCCAAGGATTATTATTCGGGGACAGAGTAGGCTTGTCTGTCTATGCCCATCCTCACTTCAACAGTCTGATCCTCCAGACTGACGGTGCTAGACAATGGAACGCGTCAGCAGTCAATCAATGTAAAGCGTCGGATTCCGCGATCGTTCCATTGCTAATGAGGCGTGCATGCTAGCGCAAAGTCCGCCACGAAGGCACACGATGGATTGCCCGTTGGGTCTGGTGTTCGCATCGCGTCAGCATCCATCCAGCCAAAAGCCGAATATGACGGCGGGTTGGGTGGTAAAGAGATTCGTCTGCGAATCGCCAACGGCGGCGCAGGGCAGTCGGGCCTCATCGGCGCGTGGGCAGACGCTTTCATTCAATTCTGCCACGGAGAGGGCATCTCGCCGTTCAAGGTTCGCTCGTTTTTGTTTGTATGAACTCGGATGGGTTGATGGGTTTTGCTTCCCGAGCAGGTTGGGTGGTATCTTGGAGATACTACTGAAAGCCTAGGGTTCCTTGCTGCAGGCGAGGTCGATATCGCGGTCACCTACAACGAGGCTGCGGAAGAGCAAGCGCGTAAAAGCAAGACTGCGGTGGACTATCAGTACGGTTTCCGGGTGAGTGAGATATTTTGATATGGCCCATCACCTTGCAACAAGTTCATCTTCATTTCAGGACCACTTTTACCTCGTAGGCCCCAAGTCGGATCCCGCTAACCTCAGAGATTGTGGTGACGATGTTCTCGTGATGTTCAACCGAATTGTAGATCAAGGAAATAAGGACGTGGTGGTACCTCTCGATCTCTTCCGTTTTAAATCGGTAAAGCTCACACCAGAACATGTTTAGACACCACCGGAAGATCGAGAGCCAGTTCGGTTCCTCTCCCGGTTTGATAAAAGTGCGACGAATATCAAGGAGAGTCAGCTGTTTTGCAAAATCGGCCAGGTAGGCATTGGTGTCCGGGATATCTCCGGTATGCCGACGACTGATTGTTGGCGCTAGGTTCCTTGGGCTTTGGCGTACTCCAAGTGGTATCATCAATACCCACGTTTCCCTATCCAAGCACTAAGGGCGGCGTCAGTGTTGAACGAATATACACTGACCGATCGCGGGATATGGCTTTCTGTCTCTGAGGTGAAAGAGACTATGGACGTATTCGCCAAGGGAGGGGACGAAGACCCAGACGATCCGTTGTTGAGTCCTGCGCATGTCCTCTTGGGAGCCAATGCAAAACCAGAGAACAAGGAAATCTGGGAAAAGTTTATGACATGGGTCGTTGCTCGCGATGGCGGTCAGAAGGTTATCAGAGAGTTCAAAAAGCCATCACCACCAGACCCGAACGGTCAACAACTGTACTCCGAGGCTTGTGATGGCGAGTGACTAGTGACTAGTGACGCAGCAGTAGACTAGTAGTAAGACTTTGTACGATAGAAGTAACAAACACGGATAAACACGCAGTTCTCTTCTACGATCACTGCGTCAGACTCGTGAGGATGTATGGACTGGTAGTATCTCTGCTCTTCTGCGGTCTCTCCCAGGCTGCCAATGTATATCTCAACCCACCAGATTCGCTGCCTTCTCGCCTTTCTCCTCAACAGGCGAACCTCGTACTAGCGGCACACCTGGGCCTCGAGCAGTTCGAGGTTGTCACTCAGCAAGCACGACTGGACAGCTTGTTCAGTGAACGTGACTTCGTGGGCCAAGGCGACCAAAGTGCTCTGCTGTTACTCGTCGACGAAGCATATGCTCGTGGTGAGTGGTGTAGATGTGACCCATCTACATTGGCTAATGCGCATGTGTAGACATCGTTCCGTCGTCGTTCAAGCCATCGTTTGCCTTCTCGGAGTCGCAATCAAATTCTTTACCTTCGTTTCTAAAGACATCAACCCAGCGTGCATCGCACGTCTACACGCATGTCGCCGGTGAACCTTCGTTGCCAACCGAAGGCATTCCCCGTACCCTCGATATCTTCTCTGCCCCAACGTCCGCCAACGAGGCATTCTTAGCCGAGGCCTGGACAATCTTAAACTACGTTGATTTATCCTCCTCGACAGATCGTTTCGCAGCACTCGAGTTGACTGCGATCCCCAAGCTTGCAGCTTCATACGGCCGGTCAAGCGAGGAATACAAACTCGCCATGCAAACGATCCATGCCGCTATTGAAACCACACTGGCCGACGAGTCTGTTCACCTCGCTTTGGTAACATACACGCCGAGACCGAGCTCCCTGCTTGGCGGACTGTCCTCTGTGCACCCGTCCAGGCAGCTCTCGTCTTGTCTTGTCTCTGCCACCGACTGCGCCAACGCCACGAATAACTGCTCGGGACATGGAGAGTGCACAAGTGTTTCGCGCGCGGGACAAGAGTGTTTCGTTTGCGCTTGCGGAACCACCGTCAGCTATGCTGGCAAGGTCCAGAATTGGGCTGGCGAAATGTGCGAGAGAAAGGACATCAGCGGGTGAGTTTCCTTTACAGGCTTCGCACTTTACTATTTCGTGACGATGGGATCCTTTAGGCCGTTTGTCTTGATCGCCGGTACGGTGATCACGTTGATTCTGTTGATGGGAGGTTCTGTATCCTTGCTGTACGGCATTGATGGTCACGAACTGCCAAGTATACTGACAGGTGGTGTCGCTGGAGGAATACGGAAAGATCAATAGTCTTGCCTGACGTAGACCTCTGACAGCCTCTGTCTTGATAATATAGTGGTTGAATACCAACTTCAACTTCACGAATGAGACCAAGGTGTGTTTCTCTGACGTATCCGCTCAAGCGCAGCTGTGGTACGGTATGCATGTGAGACTAGTGTGATATACTTTGAGGTTTCGTAGCAACAGCGCAAAGATATACCGCATCGTCTAATAGGCTCAGTCTCAGAGACGGAGAAGGCCACAATTGCTTCTAATAAATTCCATGATCCAGAATAGGCGCGCAAAGAATCGCCTACGGACATCAAATGTACATCAAAGACCCAATTACTTGATGAGCTAACATAATTTCTATCCAGTAAATAACACTAAAAATCCGACGTCAGGCAGGCGACCGCAACATCAAAAAAAGACTCACTCATTTCATGCCTCACCGCCCTCAAGGATCGTAGCTCCATATTCACTATTCCCCACCACTCTTCGTACCGAGCTCTCCTAGGGAGACGGTCCAAAGGCTCTTTGTTCCACACGCTAAGATCGACGTGTTTGAGTGCGGGATAGAGGTTGCAAAGGATGTGGGCAACGGCGACGGGTGATCTGACGGGGGAGTTTCCGAGGCAAAGATCATCGAGTATGTCCGACCGTATATCTCCTGCGGCTGCGCGAAACGATGCTTCAGACACCTTTGTAGCATCGACCACCAACGAGAGTGCTCGTAATCTGGGGCAAGAGCGTACGAGGTGGACGAGCGACTGGAAAGTGGGAAGCGATGCAAGAGGGTGGTTAACATACGTAGATAAAGCGAGCTCCTCGATGCATGGCCATGCAGACGCCAGCTCTGCAACATCATCGTCGTTGAACGAAAGCGTCGGGACTCCTTCAAAGCAAACGACCCGGAGGTTACTGAAATTCAAGATTGGTCTGAAGTCTCTTATAGAGGCTAATGAATCCGAGGACGGGAACTCTGAGTGAATGACGCAGATTTCGAACCTGGTGAGAGTGCTATGCGAACAGGTTTCCGCGAGCGTTGAAAACAAGTTTCGAAGGCAAGACGGGTCGGAAAGCACCTCTTCCGAATCGAAAAGATCGAGTCGAAATTCTTTCAGCGCTAGATATAGACCCCGAAAGCAAGAGATTGTGGTCGACACTTGCCCCGCGTATAAGTGAAGATGTTGGAGGAGGGAAAAAGACGATTCGTGCACTTTGACAGATTGAGAGAACGACGACATGCGCCCCGAAGCACAAGCGGTCAGAGATTCCAATCTCCTCACTTGGCTCAGGTGCTCCATCGCCTTTATTGTGAGATCGTCGCACGAAACGTGGTTAAGATTGTTCCAGTGACAAATCGATGTCGAGAGGGCATTCGTCAACTCGTCGCTGAGAGTGGCATTAGCTGCGGATATTGATATGTCGGTGATGTTTGGACATAAAGTTCCGAAAGATGCTAGCATTGTGAGGCTGGAAGAGTCGGTGGCGAACTCAACGGATAGGCAAGTCAACGAAGGTCCACATAGCAGGCGCAGGAAGGGAAGCATTTCCACATGGTTGGAGGGGTACCATGCGACGGCGCGTATGTTTGGAAAGAAGGCATTTGGTTCAGGCGCATTAGACAGGGATGGAAGTCGCTCGGAAGGCGAGTCTTCGATCATGCACATGTAGAGGGACCGTGTCCGTGCCGAGTATTTACGCAAAGTCGCCCATTGCTGCGAGAAGAGATATGAATTTCACGGAAGATGCATGACGGAATTCGACCCACCTGCTCACTGGCCTCCCACGTATCTTGATTGAAAAGATGCAAGAATGGATAAATACTGTAGAGGTCCCTCCATAACTCGTCCAAGGCCGGTTCCTGGAGGGCGCGACAAGTCCGCGCTACGGCGGGAAGAGACGATTGGTCTAGCGATGCACAGATTTCACGGAAGATTTCTGATATGAATAGAGCGTGATGCATTCCTTGGTCAAAAATTAACCAGGCTCAAGGAAGAGGTTAAGGAGCTAGAGGGTCTGGAGTTGAGAACAGTTATAACCATGGTTTACCTAAAACTTTGGCGGGTTTCGTGTGACCGCTGCCTGCAATATTCATACGCGAGAGTTAGCGCACTGCTGCGATATTGCTCAGGGTATGCAGGTGGTTCTTCGCATTCAGCTCGCTGGCAACTTCTTGGAGTCAGTGCCACAACGGTACAAGTTGGAGCAAGTTGAAGTTGCCAAATCGCTGGTGGACACGTGGGATGGTAACTTGAAACAAACCTTAGCGTTAAGCGAAACAAAGCTCGGTAAGCGCCTCGTTCTCCCACTTTCTCTCCCTCACTGTTTCCCAAAAAGGAGTCCGGAAAAGGAGATTGCGAAAGTTTCGCAATCTCCTTTTTAGGCAACTCGCTGCATAGCAGAATGCAACACAGGCAACACAGGCCACGACTGCGCACTGAGCTCCCAATCAGCACATCTTCATTTGGGATCTAAGGACCGGGCTACCACTGCTGTGGGCCCAAAGGCCCTAAACTTAGCCATGTGCGGAACCCAGGCTGTCAAGCGGCGTGGTAAGTATTTGCTTGATCCAGGTGATTAATGAACTGAATTAGACCCACTGCAACATATATGAGGCGTGGCTTCGCAGGCCGGTCAGACCCAGATCTCTTCCCTCCCCGTGCAAGCGAAGCTTTGCCCCAGGCGTATCCAATTTATTCGCCCCACCCCGCGCAAGGGTTTCACAGTACGGTTGCTGCAAATGTTTTACTTTATAAACTCATCATATTTTGGCACTTTGGCAGCGTCGCTCCCTTCAGACTTGGCCTCTCGATATGCCTCCTCGACACAGTGTGTTATGAACGAGTTCACTTCACCCGGCGGAGACTCTAAGTGCCTTACACTTATAGGAAAGGGAATAAGGATGGGAGCACCCAAAACTCAATTGCGAGGAATGCAACGAATGGATTAGGCTGATGTGTGCGATAGATACATGAGGTTTATATAGGTACTAGAGAATGCGCACAGACCATCAGCCGAATATAGATAATACAAAAGAATGGATAAATAAGGAAGAAGTATGCGGAAACAAAAGATAACCAGGTACAGGCACGAGTCTAGACCATGACATCATTGCTGACTCATCTAAGTCTAGACCCACGTCACGTGATCTGATTACGTAAGGGTTCCGCGGAGTATCCGGACTAAAAGAATGAATCCGGCTATTACCCCTAAGGCGGTGCAAGGTCCTTGGTTCGAACCGTCCGTATGGCAAAAGATTAAAAAGTTTTTTAAATACTATAACAGGTTTGAAGGTGGTGATGAGGAGATCATTGCACGGGTGAAGCATGAGGAGGCGGTCAAAAATGCCGAGGTTATCGAGATTGAATCGGATGAGGAGGACGACTCGAACAGTGAAGCGGAGTTGGGTCTTGGGGAGCTGATTGAGGTGACAGCAAAGCTGGAGAAGGCATGCATTACTCACGGTACGGTGGAAGGTGCAGCTGACCTCTCTCGACGTTTGAGGCAGTTTCGGATTGAATTGAGGCGAATGAAGGGCGCGAGTTTGCAGCAGCCGACGTTGCGCAAGTGGATTGGTAACAAGGCGAAGTAGTGTAGCGTGTTACTGTCACAAGTTACATTATGTCACACTTCATCACGCACATCTAGAGTTGCATATTTCTAATAATGCATGGGGAAAATGGCCTCCCCGACGTGATGCGTTATGAGAACATCTACTGTATGGGAAGCTAAGTTAGTACCTACACGATATACCCAATGTACCCATGCAATTGCCTATGCAGGATTAATGATGATCTATTTCTTTTGCTTATTTGTGTTTGGCGGTTTCGGGGGTCTTTGGTTTGGTCACCTTTACGGTACTGCACGGACTTTTGTTTCTTCTCTACAATATAGCCGATAAAACCTCCGAGTGGGAACAAGCGAGCCACAACTCGCAACAGGACTCACTGCCAGCACATATGTGTCACTAGTACTTCGTTTGCCGCCGACTGCCAACAAGGAAGAACTTGAAGAAGTTCGAACTTCACGCGTCACGTTGAACGTGCATATTCGATTCTGCCGAGCTCCACCATCATCTTTGCTACCAGGCGGATACTACCTGGCTGCCGGTGATTTCACATTTAGAGTTTCCCGCACGGAGTCGAGCGCACTTCGACCCGCTGAGTTCGTCGCCACGTATTCTTCAAACGGAATTCTCTTGGGCTGATGTTCTCAGAGTGACGCGCGGCTTCCAATTTTCATGAAGTGGTTGGCAGTCGCACGAGCGCTGCGGTCCGTTAGTCTGGTGACCGCTTCAGTGGGTGCCAATTTCACGCCTCCAAGTCCTGTTTGAAACCTAGCAGTTCAGCGATCAGCGATCATTGTTATTTGCCAGTGGCTCAGGAATGGATCCGCCATAATCTAACAGATACGCCGTAATATTCTGCTCCGTCGACGTCCCTTTCGTTGTTCTGTGGCATTCTCTCCGCGCGTCGCGCACCTCGTGCCCTTTGAAGTTTTCTCAGGAAGTTTCCAAACAAAAGGTAACCCAACTAACCTCTATAAAAGCGTGATCTTTTCCGCTTGGTTTCCGCCCTCGTTCTTACTCCCAGCCGACAGTACTTGCAAACGATGAGTCGAACTGGTAGCGGTCCTTTTAAGCCGTCAGGCCCCGGACGTCACGGTGCTCGGACGAACAGCAAAGCTGGTTCTGTTTTCTCTCCATCCACGTCCCCATCGTTCGACTCTCAGTCGAGCGGAAGTGGCTTTTCGACGACTGCTACTACCACTGACGACACCAGAGACAATGTTGCCGTGGGTCTCTCAGATCCCAGCAATACGGGTACTCGTAAAGAAATGCTTCAACTCATCAATCGGCTTCGTGATACGGGGTAAGCAGACATTCAAACCTCCAAAATTCTAGCGGAAGTTAATGTCACCTTCGTAGTGTACAGACTGACATCGATCTGCCTATGATTGTCGTCGTTGGCAGTCAGAGCGCAGGGAAGTCATCCCTGATCGAATCCATATCCGGCATCACCTTTCCTAGGTCGTCTGGAACCTGCACTAGGTATTCGACCATCCTAAGTATCGCCTTCGCACTTACTCAATCCCTGCAGATGCCCTACGGAATGCAAGCTTATACGCTCAGATAGTCCGTGGAAATGTGTAGTCAAACTTCATCTCAGCACCGACTCTGACGGGGCTCCCAGCCAAGTTCGCATCATTTCCTTCGGCGATCCTATCACCTCCCAGCCTTTGGTCGAGGATCGTATCCGGCGCGCCCAGCGTGCAATCTTGAATCCGTCCAAGGATCCCAAGAAGTATCTTCTTGAGGAAAATCTCCCGGACGAAAACGAGCTGACGTTTTCGAAGAATTATGTCTCACTAGAGATCAGCGGTTCCGAACTTGCCGACCTGTCTTTCGTAGACCTCCCCGGTCTTATTGCTTCTGTCGGGAGGACAGGCGACGATGGAGACATCGAGCTTGTCAAGGCGTTAGTCACTTCTTATATACAGCGACCGAGTTGCGTTATTTTACTAACGGTTGCCTGTGAGAGTGGGTATTTCATTGGTACTTTATTTGCGTGTCTTCGGATGTTCTAATGTCACAACCCACCAGCTGATTTTGAAAATCAGGGTGCACACCATCTTGCGAAGAGCTTCGACCCGGAAGGAAAGCGAACCGTCGGTCAGTTGCTTGCTGGTTTGTGAAGATGGATCGCTGACTCATCTGTTTTGCAAGGTGTTCTCACCAAGCCCGATCGCATCGCAGTGGGCGATGAACAGTCCTGGATCAAAATATTGCGCAACGAAATCGAGCCTCTTGTCAACAACTGGTACTGCGTCAAACAACCTTCTTCTCAGGCGCTCTCCAAGGGAATCACGTGGTCAGATGCTCGACGCCAAGAGAACGAGTTTTTCACTGCGACTCAACCTTGGTGCTCCCTCGAACCTCAATACCAGAAGTTCTTGAGGACAACTAATCTGACAGAGAGACTGAGCGTTATCTTGTCAGAGCTCATCGCAAAAAGGTCAGTCGGCTGCTTGCGATCAGCCAGGTGGCCTTCGGGTTCTAACGAGCGCGTCGACTTCTTCCAGGCTCCCTGAGATTCAGGAGGAGTTGGTGAACGCAATTCGGGATACAGAAACGAGGTTAAGCAAACTCCCAAGAGCGCCGTCCAATGATCCTCTTGGTGAAGTGCTGCATGTTGTGACCAATTTTTCTCGCGACCTCTCCCGTCTCGTACAGGGAACCCCAAACAGGAACGGCCTCCTCCAGACCATCCGCCCACACCAACAAGCCTTCAGGCGTGCCATACGATGCACGGCGCCCAGCTTCGTTCCTTGGGGGAAGAGCCTGACCAATGCGACCAAACCACTGTCAAAGGCCGCATTTCTTGCTAGCGAGGAGGGGGATAAGAGTAACGAGGTGGATGGGGTAGCCAGCGAAGACAGCGAAGACTTGAATACGGAACAGACGGTCGTATATATACGGCCCCAGAGGATATATGTCGATGAAGTTTTAAAGCAGGCAGAAAGGTAAGTCCACTAAACCTTCATGCCTTAGTTCGTCGCATGAAGTAAACGGGCACCAGCACATGCACACGTGAACTGCCGGATAACTATCCTTTCGTGGTCCAGCAATATTACATCAAGGATTTCACGAAGAAATGGGAACAGCCAGCAATGCATCTTTTCGACAGAGTATACGTCGTTCTGAAAACTGAACTTGAAAAGCTTGTAGATGTTCACTTCGCCAACATGGGCAAAGGGACTGCCAAACAGGCGGTATTGTGAGTCTATTTTAGATCGTGGTCCGATCGTCAACGCTGACGATTCGATAGGATGATTGTGAACGATCATCTCGACGAAGCTGCTTCGAGGACCAAACAACGCATTAAATGGTTGCTAGACCTCGAAGAAGCTCCGGCGACGCTCAATACCCACTATTACTCGGACTACAAAGACAAATTCCTCGCTTACTACAAAGGCTACAGGAATGATAGTGACCTAGTCACAAAACTCAAGACCGCATTCGAGCCGATTGTCCCGCGGACAAGCGCGCGTGCTTCACCCCAAACATCGCAAGAGTCGGTCAGCAAAGTCCTGTCTGGGTTGAGCGAGCTTGGAATTACTGTCAAAGCCACTGACCTCACCAAACTACTCCCGCCCGACCCAATGGCGCCAGCTTTAGACATCATGGCCAGCGTACGGGCATACTTCCAAGGTACTGTTGATTTTTGGGAGCTTGTTATACGTATAATCTGAACCAGGGCATTTACAGTCGCCTATAAACGTTTTGCAGACATGGTCCCAATGGCCATCGACCACGAAATTGTGCTGGGATTGCAAAAGGGGATGGACAGGGTCTTACAAGAGGGTCTTCAAATCACAGGACCGGACGGCTACAAACGTTGCAAGAGCATGATCGAAGAGGCTAGCACTGTAACATCTACCCGACAGGATATCTTGGAGAAAATGGAGAGGCTTCAGGCTGCGCGGCAGGAGTTGAAGAAGCTCTTGTGAGTCGTGACGATAGTGGCTTGTGAATTTTGTGTTGTATCTGGGATTTTTGTTGTGAGGGCGAGCAATGGGGACATCAAATGAACTGGCGTTTTGTTGCATCGGTCCTTGCCCAGTGCTTATCGTTTGGAGGTGTTCAGGCACCGACCTCATCAACGCCGAGAGTCGGAGCAGTTGTCGATTTCTGCTGGGCCGACTACAATTCCTTCATGACATTGCCTAACGCTGAGTCCAGACGCCAGATTTCCGACCCAGGCGCCCTGGTCTATAAGCGCGCGCCACGCCTCCCAAATGTATCTTCCCTATGCCATGTGCTTTGGCCTATTACCTGAACTGAAGAATCCTGTGTGCATCGTTGCCCCGACGTCTCGAATCCGCTTGCACTGAGAGAGTTTGATCTCAGAGTGCAGGAAAATTCTGAGAAAGACATCGTCCGAGAGGACTCGTAAGTTGAGATGGCGGCTCAGGTTCAGGCCTACTTATTTCGGATCGCGCGTGTCCACGGAGTCAGTCGCCAAATGTGGGCCCCTTCAACTGAGACCATGTTGGTGAGGTACTTAGTAAAAGCAAGCTCAACAACTTGAAAGCCTTGTATATCTCCCTACCCGTCGCGAACCGCGTGGGGGGCGCGATAAAGTTAGCCCTAGTATGAGTGAGTGTTGTCGTGTCCGAACTTAGATTACTTTTTCTCTTGTTCACACAAGGCTGTTACTAGGGTGACAGCAAGTTATGGTCAGTGCCTCCAGGTCGATTCATCTCGTGAATCGCGAAGGGCCGTTCTTCGGTCGTCTTCACAATGACAAGCAACTTCTAGTCTGGGTACGTGGAGTGCTCGTGCTACGGAATCTGGCCAAGTCGTACACACAGAGCTGTACTACTATTAATACTAGTAATTTGCAGCGTGCAATTGCCAGGTTGTGACCGGTCCTGAACTTGGCCTGACCCTTTGTACTACTTCCGGTTTGATACGGGGCCAATCACTCACGCGCACGGTGCAGTGTCACTTCCGTGACGAGTTTCTCTGGAATGGGATAGTGGCACGACATCGTATTCGGCCAGTGACTCGGAACAAAGGTCCGGTCAACGTGGTCAACGGTCAGGCTGGACTCCTGGTAGATAACATATCGGTGGGTATAGCAATGGGTTTCATACGAGTCATTGGCCCTCACTGACTCGTGATGTTCTGACTCGAGACGGTTGCCCACTCGCGGCTTCATTCAAGGGCCCGCACTTCTAGTGGTAATTACTACCATGTCCACTCCCTATGGACATCATTACTGATGTTGTGTCTAGATCTTTGTTGCGTTCGATTTCCTCTTGGAATCCCATCTTCCCCTGACTTCATAGACTAGTAAGAGTCACCGATCTGCGCCGCCATTTCAGGTAACCCCCCGCCTTCATCTCACTGCGATGGTGTGAACGCCCACGCAGAGATGACGTGACAGCCGTGAAGATACAGCAAATGTGGATTCAAAACACGCTGCTCTCGTAATGTCCAGCCCTTGGCCCTACTAATTTCGCAGGAACACAGGAAGTGGACGGTATAAATTGGAACACAAAGGCCTCACAGTCCGTCCCTCACCTTCCAGGCGGATGAGCTTACCTGTTACTCACTTCAGAATGCGTCCCCGCTCAGCCAGCAAGGCGGGTTCAACCTCATCTCGCTTCTCATTGGAGTCCAATGGCTCGCCTCCCAGTCCTGGCTTTGGGTCGTCGACAGTCACTGTGGATCGTTTTGAGGATGACTTCGCGGTTGGACTCTCAGATCCAAACAATGCTCGCAGTCGGAAAGAGATGCTTGAACTGGTCAATCGTCTCCGCGATACAGGGTATTGATCCTTCCCATTTGCTAGACGTCGCCTGCCAATGCTCATTCAACCTTCTGGTAGCGTACAAACGGACATTGACTTACCGATGATCGCCGTCATCGGTAACCAGAGCGCAGGCAAATCGTCTCTGATCGAGTCCATCTCTGGCATTACTTTACCTCGATCATCTGGGACGTGCACCAGGTGGGCGATCCATTGTCATGTCCGACTATGTATTCATCCTTTTACCGCCAGATGTCCCACTGAATGTAAATTATCATACTCGGTCGCACCATGGAGATGCTTGGTAAAGCTTCATTTCAGCACTGATGCCAGGGGAGTCCCTGTTCCTGTCCGCGTCGTGGCTTTTGGTGGTCCAATCACATCGAAATCGATGGTGGAGGACCGTATTCGTCGCGCTCAGCGCGCGATCCTCAATCCATCCAAGGAGGCTGCCCCATATCTCCACAAAGATCATCCCTCAGACGATGACAACGAAATGTCGTTTTCCAAAAATTACGTCTCGTTGGAGATCAGCGGCCCTGAGGTTGCTGATCTCTCGTTCGTGGACCTTCCAGGTCTTATTGCTAGTGTCGGGAGAGGAGGCAACGAGAGAGATATCGAACTCGTCAAGTCGCTTGTTACTTCCTACATAGAGAAGCCAAGCTGTGTGATCCTATTGACTGTGGCTTGCGAAAGTAAGTGTCGCAGGATGTGCTCTGGTTGGCAGTAAATGAGTGTTTTAATATCACAGCCGATTTCGAGAATCAAGGGGCACACCATCTGGCTAAGAGCTTCGACCCCGAAGGAAAGCGAACCGTCGGTATGTCACACTTCTTCGTCCTTGATTTGAGGCAAAGGCATTCACCCTTCCGCTTTCTTAGGTGTTCTCACTAAACCTGATCGCATCCCCGAGGGGGATGAACTTGCCTGGCTCAAGTTCATCCGCAATGAAAGTGAACCCCTCGTCAATAACTGGTACTGTGTCAAGCAGCCTTCGTCTCAGGCACTCTCCAAGGGGATCACTTGGGCAGAAGCCCGTCGCCAGGAAAACGAGTTCTTCACCGCGACATCACCTTGGTCTTCTCTAGATCCTCAGTACCAAAAGTTCTTGAGAACGAGCTGTCTCACAGACAGACTGAGCACCATCTTGTCAGAGCTCATTGCGAAGAGGTAGGTGGATGCTTGCCGTCGTGGCATGCGACTTCGACTTTTGCTCTGATAAATTAAACTATGGTTGTATTTAGACTCCCTGAGATCCAACAGGAGCTCGTGAATGCGATTCAGGACACAGAAGCGAAGCTTAGAGAGCTTCCGCGAGCTCCTTCCAACGACCCTGTTGGTGACGTGCTGCGTGTACTGAGCAATTTTTCCCGGGACCTATCCCGTCGTGTGGAGGGCACTCCGGACGAAGATGGCCTCCTCCAGACCATTCGTCCATACCAACAAACCTTCCGACGCGCTATACTAGGCACAGCCCCGAACTTCGTCCCTTGGGAGAAGACGAAAGCAACCAAAGAGCCACCCAAGGCAGAATTCTTAGCAAACGAAGAAGGGGATGACGACGATGAGGCATCTCCGATGAAGGAGAAATTAAAGTCACCGAAGATATACATTGACGAGGTTTTAAGCCGGGCTCAAAGGTATAGTTTCTCACCTACTGTATTCCTCGTGTTTCGCCTCATGCAAAACCCGCTTGCAGCGCACGCACGCGTGAACTCCCAGACAACTATCCATTCGTAGTCCAGCAATCGTACATCAGGGAATTCACCAAGAAATGGAAGCGACCCGCGATGGACCTCTTTGACGAAGTCTATACCATTCTGAAAGCGGAACTTGGTAAACTCGTCGAGGCTCACTTTGCAAGCATGGGTAAGGGTACCGCGAAACAGTCGGTGCTGTAAGTTCTGTTTTCCAAAACACGGTCCCAGCGTTGACGCTGGCTTCTTTTCCAGGATGATAGTGAACGACCATCTGGACGATGCAGCCTTGGGAACCACACAGAAGATCGAATGGCTGCTCGCCCTCGAAGCGACTCCGACGACGCTCAATACCCATTATTACTCGGACTATAAAGACAAGTTCCTTGCTCACTATAGGGGCTGCAGGGGAGACAGCGACCTACTCGAAAAGCTCAAGTCGCCAGCCGCAAGTTCTCCGTTCATAACCCCACGTTCCACGTTCCCATCGACACAAGATTCGGTCAACAAGGCCCTCTCAGGGCTCAGCGAACTCGGTATCTCTGTCAAAGCGACTGAGCTTCCCAAGTTGCTCCCGCCTGATCCTATGGAGCCAGCTCTGGATATCATGACCAGCGTGCGAGCCTACTTCCAAGGTACTGTCGAAGTTGAAAAGTTGATTATCAGGAGTCATCTAAGGACGTCCATTTGCAGTCGCTTACAAACGTTTCGCGGATATTGTTCCAATGGCCATCGACCACGAAATTGTGATGGGGTTACAGAAAGGGATCGACAAGGTTCTCCAAGAGGGTCTCCAAATTACCGGTCCAGATGGATACAGTCGCTGCAAGGGTATGGTCGAAGAGATGAGCAGCATCGCGTCCGCTCGCCAGGAGATACATAAGAAGATGGAGAGGCTTCAGGCAGCACGTCAGGAGTTGAAGAGGCTCATGTGATAGTAAGGTGGTATTCTCGATGTGATGCCGTTTCATCTCGAGTATTCCCCGGTATTCCAGTGGATTAATTGCGACCTATTCCTCTATTGATTTTGTGATGCACATGCTTGTCTCTCGTAACGTCTTCATCCGCAACTCAGCTACTTACTTGTCTTCTCGCTATCATTGCCGCTAAGCATGCGTTGTTCTGATTTCAACGTCTCTTCCAAGAGAATTTCAATAAATAGCGTCTCGGACTCATTTCACAACCACGCATCGTTGTCCGATACACTAGACGGAGATGGAAGATGAATGTGCTATCTCATTGTACACGAGAATGCACGGAACGACCCGACATTACAATAGATTCGCCTGTTGGTCCCCTTTCAGACGTGGTCGATGATGGGTGGGATGGGGAAGGAATCGACGTTGACCCGAGATAAGATTGATATTTCTCCCACGGAGTTGCGTGTTGGATCCGTCGGTGGAGCTTGGCGTTTGCTTTCTCTCACTTCGTCAGAGACAAGGGAATAAAACTTTCGAGCTTGTGCTTTCTCGTCCGGTGGAAATGCTGGATCGGTTGAAAGATATGTAAACTCCGCGTCCATAGAAATCGGAATGAGAAACATACGTCATTGTGAAAAGCGGAGAAACGATTGGCGCAGGTTGAATGTTAAATCAATACCACAAGCAGAAAAAAGCATTTCGAATTCTGTCTGTCGGATGGACGAGCTCCTTACCTAGTAGGATGAAGAAATTTGAGCCTAGTAGAGAATTACAACGACTCGAGGACTCTGCGGTTCCGTCCGAAGATCCTCGCCACTGTGAAATCTGAGATCTTGTCCAACTTGAATGTCCGTGGCACTGGTAGAGGACTGTGACCAGCAGGGTGATCGCAAGTTAAAGCGGTCTAAAGCGATGACTGGTGAAATGACCTTCTTCAGAGATGGAAAGAAGCCACCTGCAGGGTGCTGTTGAAGATCATACCGAACGCCGCCGGTATACCTAGTCTAGCTACTAGTAGCTACTAGTAATATTTCATTTATGCTCTGGGTCAAATCGATTCAGCCGAGCCAAGGGAAATCATTAGTGTTGCGGCCAAGTCATCATGCTTGCGACCGCAAAGTATACGGTGACAGAAATCATGGTCACCTTCGGGGCCCGGGGACCATACTATTAATTGAACCATTCCCCCTTGCGATCTCAACATCTGAGAAGTTCCCGCGATCGTCAGCCGGGGAGCGTCTCGCTGGTGCAAATCCGTCTCAAGTCTAGACAAAGAGGTGGGCTTGGAGAATGGTCTTCAGAATGTTCTTAGTCCCAGCTAAGGTCCACCAAGCCAAATGAAACCACAGCGAGATGGCAGAAGTTATTGGACCAAAGATCGGCTTTACTACATTGAAGCCATTTGGGTCGACCTAGCCAACACCTGTGCACCACAGGTTGTTCTATCCAGATAAAGGTAGGTGCGTCAATGCACGTATAAGAGAAGCCTTTCCTTCGTGTTCGCCGACTCATACTCCCTCCAATCTACGATGTCCAAGCCATCCCCTGGAACTTACTACATTTTCAACAGGGTTTCAACCCCTGACCGCAAAACCCTTGCTCTCACCTTCAATGGGAAGGATGCTGATGTGACCGTCACCCCTGCTGCGAACGGATCCAATCAGAAGGTGAGTTGAACACTTGACTGAGAGAATTCTCATTGATTCCCAGGCTGCAGTGGGTCATACGCAACTATGATGGAAATACCCAATCGGTATCCCCTAATGATGCCTCCAACCTCCAGATTGGAATGGGGAACGGTATCCTCAGAGTCCTCGCTCCTGGTGGTTACGTTTGGACCATCAGGGTGTACGATGATGGTGTCGCTACGTATGTATCTCATCCGGATCGTGTCAAATTCGCCGCGTTAACTCTGTTTATAGCGTGCAAGATGGTGGACTTACCGTGTACTGGGGCCTTGACGAAGCAGAATCCGACGCTGAAGTGGTGTTCGGTGAGGGCACTGACAACGAGAAGCAGAATTGGGTCTTAGAACGCGTTGGAAACAACTAAGGCTGGGCACAAATCGAGCCGATGAGCACTGGGCAGACTGTCCCCTACGGATTGCTATCCCGACGAGTTTTTAGCAATTGATTTGAGCTTGTGATACGATTTTGACCCTAAATGTACGCAAAGTGGCGAGTGAATCAAAGCAGACCGTTCAAAGACCGAAATTCGAACCGGTCATTCGACATACCCTTTGAAGAGATGACTCTTTGCTTTGAGAAACCGACTCCTAGAGGAGGGTGCACGCTTCATCCCGGCTCTTGGGTCTGCCTACGAGAAACTAGGGTGCGCGGGTCACGTCCTCGTTCTTGCCGTCAGTGAAAGTCATGGCAAGCGATCGTTGATTGGTAGAATTAACCCCACTGACAGTTGAGAAGGTGTGTCTGAGATATCGAGTAGAGGGAACGATGACGATAGCGATTATCAGCCAGTGAAGGACAACTGGACATTGGGCCTATATACGATCGTCTCCGCATCTACCTGTGGGATCACCCTCAGGACGGACTGCTAGTAACTTACAGCTCCTGCCAAGGCAGTGTCCATGCCTGCATCGTTTTTTTTTTGGCATGGAGCGGCCCTCGACACGCGGGACTCGCACAGACCCTATCTTTCACAGGCGGGTTCCTGGGTCCTGGGATGAGCAGAGTCTCTGCCAACTCGGCCATTCGACCAGAGCTCGGCCGCTGTTGCAGGCTACTTTCTTCGAGGTAACCGCGGACTACAACCTCTTCCTTGGAATCTGGGCCATTCGTACTACCCTTAGAGATCACGTAGACGTATAGCTCCAAGAAGAAGAAGAAAAGTAGAGGGTCTGTCCTGACGGTAAAATGTCGATTCCGCTATATAGTGAGGTCTTCGGACCCATAAACATGGATAAAATCATAGAATAACAACGACCAAAGATATTCAAAGGAATAGATAACTTACAAATGCGCAGACTCTTGCGTCGTTGATGGAGCTGATACTATCACTGATGGTTGGGCCAGAGACTTCCTTTCTCGGACGAGTAACCGCAAACAAACAGAAAAGTTTCACTCCCGCGGCAATTGCTTGTCAAGTCGCAAAGTCAAGTCCAAGTCCGAAGGACCTCTCTCTTCATCGTCTCTTCGTCATGTTTTCTGTCGCATTACGGGGAACAGTTCGAACACGTTCGTTTGTACCACGGTCGGTGCGCCTTCTCGCATCCAAAGCACCACCCAAACCAGCAACGCCGCCGAAGCAACCACCACCACCCCCGTCAGCAGCAGCGTCAATACCCTCTTCAACATCCTCTCTTCCTAGTCTCGACTTCGAACCTCCCGAAGATAAGACAGAAAGGACGGAGCGGACGGGTGCAAAATCTTCCAAGGACTCGCTCTCCTCCATTGAAAGGCGACGAGGGTTCTTGGGACGATTCTCGCTGGCTATCCTGGCCATTGCCCTCGGCGCGGAAGTGCTGTATCTCGGGCGTGATTGGGAATCTGATGAGCTGTCAAACAAGAAATTGGTATGTTTTCGATTCTTTATTTGCTTTCGCGCTCGTCATTGATCCCTCCTGCCTTGACAGAAGATCGAAGATGCACCATCAGGTCGGTGGGCCCGAACCAAAACACGCTTTGGAGATATGTTCGATGTAAGTTGTTGCTGAATGGCATCCCATACCGAATTTCGTTCATGTCTGCTTCCCAGTTCTTCAACAAGCCAGCATGGACAGAACTCCTTCCTCCACCACTGCCAAGTCCCCACCAAAAGCCTTTCACCCTCCTGTTATCTATGGATGACCTGCTTGTAACCTCTACTTGGGATGTAAGTTGCTTGCTTCTTAACAATTTCCTTTCTTATAAATCCTCCTCAGCGACAACAAGGCTGGCGGACAGCAAAACGCCCGGGCGTCGACTATTTCCTCGCTTACCTCTCTCAGTTTTATGAAATCGTAATATTTACCACGCAACCTCACTACGTGCGTCCAGCTTCCCTGCTGCATGGTCACCACTAAGCGTATATTTCCTCTAGACTGCCATTCCCATAATCGAGAAACTGGATCCTTATAATTTCTTCATCACCTACAAGCTTTTCCGTGAAGCGACGCGGTCGGTGGATGGCAAGATTGTCAAAGTGAGCAGATTATTTCACGCTGTGTCCAAAATTCACTGACGCGCCGAAAAGGATCTCTCCTACCTCAACCGTGACCTTTCAAAAGTCATCCTCCTCGACACGAGCGAAGAGCACACCTTGGCACAGCCTGAAAACTCCATCGTGCTTCCCAAATGGAAAGGCAACGCTGGCGACAAGGGTCTGATCGCCATGATTCCTTTCCTAGAGTGTATGCATTTCCGTCGTTGACCACTATAGCATTTCATTCTCACTGATCGAGCACAGCGATCGGGATCTACAACCCTCAAGACGTACGCCCGATTCTTCAGGCGTACCACGGCAAAGATATTGCCCTTGAATATGCCAAGAAGGAAGCAGAGGCGCGTGAACAACATATTGCTGAATGGAAGGGCCGAGCCATGGGCCTCTCATCTGGGGGATTCACCGTGAGCTCTTTGTTCGGTTTGGGTGCCGAGGTATGTACATCTTCGTCGCCTTCCTCGGTCGTCTTGGTCGGCTGAACTCTTTCCCCTACCCACTTAGCCTTCTCACTCCCCCATCCCGCCCACATACCTCGAGCAAAAGCGTGCAGAAGCACAGCGTCACTACAAAGACGAGCAGACGTACCTCACAGCTAACAAAGCCGAGTTCGACAGATTGTTGGAAGAGGACAAGAAAGCGATGGCGAAAGAGATGTCTGGGTCGTTATTGGGCTTGATTGCAGGGAAGACCCCAGAAGAGGCACCAGAGGCGAAGAAGGCCGCTGCGGGCGGCGGGGGTGAGCAGCAGTCGATTGGCTAGCGCCGCCGGTGACGTAGTGTTGGTGAGATGGATGGTGGGACGTACTCTAACGAGGGATTGCATGGATAGCTTCACTGATCGTTACGCACATAATATGTTCTCCACTCATGTTCGAAGCGAATATACCTTGGGGTACCAAGGTGTGTCAGAACGGTCTACACAGGGCTACATGTGAAAAAGAGATGGGAAGAGAACTCCGAGCGTGTTCCAAGGAGGAAAAGAATCAGGTAAAAAAAAACATTGCCCCCTGGCTGGATTGAACAACCGACCTCACCATTACGAGTGGCGCGCTCTACCACTGAGCTAAACGGGCATGTAAGAAAGTTTGTGAAGAAAGCTTTAGAGGCGCGTTCGGCTCACATTCGATCAAATGCAGAGATATTTTGCATAGATCACGATTGTTTTGCAGTCTCCGCCACCGCATACGTTTCGTCTATTTTCTTGACCAAGTCTTTGAACTTCTCCGCAGGTACCAGCATCACTCTGCCTGCAATATCCAGCCCAATACTCTCTTGATCGCGTGGTTGCGCGTTCGTAAACGAATATGTCAACACATGCGTTGCGTGCTGTGTACCGTGTTCGGGATTAGCTCAGCCCCGAGTCGTGTCGTTCCACAAAAGCATCAAGGTCCCTCGTAAGCGAACCAACTGACCTGAATGATCTCATCATCTTCTGGATGGAATCCATAAACGCCCTCTCTACTCTGTCCAATCTGAGAACTTGGTGCCGATTTATAACGCTTCGAATTTCGCTGAGCGGCAAACATAGCCTCTGCTTCTTCTGGCGTCAATCGGTACACGCGCGAAATGAACAGGTAGTGTGTGAATTGGTACGGGTCTCCCTGAGTATACATGAGGCGGTATCAGATCGAGCCGTCAATCAAAAAGTCGATAACAGACTCACATCCTTAATCGCCTCGTCAATCTCTTCTAAAAGCATCCTGTACATTGGGGCCATGACCTGCACGGGCATATTAATGACACGTTCGCTAAAAACCAGTCCCACGTGGGATTGAGGTTGGTTTTGTAGGAGCGATGAGAGAGTGCCATGGAACTGCTGGTCGGCACTCGTCTTCGACAGCACATAGTCGAGCACGACTTTGAGACCTGGGTTATCCTACATTTATTAATCCTCTGAGACAAGTAAGAAGAAACACCATACGACATACATGACAACCGAGAACTGTTAGAATTGCATATGAATCTGATCCGTCCTCTTCGTCTGTCTTGATTGTACTCCCGACCCCACTTTCTTCAGCAGCGTTGGATATCATATCGGTCAGAGGTCCCGTTTGCAAACTTTCAGCATCAGGGCCAAAGAGTTGGATAAGCAAGCGGTTGATGGAATGATAGTCGTTATTTGCGTTGACATTGTGGAAGTCGAAGTTTACATCGACGATGTTCGGGGTCTACTTGGTGGTGACGTTCGGAACAAAGTGAGAAAAAGGTCAGCAAAGGAAAGCTTACCTCGTCGTCGGAGCTATCCCCATCGCGATCCATGTCATGGTCTTGCTTGCGTTTCGACATCTCGAGTTTACTGTGGTCCTGCGATTTGGCCTGACTATCGAATTAGCTGTTACTAGGATCGACACTCGTAGTCGAGATCGAAAACGGCTTGCACAGCCATCCATCGCTGGATCGGAGACCGGATCATGCCTTTGACTGCATTCGAATACCGTCTACTACACTCAAGTTGGCGCGTTATAATGGGGGCGGACAAAAACCTCTTATTCGGTTCTTCCAGTCGGTGTAATACTATTTGCACAACACGGCGGGCCAACCAGGTTCATCACTGCGAGTCCTTCAACCAAACTTGCTTGCCAGTGCGTGTGCTAGTGGTGAGGTGAGATCGGACCACCCTGGACATGCAAATTGATGGTGTGAAAAGTGTAGGAGGTTTCAAGTGCGTTCTTCGCACGAGGATGCTCAGGGTACGGTCCAAGCTACTGGCATGTTGCTATCCGCATATACTCTAGTTGCTGGCGCTTACTCCTATCGGTACTTCGATTCCAGTGCTCAAGGCGAACATGGATATCATCGAAATTTTACTACGGCTCCAACCATTCATGTCGCTTCCAAACCGCTGTGTATAATCTAACAAGAAGAAGAGGACACTCTCTGGATCCAAATTTCGACCGCATTTCCGGAATGATTGCAGCAGGGATTAATTCCATACAGAGGGTTATCGGCAGTCCGAACAATCAGCTACCGCCAAATAGCTCTCGAGGAGTGTGCCTGCACATTCAAGTCGTGGGTTCATTTCCCCCTTAAATTTACTGGGGAGGACGCGGTTAATCAGATCTCCTGACCGGTCTCCTCAGATAGAGCGATGGAGAAACCATCTCTTGACTAAGTGGGGGACGAATGGTAGAAGAGACGGACAAAGTTTCTTCGCAGAATACAAAAAGGCTTCCGAAACGCGGGAGGGAAGGCGGATTGGAGCCTTGTCGTGATCGGAGCGACAAAACAGATGAACTTCGGGCACTGACGCGACACGGGACAATGACCAAGTGATCGGCTCGCGCCCGATCAATCTTAGCTGCGACTCGTTCCGTTTATGCTATTCTCCCCCCCTATGACACACTCTCATGTCGGTGTCCAGTGATAAAGTGCGTCAATTATCCCTTCGATTTTTGTGCCTTTTCTCCCCACAACTCTCCTTAAACTTCCGCACGCTCGACGATGCGATCCATGAACGAGGAGGATGCGGTATATGCTACCCTTCTCATTCAGCTCCTCTCCGACTCGGACGCAAGCGTACTCGACGACCGCGTGCACTCCTGGGTAGAGCATCAATATGACTTCGTCTTTTCGGAGAACAAGGTCGACGACGACAACCACAATTTGCATGCTTTTGATTCCCGCGTACCGTCACCGTCACCGTCCTCATCAGTTGGTGCACACCGCTCATTCAATTTTGACCATCCGGATGTTTCCGCATGTCTACCTTCGTGGTGCACAGACCCAGACCCTACTTCACCCCGAGACACCAACTGGTTTTCCCCGACGTCCCCACCATACACCCTTGCTGAGGAAGAAGAGCATGAAGAAGTGGATCGTACACACTCCTTAGGTTCTATAGGGACGGCTCACTGGAAGGTGCAGTCCACCCCACCGTCTTCCCATAATAGACCTGATAAGGTTAGTTCCTCGTTTCTCGAACCTTCATCATTGGTGTGACGACATTCCGCAGGACCTTCCAGCCCCACCTCCGTCTCCCGCCTCTTCGCCAAAACGACCAGCATCGTCCCGCACACTGAGATCGCGTTCATCATCTGGACGGATGTCCCGTCTTACTTCACTCACAAGCACACTTTCCTCGGATCAGAGCCAGACCCAGGACATCCATCCACCCTTACCAGTCCCCGCCCCTCACTCGCTAGCCAACATTGGCTCGCGTAAACGCAGTGGTTCTTTTCCTCGCAAGTTCTTGCGCGTGCAAGATGATAAGGACTCCCCGTATCCATCACCAACGCTTTCCGATTTCTCTCTTGCATATTCGGGGGGAACCGCTTTGACGACGCCGTGTGTTAGCACCCCTGCATCACCGACCAGTCCCACGTTCATATCCGCGCCATGTTCCCCAGAGAACATCGCTCTTTCCGCCTCGCCCCTTTACCAGCAGGGATTCTTCCGAGAGCAGGCACCCCGGGGAGGGAGGGAGCGATCTCGATCCTCCCCGGCGTCTCCAGTCTTACCGAAAGCCTCTATTCCAGTGTCTCCCAGTACCGTTTCGCTTGTGTCAGCCGCGATAAATGTACTTCCAACATCCCGTCCGCCTCCCGCGACCAGCGCAAATTCAGAACATGAAATTATACAGCACCACCGGACCGCGTATTCTCAGTCACAGTGGTCTGTTACGACCGAAAGCTCTCTCAAACCACTCCCCTCGGAGCCTTGGCTTGCTGCATTCTCGACCCCGCGCACCACTGTCACAGGAGACAGAGACAAAGAACCGAAGACACCCATGGGGCGGACACGCCTACTTAGTCTGATTACGCGCCTCTCCCCCGGTCGCAGCAACGCATCGTCGACTCTGACAGCTGGCAGTAAAACGGACCAACATTCTGCTGCCGAAGCTGGTAAGGAGCAATACGAAGAAATGCTCGCGCCAAAGTGGCCTTTTGGCGGGGGATCGTCGAAGAAGAAAGTCTCGTTGGCTTCCATCCGAACATCCTTCTCCCTCTCTCGCACATCGTTTAGCTCGCACCGTCCCTCCACATCTTCCAAAGATGGGCAACTTTCAAGTCTACCCACATCGCCAATTCAAACATTTCATAACATTTCACGACCTTCGCTGACGGATGGGTGTGTTACGCCGTTAAGCAAGAAATCGACACTTGCCTCCCTTCGAGCCTCGTTTTCCCTTTCCCGTACATCTTTCAGTTCACTGGTTTCTCCAACAGAGGAGGTACCACCTCTACCCCCGTCACCTGGACACATAAAGACGTCCTCCAGTACTTCGCGTCCGTCATTGACAGATGGGACTGCTCGCACTTTGCACAAAAAATCGTCACTTGCTTCTCCTGGTGCATCAGTTACTCTCGCTCGCGCATCACCTCTACCCGCTTCACCCACGCGAACGTCTTTCAGTATGAGCCGTACTTCATTTACGGATGGAAGCACTACCTCGGAGGCAGTCCCGCCTGTGCCAAAAGTATCTCTTCCCAAAGCTCCGCCCCGAGCAGCGCAGATCGATACCACATTAATCTCGCTCCCGCATTCCCTATCAAAGATGAACTCCCCATCGCAAGTGTCGTTCTCGGAGACGGTGGCTACATCGGCATCGGCATCGGCATCGTGCGCCTCTTTATTGTCTTCGACCACCAGCCACAGCGCACCGGGAACGTCTTCGATACCTCTGCCCAGCAAGCGCATGTCCATGGCGTCTGCAGCTGGTGTCGGGCGCTCAGTTTCCACTAGCTCGATGCCCGCCTGCGACTCCCAGATACCAACAAAGCCGATTTTGCGGTTGACAGCAAAACCTAGTGGTCCAAGAATGCCTACGCTCTCATCACCTCGCGTTGGGAGGAAGGTAACTCCTCCCCGGACCCCTGTCCTCGGTAAAACCGAGTTACCTTCATTTGTGTCTACTGCTTCCAAGGCCCTCCAATCGTCTACAAAGTTCACTCCTCCGGCAAAAATTGCCTCTGTTCTTGAAGCTCGGTCGGGGAGGCTGGCCCTCCCAGTTTCTAGTTCCATTTCGGTTTCGGCACAGCCAACCCGGACATCTCAACTTCCGACCCCATTTGATCCCACCAGCCGTAACGGTAGAGAACGCATTGCCCGGAATTCTCGCAAGCTTTCAATACCACTAAACAAGGATCCCCTCCTTAATACTGTCAGAGCCTCGAACCGAGAGGGGGATCGTTTAATGACTGGTGAGGAACGAGCTCAGTATTTGTATTCGCCGCGTCTGCTAACCAAAAGTCGTAGCTGAATGAAATCCGTGACGAAAAGTCGACTGTTTGACACATGACTATCGTTCCCACAATCACTTCCAGTTTTTCGTCTCCGTCGAGCGTCCGCTTCCCGGCACCCCTATCCCGTGTACTGTCAAATGTCTATCTCAGCTTATCGGAAACCTCGACTCTCTCGGGTGGCTGGCCATCGTCTTTATTTCACGTATATATTCACATTACCCCTGACATATCCTTCCCTTGCGGAATCTGTACTCACGAAATGACCCTACAGAAAGAAATGTTGCTGACATGATAAACTCGTTTTCAATGGTTTCCATCCTCTCTCCCATGACCCAGTTATCCTGAATCCTTGAAAACTCCTGTTCGTCTAGTAACACTACTTGTAGATTTCAGGAAAGGATAGAAGAGAGAATGGCTGGCAATCTCTAATGGTACGTGCTCAGGAGTTGCAAGATTGAATGCAGAATAGCACTCGTCTTCAACCAATCTGGACTCACAAAAGTGCACAAAGAGGCGTTACGTTACAAGACTACTTTGCAGATGCTTGATGCGGGGACCCGAAAACTCTGTAATTTCGGGAGCTGCTGGTGAATATACAGGACTGACCGTACCACGAGTCCTGCGGTGAGGGCTACCGTGATGTTTGTTTGATCCCTTTGAGCTGATGCGGGCCCACTGGACAATTATGCACTGTGCTCGATGATTCTCGGCGGAAATGTGTTGACTAGCGCAACTGTCCAGACTCCGAAGCGATTCCGTCGGTATATGATCCCGAAAGGTAGAACGCTTTGGTCATAATGAACTCACTTACTTCTACGGGGTCTTCCGTATAATCGTGGGGCAGTCTTTCGAGGAGTCGGAAAATATAGGTGGGAGTTTTTGTTGACAGTACAGTGTAGTCCAAACGACTTCGTTTATTAACAATGGTTAACGTCGCCTCCCCGACGATGTTTTGATCCCCGTCGATAAGCAGGGCCTCTTCATATCGTCCATATGGGGACAGTGATCTATGGGACCCTCAATGCATGCGTTTACGAAGATATGATATTGAAACGTCGACTGCCATCAACAGGAGTTCCGTTGACGGTGTGGCGACAAAGAGGCGAATTACTCGTGAATGAAGAGTTAATACTCATGGTGTGTCGACATTCCGATCCGAACAGTGAGTGTCCGTGGTTCATCATTGTTTGACGAGAACACAAGCGGCTCACCACGTACTTTTCGAGTTCCGTAATATGGAGTTTAGATACAATGATGTTGGAACTGCCAACGTCAACAACTTGGGGCCTGAGTCTGGGAAAACCAGGTGCCAGACTTCATGATCACTTACCGGACTGGTAAGAAGTGAGAGGTGGACCCCGAGCAAGTGGCAAGCGTAATTGACGATACATGTACCAACACATTTGGAGGGTCCCGGTCAACTGTTAATTATTTGCAGTGTGATGTTGTCAGGGGAGTCATACGAAAGTTGTAGCGGTGTTGTTTCCACGGCAGAACAACTTCGGACAGTTGCACAGGGTGTTTGGGTTCACGCGGCTCCGCTGAAAGGCATCTGAACATCCTTGAAGAAGCCAATAGAGTTACTGCTTCTGCCGTCTAGTAGAGAACCGCATCCCTGCTTCGACGATTAGTTCCGGCATTATTCATGAGGAACGAGGTTCCGGAAGTTCCGCGGCCCAGAGAGTATAGTGGCAGAGAGCATAGTGGTTGAGAGAACACAAGACGACGTTAGAATGCTAACAAGATACCTGGAGCGCGCGGACATGCAGGTGTTGTGTTCGCCTCTTGCTATCATCCGAATCCTCGGTCAGCTCTCGAGTACTATAAGCCAGGATCGACTTGATGGTCATGGCCCACTTCTCACCTGCGACAATCGTTGAAACGTTGACGGTTGTTCTGCTCCAGGACCATTCTTTGGTCACGTCGCTCAACTTAGGACTCTGGCTTCGGAAATTCCACGTTTGGTCGAAGAAAGCTGGTGCTCTGATTTATGTTCGCACACCTCGGCTGCAGACCAACGCCCGCTTAGCTCAGTGGTAGAGCGCGTCACTCGTAATGATGAGGTCGGTTGTTCAATCCAGCCAGCGGGCAAGCAGTGGGATTTTGTTTTTCCTTCACTGATAATGAGACCAAATTCAAGTTTGATATCCTGTATGACGTATCCACGTAAACGGACAGAACAAATCAAACGCGGTATGCAGATAAAGTACCTTGGTGACTGCGATCTGTCGATAGTACATCATCGACCACCTAATTTACTGCGTTTGAGGGGGGGGGGGGGGAAGTATTCGTGGTCCGTTATGAGAGCGAAAAGAGTATAGGCCTTTCATTTGATCCAGCAGCGCGCACGGATCGCATCGTCCCCTGTCGCGAAACACGAGATATAATGGATGAATTCAAGCGGGGAGGATTATGTCAACGACAAAGATCCAAAGGGTGATTGTCAAAGCTCGGGAGAGACAGGTGGTATGGGGAGTCGCTAAGAGATGGGCGTCGTGAGTAGAAAGCAATTCGGATCAGACGACCTGGCGACAGAAGGACACATGGTACAATGCGGTGGCGATCAAGAACATTCAGGAGACATGAACGCCGCGGCAGATGTCCGGTCAATCTTTAACTATCGAAAGCGACGATAAGTAACACACAGGACCGCCACAGAGAATGTGCGGTCCGGAGTTCGAACTGCATAGAAAGAAGGTATGAGACGGACTTACTGCCTCGTCCGAAATACTAGACGCCTTCCCCCCATGCAGGTTCCCGTGAGATGTGTGATCTGTGGATCTCGTGCTATTCGGGACCAACGATACCGCGAGAGTCAGCCCCGGATAAGTATGGAGAAGGGTCCAAAAGGCAGATGAAAGATCCATTGAACGACGATAACAGTGCACTGGCTTGGGAGCCGACGAACTTGAACAAGAGCGAGGGGAAACGAACATGATCCCGTGAGTGTTAAGTGCATATAGTATGAACGGTACCGTTCCAGCGGAAGTGACACTCGAAGAAACACTCGAAGAACATCATCACGATATATGTGTGTGTGTGTGCTTACTCGGGTGCATCGCGGTTGGATGAATTTGGGCTGACAACTTGAAGCTCGCGGGAAAAAACGTCAGGGGGGGCGGGGAAAGAAAGACTTGAAAACCTTGTAATAGTCGATGGCAGATATCATTAATTAACGACACCAGGGGGCCGGTGGAGATGGGGCGAGGTGCATTATGCACTTTGGGGGAGAACCGTCGACGATTGGCAGCTGCCCCCGCGAAGACGCCAAGCCTAAGGGTGTAAGCAAAGGCATACTTCCAAAGCATACAACTTGATCTTGAACCGCTGAGGCGATGGCCACTGCCTCGCTGCACCACTGGCAGGCTGCCTGTCGCAAAACAACCGATAAGGTTCCTCGCCCGAGCCAAACCGAGCCAAGATCTCGACTGTCACCGATCGCGTTTATCATTTCTGTCAAAAAGTCAAATATGTAAACCTCGAATCGACGATAGATTACTTCCGACACGCTAGAACGTTAAATCTCTAATCACCCCTAGTGAAGGGTGAACGACTGTCTTCATCCGACTCTTGGGTCTGCCTAGGGGAGACTACTAATCACCAGACGTTGAAGAAGGTCGAGAAGGAAACGAATGCATCAGTGCAGAATTCAGTGCTATTAGAGAAATAGGTCACTGCCGACCCCCCACACTTAATTTACGACTCTTCGAGTCAAAGAGAGAGATCGACATTGGTATACAATACATCAAAGACGCAACACCACATCCACACATGTATCGATCACAATCAAAAAAAAAGAAAAAAAAAAAGCCGAACACGTAGCGTCAGACGAAGAACGAACGAAAATCAAACAAACAAACAAAAAAAAAAACACTCGGAAGAAACTTTCTACTACTCTACTTTTCCCTAGTAGTGCGCATGAACAGCGATCAACTCTCCTCGGAATCAAACACGTACAACCCATCCAGCTCCCCTCCGTTTACTAACCCAGCTTTCAACGCCCCTAGACCCAGATCGACGTATCCCCGAGCTCTATCCCGTTCGCGAGCAGTCCCACTCCTCCGTCGACTAGAGGGGGATAGCGATAGCGATTTCTCCCGCGCACCTCCCTCGCGTATTCGTGATCTCGGAGGTGACCCATCGACTCGTAACCGTTTCATGACAGACCCTCCCCGATCATCACCATCCTGAACGCGTCCATCAGATCTGTCAGCGCCACCACCCCTATCTCCGAGCGTACCTCCGCCTGATCCGACGTCGAGCTCTTCCGAGGACCGTTTCCGTTGACGCGGAGCCGGCGTACCCGCGTCCAGCATCCCTTCGCGTTCCCCATGCCCCTCCTTCTGAGTGTGAACCGTCCCGTTACCGTGCACCGGAACAGTCGGATGCGAATGTGGGTGTGGATCCGAAGGTGCATGCACCCCCGTCTTTGCCCTCTTCGGAGGTGTCCCAACCCTACCCGTCCCACCACCACCATCACCACCACCGCCAACGCCAACACTCCCCTCAAGATCATCCGACGACCGTTTTCGAGGCGTCACCGCATGCGACACCGGTGATTCCTCGCTTTCTCGTTCGTCGGCGTCGGCGTCAACCTCTTCCTCGATGTATTCGTCAATGTCTTCCTCGACATCACCCTCTTCTTCTTCTTCCTCATCCTCATCCTCTCCCTCTCCCTCCTCCTCTTCTTCTTCTTCTTCCTCGTACTCTTCGTACTCTTCCTCCTCCTCCTCTTCCTGAGCCAACGGATGTCTCGCAACACGCACTTCCTCAAGTACAACTTCCTCATGTTTCGTCCGTCCCTGTCCCTGCACATTCCTATTCGTCTTCTCATCCAAATGTGGATTCGGATTCGAATGTGGATGTGGATTAGAACCAGGGTTGGGATGCGAGTTCCCACCTTGCACATGATATCCTTGACTAGGCACAGTATGCCCAGCAGCAGCGTTCGCAGTAGCAACCGCACGTTCACAAATCGTACATCGACAATGAAACAACGGCGCACACGCTTCTCGCCAAACCTATCCCAAAAAACGCGTCAGTCAAAACCCCTTTCATACGACGATGACGACGAAACACGGAATAGAAAAAAAAACACGCACGTTCTTGAACGCCTCCAAACTATACTGCGTCATATGTGCCAACGTCGCCGGCACGTACGGTATCGGATGAATCAACTTTGGCGACGCCAACACAGGCGAGACAGGAATCGGCATCGGTCTTGGCCCCGATATTGGAATCCTAACCGCCGGTGGGGGTGGGGGTGGCTGTTTGGTCTTGTTCCCAGTCCCTCCGACGACTGACGAACTTGTAGGTTTCACCTTCTCGTCCTCCTTGTCCTTGTCCTTGTCCTTGTCCTTGTCCTTGTCAGGCGGCGGCGAAGGCGTGGTCAACAACGTCGTCGTGGATAACACAGGACTCGTCGTGGTCGTGTGTGAACCTTCACTTCGTTCCGAAGCACTACTCCCCTCTTCTTCGTCACGCTCCCCATCCCGTTCGCGGTTCGGCGCAACCCCCGTGTGACCCTTGGACGACGTCCGTAATCCCCCTGCTGCCCAATCAACACCATCGAACCACATCCCTGGGGATCTCAATTCGGATAACACCTCCTCCGTGTCCATCCTCGCCACACGCACCGCAGGATCGGTCGACCCAACGCCACCAGCCGTTCCATTCGCACATTCGATCACACATTTGCGTATCAGATTCCTCATCGCGGGGAGTAATATCGCCCGGAGTTGTTTCTGATAGGCATGATACGCTTGTTCGCAGAGCGCAAACGAGGGCGGGGCATGGGCTCGGACTGTGGTCGGACGAGGATGGACATCGTCGGACGTGGTCGAGTGGGGCGAGGTGGGCGAGGTAGTGGATGAAGGCGAGATGGGTGAGGTGTCGCTTGGACTGACCGTCCATGGACATGGATGAACGGCTTCGACTCTGACCATCCTCCTACTCCCGCCCGTGGGTCGCTCCTCATCGTCCTCTTCACTTTCCGTGTCCTCTCCAGCATCTCTCACACCTCCACCCGCAGGCCACGCATATCCGTACCATTGATCAGCTGGGCTGAGCCAATGTCCGTCTAATATCCTGGCACGGGCCCAGTCGGCGACCGCAAGTTCGCGAACTCCACCTGCGTCTTCGGTGAGGGAGAGAAGTTCGGGGTCTTCTTCGTCCTCTTCTTCCTCAGAGGCATACTCGGAGGAGTAGAGTGAACGTGGCGAGGGTGAGCGAGAACGGGGGGTAGGTGGTGAGGGTGAGGTGCTGTGAACGGGGCTGTAGGATTGTTGTTGACGTGACTGTTGCTCTGATTTCCGTGGTTGTTCAGAGGGTTGTTGAGGAGCCAAGTCGACGCCCATGCTTTCGCCTGCCCAACGTGTGGCAGCGACGGCTTGTTCCATCAACTCGGGCATTTTGGTCTGTGAGCGGAGCCAGAATTTTTCCCGCGCCACGACGATGACTTCGGCAATGGAGCCTTCGCCTAGTTCGATGAACGCGCCCACGGTCTGACGCGTCTCCCAATCTGCAGACGCGTATTTCGATGAGGGATAGCGTGATATCGCGACTTGGTCCTTGCGAGAGCCGTGTTGCTGGAAACGGGGACCACCTACGGCCTGACAGTCGCGGGAACTGGTGGAGATGCGTTGCCATAGCCATTCGTTGCGACATGAACGGCAGGTTGTGTCGACGCCTGGCCAAGTCTCTTCGTCTTCGTTCTCTGCACAGCATACCATGAGGGCGGGGATGATTTGAGTAGGGTATGGATTGTAGTGACCGATGGGACCATTGAGTTGGGTCGGATGTCCATACGGTTGGTGATACGGCGTAGAACGGATCGTATTTCCATGCATGTCGAACTGGGGGTCAGATTCTGCTGGTGGTGCTTCTCTGAGACATAGACCGCAGAACGTGGTCTTTCGATGTTCGCGACAGAGCGCGATCGGACCCAGGGTGGGTGATGCGTGGGTTCGTTTGGCAGCAGCGAGACCTACGGAGGAGAAGGGGGAGTTTATGCGACATACGAAACAGCTACGAGCGGTCATTTGGCGAAAATGACGAAAGGGGGATATTCGAACGGAGTGGGCGGGACTGGGGGTGTTGTTCGAATGAGGACGGAGGTATTGATAGTGGGCGAGTACGTCGTGTGGGTCGAGCACTGTGCATGCTTTCGACCAGAAGAGATGTGTTTCGACTGTGGAAAGGTGTATATGTTTTTTTTTTGGGTTGGTATCGAGATGAGAGGAACGTACGTGCTGTGGCCCATGATGGAGAGACCTGCATGAGTATTTCGAGTGCGATTGCGTCTCGGAGAGTTGTGTATACGATTCTTGGATGCCATAGCTCGTTTGGGTCCCAGGAGAGGGGACAGTAGCTGTTGGAGTGTGAGTCGAGGAGGTAGTGGGTGGCGATGGACCTGTTCAGGATGAGCGATGGAAGGGGATGAGGAGGAGAAGAAGGAAAAGTACCTGACGAGTTCGTTTGGGAGATGTTGCCAGGATCTGTTCGTCTTCTTTCCCTTGTACACGATCTCGTCCTGATGAGCCGAGCCCATAATTATTATCTTTCACTTTCACCTTGGCCGGTAACAAAGTAGACGGGGAAGAACAAACAATTACAAACAATTCCACCGCACGGACCATGATCTTATCGTCATATCTTTATATTATAATTATAAAATTAAATAATATATTGATCATGACCTTCTTCTCTCGTCTCTGCCACCGTAGACAGAAATCGATGACACCCACTCCACCACCAAAGCACAGTAGTCCCGACCCTACTCCCCCACCTACACCTCCTCGTCCAGTCAGTAAGCCACTCCCAGTCACACCACCCATCTCACACCCCGCATACGAATACCGCAACCTCACTCCAGAGGAACGCCTCAGACGACGCCTATCCACCCAACGTCGTCGTCAACTCGAGGAACAAGAATCCCTCCGCGAAGAACAAGCACGCACCGCCCGTCGTATCCAAGACAGGCAGGAACAACAGCGTCGCGAAGCAGAGGAAGAAGCGAGACGCGTCGCACTCCTCAACGAACACTTGCAACGCGCCGCTGCTCGTCGTCAACGGGAAGAACAAGCGGCGAACGAGGCTGAGAAACGTCGCGAAGCAGAGATTCGCGAGCGGAAACTGTCGGAACAACAACGTAGACTGCAGTACACGAAAGAGTTGGAAAAGTGGCGGAGCGATCATATCGCCCGCGTCGCGTCCCAGTCGAGTGAGCAGGAGGAGGATCGCAGACGCGATGCAGAGGAACGCCGTAGTCGCGTCACACAACTCAGCCAAGTCGTTCTCGACGCAGGGGCCAACGCAGCCGCAGCCCTCTGCGGATGGCTCACCATCCAGACACACGACGCAATCGATTGGAAGAGACGCCACTTTATGTTCGATCTCGAACACGCCCAGCTGACTCTATGCAGAAATCCACGCGTGAGTATGCGTCCACAGATTACTCACCCAGTTCACTGACCCGCCACAGGACTTGATGCGCACCATCGACATCGTCAACCTCGACGGTCGAATTGCTAGCCTCCACGAATGGTACGAGGGCTTTGAAGAACTCGAAGCGATACCCCACTCCTTTGCTGTCACTTTCGTCGACGGTCGCACTTGGCGCATATATGCTGACTCCGAAGACGACAAGGTGTGTCACCCCCACTCACCATAGTAACCACCGACTTACCCACCGTAGGATAGACTCCTCGTCCTGTTCAGCGAGGCCGCCGGGGTCATCGTGTGATCGTCACGCACCGCTACGTCCCTCCCATGACACTCCCATACCCATATATATCCCAATGTAGCGTTAGTATCTATGTCCGGATGTTGTCTGTGTGTACTTGTGTCTATGTATACCACCGTCTCTCCTTCAGTACCACGGACTCAATGAAATAAAGTCATCTGTCTAGCTTACTTTTGTGTGCCCCTACGACAAATCCATCGGCTCCTCTCCTCCCTCCCCCTCTTCCAACTGTTCCACCCCCAACGCATCCACCACTCCACGCACCTTTTCCCCATTGATACCCACCCCACTCCCCTTGCCAGACCCCGGCCAACACAACTCCCTCTCCTCCAACACAGCCTCCACATCGTCCTCATTCCAATCGCTCGTCGCCTCCCACTCGTTCTCGAACTCGATATCCAACGCCAATGCGCCATCTTCCGACGCACTCAACGGGAGGAAACTCGTCAGTGCCCAAGTCGATGACGTCGTTCCACCACCTCCCCCTCCTGCCGGCCCACCGCCACTGCCGCCAGAACCGGGGGCGGAACCGGAGAGAGGAGGCTGAGCCTGTACCCACCTCCGCTCTCTCAACCGTTTATGTCTCTCCCGATCCTCTTCTATCCGTTTAAATATCTCACTCCTCGATAAATGTGCGTCTACCCCGCGTGACGAAGGTGGGCCAACAGAGGTCGTCGTCGTAGAAGAAGAAAGCGGGGGTGGAACAGACTCGAATTGTTGAGCTTCCGACTGTCGTGCGACGAGAACGTGCATCGCTTCTTCGACTCGGTGAGGTTCCACGATTCGTTTCGTGCGCCAGTTTTCGAGGATCTACGGGTGGGTTGCGTTTGCGTTTGCGTTTGCGTTTTGGGGGGTACGTGGTTTTTGGTAGGGGGAGAGGGAGAGGGAGGGGGAGGGGGGGGACGTACCTGTTTCGTGCTCGTTAGGTTAGGTAGACCTTGTCTTCCGATGGGAACGACGCATTCCACAATTTGACGAAGATCGCGGGAGACGTAGTCTACGTAGAAAGACGTCGGTTTGGCGTGACTGGTCCGGGCGTTATCAACAAGGAAGAGTGAGTGAGTGACGAGGAGGAAAACATACGAAGAAGAAGAAGAAGACTCGGCAGGAGGTGGTGGTTGATGTGCCTTTGCTAAAAGTGAGGATTCACAAAGGGAGTCGAGGAAATAAAGGATATTGATTCGGTGGTTTATCGAACCCTGTTCGGTGACCCGTGGGGGTTAGCTCTCAAGGGGGGAAAAAGAGACTCGAAAAGAGAGAGGGGGGGGGAGGAACACGCACCTTTTGACATTCCTCGATGATACATTCCCAGAGATCTTCTCCACAGCGGGAGAAATACTTGAGAGCATAGCCGACTACTTTTTGAATCGATTGTTGCGTTCTGTTTTCCGTCGTCGTCGGGAGCGTCGGGAGCGTCGAAAGGAGCGTGCACGAGGGGGAATCAAGAGAAGAAGACGGCGTATGAAACGATCAGCATTCCAAACGAGTCACAGAAAGGAGAGAAGAACGAAGAAAACTCATCGGTCACTTGCCAAACGCAAACTTCCACTCACGCGTTTAGTTTTCGTAACAGTCCCAAGAACTGCATGCGCACTTCGAATGGATCCATACGATAGGATATATGGCAGTGAGTGGTTGAATGCTCGTTTGTCTGTCAGTACAAAGTATCAGTTGCTAAATGGCTTCTTGCTTTGGGCGTAGTGTTACTGCTAGTTGGTGCCAAGCTCGAGTAAACAACCTCGAAATGTCAATCGACCTTTGGCGTGGACACTCCCGTTCACGCCCGAGGTCTTGGTACAACTGTCAAGATAGCCCAAGGGTCAAAAAGCCAGGCGCTACAACCAAAGTCCCTCGTCGAATGCTCGTCGAAATCCCTCGCAAGGCCTACGTCCTGACACACAACGTGACCACCGTGAAACCGAGCACAATCTGAGCCACCCCTCCATAACGAAGAGACCCTCCACCATCATCGTCTGTTGTTAAAGTAATCAGTTTTCATGTTCGATGTCCTCGATCTGTCCTAGGGTTCGTTGGGATTCCGACGTTTCTCGGCTGCCAGTACATCTTCCCTATGCTCATGGTTTTGGCAAGTAAAAATGCCGATCCAAAACACGCGAGAAAGGTAGGAGTTTGCTAACACATTTTCTAGTCGTGCAACGCATACATCGCTCCGCGTAGGAGCAGATGTCCATCACCAAACAGTCCCGGTGAGTCTGGCATTTACTCGTACTCGACGCGTGACGACATATCCGACGAGGCAATCCAAAACCAATATCTCGATTTCGGGTTTTGAACAATAATGCATTCAGTAAACTGATAAAATACATGACGAGGGGGGGGCGACATCATCGATATACTCTCTCTCAACAACGATGATCCATCGCTCTTGGAACTCATGGGATGTCAGCAACACAACACCTGCCTCTTTTGCTGGATCAGCAGAAACTTGAAAAACGATGATCGCATGGAATCCCTTCAGAAATCGAAGTACTTACCGCGGGCGCTGGTTGGGGATCGCGAAGCATATACCCAAACTGGTCGAGGAACATTTTGGCAGCATCTTCGAGCGTTGCCTCACGCACCGCTGTATTGACCGACCGAGTCCGAGATTTCTCGATGCCCTGCTTCGAAATGGGAGGAAGCGAGCTTGTTGAACGGCGAACGTAACACATGAACCCGCTGCGAAAGTTTGTTTGCCGACTTTTAAAATATCTATGAATCGTTGTTCTCGGTTCTGGCGTTGAAGGGTTTGAAAGGTGCAGTCACCACTGATGGCCTATTGTCTCCGTACTTATACCTCACCGGGCATGTTCCCAACTTCGGTATACTCACCAGTCTTACTTATTGGAGCTCTCCGACGGTGACATATGCTCAACCCGTGATCGATTGATCTCCGATCCCGGCACAGTCTTTATGTTAATCATGAACTCATCATCGGGATTGATACGATCTTACCCTTTAGAGCACTATCTTCCTTGGCCAATCTGACAGATCCTGCCAACTTCCCAAAGGCACGTACCTTCACGCTGATCGAACTGTGTGTGTGCGTGTGACTTACCAGGCTGGTATCACCGAGGGGTATCGCTGAAGGGTTAAGTTCGAACCAACATTCTCGGAAGCTTTGGTGGAAGCTTCCGAGAAGCGGCTGGGTCGAGACTCCCCTGCAATGACATTCTAGTCAATGTATCATGGAGGTACTCACCGAGTATTATAATAAAACCTTGGTTCTTTACGAACACACGTGTTCTCGGTCGCGGACAACTGACTTCCCACCAAGTCGCGAGGCATGTCGCATGGCTGCGTTCGACAGCCATTAATTCCTGTTATCTGGAAGTGTACATCAAATTCCATCAAAAACGGGGAGCCGCAAGGGGCGAGGCTGGTATCATCAACGAGAACTAGTCAAAGGAATGATGTAAATCGGTTTATCTTGTTTCACATTACAAAACCAGCGGCTCCTCGGTGAACCGAGGAGGGAATGTAGCATTGGAACTTCCAGTGACTCCCACGAGTTTGGGTTGTGTAGAGAACCATTATCTAGTGAATGGTTGAATAAGTCCAGTACGAATAGAGATACACGCACGGACTTGGTTCAACAACCTGGTGACGCCCTGTAGCGTTGGCCTAGTGCACAAATGACGAACCTTAGGTTTACCTATCTGCAATGCAGCTTTGGCCTGTGCTGAATGCCCGGCAACTCAGTTGCCTAACCCGGTGCAAACTCACGAGATTGATTCTTCCAGTTGAAGAAAGAACACCCAACACATGATTCCTGTGGAGCTCCGACCTCGCCATAGAGCTCAAACGGTGGGGCTGGCTTCCGTGAGCTGCCGCATATGTGACGGCAAGACGTCCTCATGTCTTCCTGTCTGCTGTCGCTGTCATCAGGCCCCAGGCCATCTCACCTCCTAACGAACGTCATTGCGGCCGCGCTTCAACTGCCGGAGATATCACGCAAACAATACATTCAGAATGACCACGTGTAGTAGCCACGAGTTGGAGTGGCCGAGTGCTTCCTGCGATCAGTTGCCCACGTCGCCTCCGAGCAGAAAGCGTGCAGTCCGATTTGAATCAGATATCCCCGCGTTGGGCGTGAACAATGAACCTACTGCACTGTTGGTTATGCATTGACAATTTGAATATTCGACGAACTTACAAGCCTCTGGACTCTCAGGCTATTCGGAACTGACACTCGGGGCCCTCGGCCCCCAGTCTCGGGTTGGCTCGGGCCATTTAGATTGATGGATTCGGATTGACCGGGACGAGATCTCCGTGGGATTTTTCAGGCTACTTACCTGTGATTGGCTCCACGTCCCCCATCTCGGACTTCCAAACTCACGCTTAGCATCGCACCCTCTTTTTTTCTTCAAAACTTCCAACTCGTGGCCGACCCTCTCTTGTTATCCAACCCCCACTTTTTGCGTATAAAACCTCGTCAAGCTCGACCGTGTTTTGTAGCGTTCGTCTCCAGACAACCTCCTCTCTACTCGTCTCAAATCTCTGGTGTCCTACGCCTCTCTATCATCAAGGAGTTAACTCTTTGCATGTACTCGAACCAGCTCGGTAGCACCCACAACCCCCACAGAGGCTCCAAACACTCTTCCGCAGGCTTCCTTGCGGCCCATTGAAACCGTTCTTCACCGCTCTTCGTCTAATTTTTAACATGACCCCTCAAACCGCGACTTCTTCCGGGTACAACACCCCCGATTCTCAACTGGAGTCCATCGTTCCAGTTCACCCTACCGCCGTTCGTCGTCCTGAGTATATCACTGTCAACTCGGAGAACACGTCCTACACCGACGACCACATCACCTCCAAGTACTTCTATCGCGGTGCTGACGTCGTTGTCTCGAACGGTCAATTCAATGTCACCCCCACGGTGAAGCCTTTCGAGTTCCAGACTACCCGCAAGGTTGGAAAAACTGGGTACGCACGCCAATTTTCCCTCGATTGCATTGCTGACGTTTGATCCTCAGACTCATGATGATCGGAATGGGCGGAAACAACGGTTCTACGCTCTGCGCGACCATCCTTGCGAACAGGCACCAGATGTCCTGGCACACCAAGGAGGGTATCCAACAGCCCAACTACATCGGCTCCGTCCTCCGTGCTTCCACCGTCAGTGTTGGCTCTGAGCCTGGCACTGGCAAGGAGATACACGTTCCCCTCTGTGACGTGCTTCCCATGGTGCACCCCAACGACTTCGTCCTTGGTGGTTGGGATATCTCGAGCTTATCTATGGACAAGGCCATGGAACGTGCCCGTGTCCTGGACTACGATCTCCAGCGTCAGGTCAAGCCTCATATGGCTCTCCTCGACTCTCCCCTCCCCTCCATCTACTACCCCGACTTCATCGCTGCCAACCAGGAAGCTCGTGCTGACAACGTCATTCCCGGTACCGACAAGCAGGCTCACCTCGAGCACATCCGGGCCGACATCCGCCGCTTCAAGATCGAGAACCAGCTTGACCGTGTCGTGGTCTTCTGGACTGCGAACACTGAGCGTTACAGCGACATCATCCCCGGTGTGAACGACACTGCCGACAACCTTCTTGCCTCCATTCGTTCCTCCCACTCAGAGGTCTCTCCTTCGACTGTCTTTGCTGTCGCTGCTATCCTCGAGGGCGAGCCATTTGTTAATGGTGCTCCCCAGAACACTTTCGTTCCTGGTGTAATTCAGCTCGCCGAGCGCGAGAAGTCCTTCATTGGTGGTGACGACCTCAAGTCCGGCCAAACCAAGCTTAAATCCGTTCTTGCCGAGTTCCTCGTCAACGCTGGTATCAAGCCGTTGTCCATTGCGTCCTACAACCACCTTGGCAACAACGACGGTCACAACCTGAGCGCGGAGCCTCAGTTCAAGAGCAAGGAGATCAGCAAGAGCAGCGTCGTTGACGACATGGTGGACGCTAACCGCCTACTCTACAAGCCTCCTGCTCCTGGCGCGAAGGGCAAGGCAGCCAAGGGTGAACACCCTGATCACATCGTTGTGATCAAGTACGTTCCCGCTGTTGGAGACTCCAAGCGAGCGATCGATGAGTACTACTCTGAGATCTTCTGCGGTGGAAGGCAAACGATCAACATCTTCAACCAGTGTGAAGTACGTCCTGCTTTTGACCTTGGTCCACATCATACTTACAATCATTCAGGACTCTTTGTTGGCGACACCTCTGATTTTGGACTTGGCTATCCTCACCGAACTCCTCACGCGTGTCCAGTACCGTAATGTTTCTGCCGGCCAGACAGAGTTTGCGCCTCTGTACCCTGTGCTCTCGCTCCTCTCCTACATGTGCAAGGCGCCCTTGGTCAAGCCTGGTACTGATGTCGTCAACAGTCTCGGCAGGCAGCGCAATGCCCTTGACGCATTCCTCAAGGCCTGCCTCGGTCTCGAAGGCAACAGTGACCTGCTTCTTGAGACTCGCATCTGGTAGAGGTTTATTTACACAACATCTGACTCTGCTGTACACTCGCCTTCCTTTTTTTTCATACGACGGTTCTCAACAACCTAGATCTTATTCATTCATTGTGTTATCTTGTCGTACACTCAACTGTACTTTGTTGCTGAATGTTTTTTTCTGTGCTGGCGGTGAGATATATAACCGATATCTTGATTTCTGGAAGATATCTCATACCTATCTCGTCGTCGCATGTCGTGTATTATCGTTTTAGAGATGAACGGTTACATGCAGTGTCACTACCTCTAAACATTGAATGGCAGTCAATCTTCTCGACGCTGTCGATGTCATACCCGCTGTGCGAATCGTCTGCGTGCACAATTGAACGTGGCTGGATCACTTGGGATATCTGAAGCGGATGAATGTACCCACTCGTCTCCAGTGGGTGAAAATATCCATTACATCCATAAACATTCTCTCATTCGGGTCTTTCTCTCCCCCCACAGCAGATCTCCTGCAGGAAATCGACCTTCTGGAGAGGATTCCGTGCAGCAACGAAAGGGTACCACTCGGTAGCTGTCTGTATCGTCAATTGAGGCTCGGTCAAAGTTAATCTCGGCCTCAATCCTTGGCAAGGATGCCACTAGAAGACTTTGTTGCCACAGTCAAGCATGTGGCAGGGACAAGCTTGAAGATGGCACTGCTGTCTGGGCAAGAACGAGCTGTTTCCGAGCGTTGACCAATCCGAGCGGTTGTTTTGTTTGCTTGAAGGGTGGATATAAGTACTAATGACTTCCCTCTAGTCCATATCAATTTGTTTCATATATGCCGGTTGTATCTGTCACTGTCTCGCTGTACATTAGATTGATCGTTATATTGGTCCGGATAGGGGTGTAATAGGGGCTATTGACCAACTTATGAATTCCTCGCCGTTAGCCTCTTTCTTTTATACTTTCGCTTTCTTCCAAACAGCCCTTCACCATGTCTATCCGCTCTGCTTTCACCCGCTTCATCTCCAAGTACTACACGGCGCAGGTCGAAACTCATAGAACAATGTTGAGCTTTTGGGGCAAGGAAGTCAGTGGCATGCCGACTCGGCTAGTAAACAAGATCGAACTGTGCACTGCGGATACCTGTGGAATGAACGATTGGGGCGATAGCTCAGACCACTACGATACCCATACCTTCCTTCAGGTATTTCTCGAGCCTACGCCAGATCACCCACAGGAGGTAGTCTTGATAGAAAGAATGGAGTCCTCTGAGGGGGTTTACCACTCTGTCGTCCCTCTCCCCGACCACTGCATTGAAAACCTAAGTGGAACATTGCGTCGCCCGGATATCATGGACCGCGTATGCGTTATCCACCTCGGTACAGCCTACCACCTCGTCCGAAATCTCAACGTCGAACGTACTATGCAATGCACGGATGGAAATCTGACCGTGCAAGATCTCGCCGCCATCTTTGAATTCATAGGATCAGTGACTCGCCAGACGAAGCCCGGTCGAGGCGATTGCGAGGACTTGGCCAGATCGTTTGCATTCAACTGTCTTGCGGCGCTTGCTCCGACTCTTCCCCCACATATGCCGAATGTGATCCCCGCGTATGAAGCTATCTTTGAAGACACTTCAGAGAAGTTGATGGAACATCTCCCGCAGATGATTTACGAGGACGCTAAATCGAGAACTGTCGTAAGTTCATTGGATCTAAAGTGGTGTCCACTGCCCGATGCTCAACCGTATCTTCATAGGCTCAGATGATTCAGGCTAGAAGGAACCAGAAGTAGTGTTGCCCAGCACAGGTCATAGTAGTCGAGATGCCATAGGTAGCATGATGGTTCATCCGAGTGAAATATGATCTTTCCCCGACAGTCCGAGGCCCAGAAAATCAAGATATCATTGTGTTACAGTTACATTGTTCGTGCTACCTTCTGCTGGGCTTACTCGCGACGGGGGTGAAAGACTGCCCGCTGGTACATAAACTCGCTGGCCATAATTTTTGTGACATTATTCACGTGGCATTTCGTGATGATATAATGTGCTGCTTGAACGTTCCGGACCGCAGTTTTACCCTGGTGGAGCCAAAGGAGGTGATTTGGGGGCGTAATTATATCAGCAGAGGAGGACATACAGAGGCACTCATCGCCTGTCCAGCGATGTGCACAACTGTGCCCTTCTCGAGTATTTCCTGGCGGCCTTGGTGAAGGTAATCGAATTTCTTTGTCAGATGAACCTCCTGCCCATCCTGCAAAGGAACCCGCATGACGACAGATGTAGGTCAATGAGAAAAGGTACTTGCATCGTAGAGGCTCTCAGAATGCTCATCGTCACCTTGAAGGACAAGTTGGATGTGAGGACATCGCTTCTGCCGTATAGGGTTCTCTTCGGGGACAAATTCCTTGATAATTTTCGTCACTTCAAACCTATACAAAGCAGTCCCCGGCAAGATCTTGTCATGGGGTGGCTGTTCCAATTCCACAGTAAGTACATAGTGCGATGGTGCAAGAGTAGAAAAACGCACTTCAGCATGGGCTGACTTACAGTCCATGACCTTTACGATGGCACCCGAGTGGAAGAATTTTGTGTCTTCCTCGGACAGGTCAACCTCAAGTCGGACTAATTGGCCCACCTAATTCAACGTCAGCACCAATTTTGTGCATGAATGCGAAATGGCAGACCTCAAGGACGGTGCCGTCGTCATAGCCGATCGCGTTCTGTTGCTCGCTGTTGGACATATCACAGAGAAGGAGAGAAGTTATCGATCTGGAAGGCTGGACGCAGGGCTTTATATACCTCGTTCCCTCCCCGCCACACTCACCACTCTGAAAACAGAAACCAAATTTCTATCTCCGACCTCAACTGCGTGCTGATACTGATTTGAAGGCGGATGGTGACCGGTGACGAACAGCCGGGATGTCAGCGTGCCACACCTTAATCAGGACGAGATGGCAAGGAAAGATGGTCAAGTCAGACCCTCGCCATGTTGTGGGGTCCCAGACGGAGACAGAAACATGACAGGGTTGAAGGAGAATCTTGACAGTTCTAGAATATCTACAGCAAATGGCCAATCTAGGCGGACGGAACCAAATGTTAAGTGATAGGCCATCCACGTGTAGACGTATCTGAGCAAGGTGTAATCAGCATTTGAGGCGGGCTCACCTTTAGCATATTTACAATACCGTTCATAAATGCAGACAACCGAAGCTAGGGTTCCGGCTGGCGATCGCGCTAGCGCACATAGGTCGAAAGATGCAAGGTTGATGGGGCTGTAGTATTGAAGTGGCGAACGCAATTGTAAGAAACCAGGTCGGAAAGGGCCGGATGAGCAAGACAATCAGAATCTGCTGGAATCTCTCTTCAACGAAATGTCTTCACACGTTATGATACATCGAGTCACCTCATTACTGTAATGAGTCGCCAGTTAGTATTGATTCGTAGTGGAGCTGCTGTGCGTGTCAGGAACGCCCGCCGTACACTGGAGAAGAACCCACTGTACCCAGTCCGGAATGGCTAGATTGCAATTTACTCAGTAAGCAGTCCCGGATCACATCGATCATGCAAGCCGCCATCGTACCTGGCCCAATGAAAGGATGGACAAAGAATTGATAACACCCCCAAGTGGCGATGTACTTTCGCACACCGCTGTAATTATAAGCTACAACACGCGATATGGATTTTCTGTTTTGTTGCACGGACTACTAATCCCAGATCATGGCTTGATGCATTTCAACTGCATCCGTGACCGTCCTCAACGTTAGAGCACTGGGCATCTAATCGACACAGGTAACGAGCACGGAGCGAAAGCGCTCGGATTCAGGCCAACTACGTGATAAACGAACATGAGATGGAGGACCAGAGGCGAGAATCCCGTTGAGGTAACTATTCCTACAATTTGTGTTTTACATTCATTCCTTTCATTTGACATTGTAACCCGAGTCGATATGTATTTCCTTCTTATTGTGTCGCATTGTAGCATATCCCTACCAGTGTAATATATATTTAATGTATTGTCACCGCGACGCGATGGCGCGCCGACGCTGAGCGCTGTATGGACACCGAGCGCTGCCTTGCATGTATGGAAGCTGTACGCGACCGGATGTACTTCAAAGCTTCATCGATTCATCCCACGCCTCTTCGCGAACACTTACCGAAGTGGCAAATTCTGTGTGCCAACTTGTGGGCACGGTGGCAAACAACTAAACAGTGGCGGATTTATTGGCGGACCATTTTAGTTTCTGACTCTTTCGAGGGCACTCCCACAATGGATACCCTGCATAACGGTTCCAAACTCCAGGTTAGTTAGTCCTTCCCTTTCAACGAACTTGCGAGTGGGCTGAGTCGTACTCCCTTACGTCAAGCTCAGCGACTTCAAGCCTCAAAATGAAGAGACCGCCTTTGCTACCTTCGCAAAGTTGCAATGCATGAGACCGTGGTTTGAAGAACGCGGATACTTCCTCAATCACTTTTCTTATAAGCGAAGCAGGCAGACCAATGTGGACTTTGTCCAGTATACCTATCCTCATTTCCCATACGATTACGGTTTGTTTCAAACCCCACCACGTATACAGCTCCCATACAGCAATTTTGGTGGTGATCCAACCCTGCTAGAGTTTGTAGAAGGCAAAGCACACCCCCTTCGTACTACCCCAGCGGTACGTTTGTCTATTGAATACGTTCGATTGCAATCCAGTTCACTTCCGAGTCTGCCACAGGATCAAGTTGTATTCGCACAGGACTCCCAGCGAAGGCATGTCGCAATGAAGCTCGTCGCTGAAGGGTCGGTCGAATATCAGGTCTTTCACCGTCTCCGCAACGAGGACAGTCTGTACACGTCGGATCCTGAAGAGTTCGGGTGTGTGATACCCCCGCTCGACTTCCTGGAACTCTATGACGGACTTTGGTTCGTTGTCATGCCAAGGTTATGCGACTTCCATTGTCACCGTCGTAGAGACAACTGACAGAAAGAATTCTAGATGGGGGAGGTGCATTTTTATGCCCAAATACGAGAGCGTTGGCGAGGTCCTGCACCTTATGCGCTGCCTTCTGAAGGTGTGTTTTCCTTCTCGACGCCAACAATCCTTTTGTTTCATCGTTGTTAGGGTCTTTCTGTTCTACATAAGAACCTCATTGTCCACAGGGTGAATGTCTATCCAGTTAGCCTGAATTAGCTTGGATATTTCTCTCACGGATCTGAGCAGGACATCAAGGAATCAAACATAGTCATCAGCCACTTTTCGGATAAAGCTCACTATCCGGGCGAAAATGCACTGCGGCTCGGTTTGAGGAGGCAGAATTTGTTGACCTACGCCTGGATAGATTTCGACCACAGTGCTATCTTTCCATTAGATTCCAAGCCTGCCGAAAGACGACGACCTGCAACAGAGTCGTTCGTGTATCCGTGTTCAAGAGCAGAGGACGCTAGCCAAGGCGAAATCGACTACGACCCCTTTGTGTTCGACGTCGGGTCGGTGGGGATGTTCTTTTGTCAGCGATTTCAGGTGGGAAGTTCTTCTCTGTTTTGCTTTCGTAATCTCTGAACTATCCATGATCGTGTTTATTTAGTGGTGCTCCCGTCTGGTCCCCATGTTGGCCCCATTCCTAGATCGTATGATCACCCGAGACCTGGCGACACGATTTACGGCATCCGAGGCCGTCCGATTCTTCGACGAGCACGTCAGATCATCAGTTTCGGAAGAGATTCTCCGTTGTAAACTTCCGAAGGTGGACAAGTATGCGGAACCAGAGAAACATGATCGATGGGCGGGACTCGATCCGAAATTCATCGAGGCATGGTCGTCGTATCGGAATCCGCCGTTACCACGGACGACGCAGGTGTTACGACGGATATGTGATGTGGATGCTTGTCGGACTTGTGTGAGGACGATGAGAAAGGGCGCTCGGCTTGTTCATCGCGGGGGCTCGATGCCGAAGTAATGATATCTTGTTATTTTTTCTTGACTCAATACTTCAATATCACTGATTACCTTGCTTGCAAACTTTCGGTGGTGAGCTTGCGTGCAGGACGAAATACGCGGGTAAACGACTGCTTACATACAGCATTTGGATCCCATGAATATCCCAACAAAGTGAGCAACACATTGGATCTTCCAAGGGGGAATAGCGATTGCTTTGAAATCGAAAAACGTAGTCAAGTTGTTATGAAAATGTACGAGCAGAGTCGATCGTACTGATGTCATGGATGATGGAAATGCAATGATTGTGAAGCGAGACAACGCCAATTCTACTGTGCCTACTAGTACGGAACCAGCTGGTCCATTCAGAATTCTTGTTCTGCCCGTCCATTCATTCCATTGTGGTGAGTCAAGGGCTTCAAGAGCGTTTAACTTGATGGATCGAGGGAGCGAGAGCGACGACTCGGACGGGGGCCACAGCCCTGGCAGAGTAACGTTGTCATCCCTTTCGTCCTCCGTGCATCTGCATTCACGCAGCATGCTTCTGCTTCGTTCGTCGTTTGTCTCGATTACCGGTTTGACTTGTACCTTGTCCGATTCAATCAGAATGATTAATCCTGGCAATTATTGCTAGTAAACTTCGTGGATAATAATCAGGATGGAAGAGAGAGCGAGTCGATGAAGAGTAGCGTGAGCGAGAATGATCGGTAAAATGACGGACAATCCAGCCATGACATGACGTCCGGTGAGAAGCGAAGGCGATGAGTAGGTGGAGAAATAGCGAAGGGCGGTGGTAGCGTGTGCACGTCGGGTGACGGCGCTCACTCGATTACATTCAACGATCTCATTTTGGATTCTTGGTATCAATGTCTTGTCATCGAGCGTTCTTCGTGAGTCGTCATCCGATCATTGGGGCAGTGAGGAAGGAAGAGTAGAATCAGATAAGTTGTTGAACTGCGGGCGAGAGTGAGAGTTGAATAGGCGATCGAGACGTCGACCAATGCCTCCACCTCTCTTGACACCATCCCTCGTTCCGCTGTCATCACTTACGGACCGATCGAATCGCGCCCAAGTGGGCGGCCCCTTCCACTCATTGTTCTTTCCTGCATAAGACTGGAATCTCTTGGGTAAGTCATCTTTGCTCATCACGTCGTGTTGTCAGTTTTTCTTCAATGTTCGACGTCGATCGCGGTGGCTCCTTCGCTAGCCCTCTCTTCCCCTTGGATCGACACGCTTCCGTGTGTTTCGACATCCTCCCACTTGGTCTTTTCATCTTCCATTCGACTCATGTTCCATACGTTGTCTTCATTGTTCGTGTTATATTCCAACTCCTGCATTCCCTTGGTTAGACATCCGTCTGAGGGCCTGTGCAAGGGCGTAAACCTTCGCTGGGATGGAAGAGAATCCAAGTGTGATGATGACGGATGGTGGTGCGTGTATATTGAGTAGAGGAACTGACCAGTCGTTGAAACGGCTCGATGAATGCCGACTCGGAGGGAGGGGGGCCGCGAAGTAGCGACCTGGGAATGTTGGGCGAGTGTCTCTCCAATGTCACGTCTTGTTTCGCGAACGCTGGTGTCGAGTCCGAATCGAGTGAGGGCACACGAGTTTGTAGAGGCTGTAGGGATTGAAATTGCTGAAGGCGAGTGGGGGTGTATGCGATTGGAGTTGCGGACCGCATCCGTGAGACAGTGATGGGCAGCGATTCGTTTGAGTTGCACGCCGCATTTACATAAGCTCGCTGAGGACAACGCGGATGTGAGCGAGACTTTGCGGAGAGACGACTGGTCAGGTGATTGAGAATCCTGTGGTAAGAGTGTCTGAGCGCGTCGAGCGCAGTCCGTTCGCACAGGGCTCACGACATTCAGCACAAGTGAAACCCGTGACCGAGGAGAAATGCGAGATGTTCAAGGTTGCCACTGAGAATCAAGATAACTGCATAGGCCCAGCATCCACTTCCGAGCTGCTTCCAGCACTTGGATCAAGTATAGCTCGGATGTGAGCTACATCACGGCCATTCGAAAGGACGAATGATCGGAGTTGAAGTGCGACTGAAAGACGTTCGAAGAAAGACTCGAAGGATTCGAGAGCATCTCGCAGGAATGGCGAAAGCTTTACTCGTGGGTGCTTCATTAGGGTCCGAGCTGCTCAGAAATCTCTACAGATTGAGAAGCATGATAACGCGATTTTTCGCGAGGAATTTGAACACTTACTTGGCCCAACTGCCCGACTCAGGCTCCCCGTCCTTCCAGGCGCCGATCTATGGTTGGCCAACCCCGAGCTTATATCTGTAGACCGGTCAATCACAAACGGTAGCTTGACGCCCCAAGTAAAATGTGAGCAAACCCAGGAAATGAATTGCATGTGTAATCATGGCATTGATACGGATATCCTGGGGCCATTTCGAACACGAGAAAATGAGTAGATTAGTACAAATTTGACGATCTACGAAGATTGATCGCGAAACCAAGAACGTACATCTGATATCGCCAGGCACTGGAAGTATCCGATCTTTGCCAATAGCCCATTCTCCTTTGGTTCCTGTTTTACCTGCGATCGGGAGTCGGCCACCAACCTCGACCACATGAAGACGAGCTCCTGGACGAGCCAGGCCTAGCTCTGGATTGTCCCCGAAACCTCATGCAGTTCCTGGGCCTCCTCCGCCGTTAAATAGTCTAACGATGGCGCGAGCAGAAGACGCGCCGCAGAGAGGGTATGTCTACGGGCAGCGAGGCAACTCGCGCAGATCCTTCCTCAGCTTGGCCACTGGGAAACCCGACTCCTCGATTACATTCTGATGACTTGACTGTGGCCCTCGTCGCTCTCGCTCCTTCGATCCCTTTAAACGCTCTTGAAGCCCTTCATGACCGTTCACCTGAGTTGAACGAAGTGCCACGCGTGACTGGACACTATGTTCGACCGCTGGACAGTGGCTGTGCCCAACGAAGGCTGTGGCAGGTGACGAGTTAGTTCATGATTATCATCCTTTCTCTCGAGCCCCGTCATCCAAGCATTATTCAAGGGTGGATATTTTGTAGCTATAGGGCAACTCTCCGGAAGATTCCGCATCCGTTTCCTGTGTCATGGATTTGGTAGAGCTTGCCACCGGCAAGCTCACCACCGAAAGTTTGCAAGCAAGGTAATCAATGATATTGTAGAATTGCGTCAAAAGGAAATAATCATTGCTTCGGCGTCGAGCCTCCGCGACGAACGAGCCGAGCGCACTTTCTCATCGTCGTCACACAAATCCGACCAGCATCCACATCACATATCCGTCGCAACACCTGCGTCGTCCGTGGTAACGGCGGATTCCGATACGACGACCATGCCTCGATGAATTTCGGATCGAGTCCCGCCCATCGATCATGTTTCTCTGGTTCCGCATACTTGTCCACCTTCGGAAGTTCACAACGGAGAATTTCTTCCGAAACTGATGATCTGACGTGCTCGTCGAAGAATCGGACGGCCTCGGATGCCGTAAATCGTGTCGCCAGGTCTCGGGTGATCATACGATCTAGGAATGGGGCCAACATGGGGACCACACGAGAACACCACTAAATAAACACGATCATAGATCGTTCAGAGGTTACGAAAGCAAAACAGAGAAGAACTTCCCACCTGAAATCGCTGACAAAAGAACATCCCAAGCGACCCGACGTCGAACACAAAGGGGTCGTAATCGATTTCGCCTTGACTAGCGTCCTCTGCTCTTGAAAACACATAGATGAAGGACTCTGTGGCTGGTCGTCGTCTTTCGGCAGGCTTGGAATCTAATGGAAAGATAGCACCGTAGTCGAAATCTATCCAGGCGTAGCTCAACAAATTCTGGCTCCTCAAACCGAGCCGCAGTGCATTTTCGCCCGGATAGTGAGCTCTGTCCGAAAAGTGGTTGATGAGCATGTTTGTTTCCTTGATGTCCTGCTCAGAGCTGTGAGAGAAACATCCAAGCTAATTCAAGCTAATTGGATAGACATTCACCCTGTGGACAATGAGGTTCTTATGAAGAACAGAGAGACCCTAACAACGATGAAACAAAAGGATTGCTGGCGTCGAGAAGGAAAACACACCTTCAGAAGGCAGCGCATAAGGTGCAGGACCTCGCCAACGCTCTTGTATTTTGGCATAAGAATGCAACTCCCCCATCTAGAATACTTTCTGTCAGTTGTCTCTACGACGGTGTCAATGGAAGTCGCATAACTTACCTTGGCATGACAACGAACCAAAGTCCGTCATAGAGTTCCAGGAAGTCGAGCGGGGGTATCACACACCCGAACTCTTCAGGATCCGACGTGTACAGACTGTCCTCGTTGCGGAGACGGCGAAAGACCTGATATTCGACCGACCCTTCAGCGACGAGCTTCATTGCGACATGCCTTCGCTGGGAGTCCTGTGCGAATACAACTTGACGCTGTGGCAGACTCGGAAGTGAACCGGATTACAATCGAACGTATTCGATCGACAAACGTACCTCTGGGTTAGTACGAAGGGGGTGGGCTTTGCCTTCTACAAACTCTAGCAGGGTTGGATCACCACCAAAATTGCTGTATGGGAGCTGTATACGTGGTGGCGGTTGATACAAATTGTGATTGTACGGGAAATGAGGATAGGAATACTGGACAAAGTCCGCGTCGGCCCCCAGGCCGCTTGGCGTAGAAAAGTGATTGAGGAAGTATCCGCGTTCTTCAAACCACGGTCTCATGCATTGCACCTTTGCGAAGGTAGCAAGGGCGGCCTCTTCAGTTCGAGGCTTGAAGTCGCTGAGCTAGACGTAAGGGAGTACGACTCAGCCCACACGCAAGTTCGTTCATCGGGAAGAACTAACTGACCTGGAGTTTAGAACCGTTATGTAGGGCATCCATTGTAACAGGATCCGGGAGCGTGTAGTCCTGGAAAAAGTCACGAATAGTATAGAAAATGAACCCGCCACTTGTTTGCCACCGTGTTAGGTAATGTTTACGGTGGGTATCTCACATCCTCCCACATCGATCATGATGGTAGTCTGCGCCGGTGCGTCGAATTCGTCAACATTTCGCCACTTAGGGGTGTATCAATCCCTTGTCCATCCTTTCATCAGGCTCGTACGACTGCAGCTTGCATGATTGATGTAATCCGGGACTGGTATACCCAGTGTGCTTACTGAGTAAATTGTAATCTAGCCGTTCCGGTCCAGGTAGGTTCTTTCCAGTGTCCGGCGGGCGTTCCTGACACGCACAGCAGCGCACAGCAGCTCCACTACGAATCATTACTCACTGGCGACTCATTACAGTAATGAGGTGACTCGATGTATCACAACGTGTGAAGATACCTGTAATCGGGGCACATTTCGTTGAAGAGAGATTCCAACAGATTCTGATTGTCTTGCTCATCCGGCCCTTACCTGGTTCTTACAAATGCGTTCGCCACTTCAATACAACCTCATCGACCTTGCATGTTTCGACCTATGTCCGCTAGCGCGATTGCCAGCCAGAACCCTAGCTTCGGTTGTCCGCATTTATGAACGGTTTTATTGTAATACGGGCTGGACATGATATTCTAAAGGTGAGCCCGCCGCAAATGCTGATTATACCTTGCTCAAATACGTCTGCATCACGGAACTTGTGCTTTGACACGTGGATGACCTATCACTTAAGATTTGGTGCCGTCCGCCTAAATTGGCCATTTGCTGTAGATATTCTGGAACACTGTCAAGATTCTCCTTCAACCCAGTCATGTTTCTGTCTCCGTTTGGGACCCCACAACATGGCGAGGGTCTGACTTGACCATCGTTCCTTGTCAATCCGTCCTGATTAGGCTGTGGCACGCAGACATCCCTCCTGTTTGTCACCACCTGCCCTCATCCGCCTTCAAATCAGTATCAGCACCGCAAGGCATGCTGATGAGGTCGGAAATGGAAAATTTCAGAGTGGTGGGTGTGGCGGGGAGAGAACGAGGTATATAAAGCCCTGCGTCCAGCCTTCCAAATCGATAACTTCTCTCCTTGATATGTCCGCCAGCGAGCAACAGAACGCGATCAACCATGACGACGGTACCGTCCTTGAGGTCTGCCATTTTGCATTCGTGCCCGAAATTGGTGCTGACGTTGAATTAGGTGGGCCAATTGGTCCAACTTAAGGTTGACCTGCCCGAGGAAAACGCAGAGTACTTCTACTCGGGCGCCACCGTAAAGGTCGTAGAGGTTAAGTCAGGTCGTGTTACCGTGCGTTTTTCTGCTCTTGCACTGTCCCACTACTTACTGTGAGAATTGGAACAGCCACCCAATAACGATATCTTGCCAGGAACTGCTATGTATATGTTTGAAGCGACAATGGCGATCAAGACATTAGTCCCCGAATTGCAGCCCATAACGCAGAAGCGGTGTCCTCACCTCCAACTTAGCTCTCAAGGTGGCGATGAGCATTCTACGATCCTCTACGAGGCATGCACCTTTCCTCGTTGACACACATCTGACGTCATGGGTTCCCTGTAGAAAGGAGATAATGTCTATCTGACAAAGACATTCGAGTATCGTTATCAAGGCAGTCTCAAAACAATCGATAAGGGCGCAATTGTGCAGATCGCTGGAAATCCCGTCAGTGCTTCTGTATGTTCTCCTTTACTGATATCATCACTCTCTCAAATTAATTTCTTTGGCTTGACAAGGGTAAAACTCCGGCCCGGGATGTTAAAGTAGCTCACTACGACATCGCGGAATGCCACTTTGTGAATGTCACACAAACTGTGTCCACCAATTATAGGTACCAGCGGGGAGTCTTTCATCCCATCCGTCGTGTAAGTGAGTAGCAAGAGCGATGTAATTGTAACACAACGATGTCTTGATTTTCCCTTGTGAACGAATAATGTCGCAAATGTGGGAGGCAAAATCAAAATCGACCTTACTTGTAACTAACCTCGGACTGTTTGGGAAAGATCATATTTCACGTATGAGCCATGCTACCTATAGCATCTCGACTGCTATGACCTGTGTTGGGCAACGCTACTTCTGATTCCTTCTAGCCTGAATCATCTGAGCCTATGAAGATGTTGAGCATCAGGCAGTGGACACCACTTTAGATCAGATGAACTTACAACAGTTCTCGATTTAGCGTCCTCGTAAATCATCTGCGGGAGATGTTCCATCAACTTCTTTGAAGTGTCTTCAAAGATAGCTTCATACGCAGGAATCACATTCGGCATATGTGGGGGAAGAGTCGGAGCAAGCGCCGCAAGACAGTTGAATGCAAACGATCTAGCCAAGTCCTCGCAATCGCCTCGACCGGGCTTCGTCCGGCGAGTCACTGATCCTATGAATTCAAAGATGGCGGCGAGATCTTGCACGGTCAGATTTCCATCCGTGCATTGCATAGTACGTTCGACGTTGAGATTTCGGACGAGGTGGTAGGCTGTACCGAGGTGGATAACGCATACGCGGTCCATGATATCCGGGCGACGCAATGTTCCACTCAGGTTTTCAATGCAGTCGTCGGGGAGAGGGACGATAGAGTGGTAAACCCCCTCAGAGGACTCCATTCTTTCTATCAAGACTACCTCCCGCGGGTGATCTGGCGTAGGCTCGAGAAATACCTGAAGGAAGGTATGGGTATCGTAGTGGTCTACGCTATCACCACAATCATTCATGCCACCAGTATCCGCAGTGCACAGTTCAATCTTGTCTACTAGCCGAGTCGGCATGTCACTGACTTCCTTGCCCCAAAAGTTCAACATTGTTCTATGAGTTGCGTCCTGCGCCGTGTAGTACTTGGAGATGAAGTGGGTGAAAGCAGAGCGGATAGTAGACATGGTGAAGGGGTGTTTGGAAGAAAGCGAAAGTATAAAGAAAGGGGCTAATGGCGAGGAATTAATAGCCCCTATTACACTAGCAATGTAAGAGACCCTTTTTGATGCAAGGTTGGGCACAGCCACTATCCAGCGGTCGAACATAGTGTCCAGTCACGCGTGGCACTTCGTTCAACTCAGGTGAACGGTCATGAAGGGCTTCAAGAGCGTTTAAAGGGATCGAAGGAGCGAGAGCGACGAGGGCCACAGTCAAGTCATCAGAATGTAATCGAGGAGTCTGCAGAGGGTTTGCCAGTGGCCAAGCTGAAGAAGGATCTGCGCGAGTTGCCTCGCTGCCCGTAGACATACCCTCTCTGCGGCGCGTCTTCTGCTCGCGCCATCGTTAAACTATTTAACGGCGAAGGAGGCCCAGGAACTGCATGAGGTTTCGGGGACAATTCAGAGCTAGGCCTGGCTCCGAGTCGTCCAGGAGCTCGTCTTCATGTGGTCGAGGTTGGTGGCCGACCGGGGCCCGATCGCAGGTAAAACAGGAACCAAAGGAGAATGGACTGAGAATGGGCTATCAAAGATCTGATACTTCCAGTGCCTGGCGATATCAGATGTACGTTCTTGGTTTCGCGATCAATCTTCGTAGATCGTCAAATTTGTACTAACCTACTCATTTTCTCGTGTTCGAAATGGCCCCAGGATATCCGCCTTCCCATATCAATGCCATGATTACACATGCCATTCATTTCCTGGGTTTGCTCACATTTTACTTGGGGCGTCAAGCTACCGTTTGTGATTGACTGGTCTACAGAGAAGCTCGGGGTTGGCCAACCATAGATCGGCGCCTGGAAGGACGGGGAGCCTGAGTCGGGCAGTTGGGCCAAGTAAGTGTTCAAATTCCTCGCGAAAAATCGCGTTATCATGCTTCTCAATCTGTAGAGATTTCTGGGCAGCTCGGACCCTAATGAAGCACCCATGAGTAAAGCTCTCGCCACTGCGAGATGTTCTCGAATCCTTCGAGTCTTTCTTCGAACGTCTTTCAGTCGCACTTCAACTCCTTCAAGATCATTCGTGCAGGGACTGATATCACCATACTCCTTTCGAGTGGCCGTGATGTAGCTCATACCGAGCTATACTTGATCCAAGTGCTGGAAGCAGCTCGGAAGTGGATGGTGGACCTATGCAGTTATCTTGATTCTCACTGGCAACCTTGAACATCTCGCAGTTCTCCTCGGTCACGGGTTTTCCGAATGTCATGAGCCTTGTGCGAACGGACTGCGCTCGACGCGCTCAGACGCTCTTACCACAGGATCCCCAATCACACGATCAGTCGTCTCTCCAAACCACAAGGGGATCATAGGCTCGCTCACATCCCCGTTGTCCTCAGCGAGCTTCAATGCGGCGTGCAACTCAAACGAATCGCTGCCCATCATTGTCTCACGGATGCGGTCCGCACTCCAGTTGCATACACCCCCACTCGCCTTGAGCAACTTCAATCCCTCTCTTCCATCCTAGCGAACGTTTACGCCCTTGCACAATGCACAGGCCCTCAGATACAGAAGGATGGCCCGGATGTCTAACCAAGGGGATACAGGAGTTGAAATATGACACGAACAATGAAGACAACGAATGGACCATGCCATGAGTCGAATGGAAGATGAAAAGACCAAGTGGGAGGATGTCGAAACACACGGAAGCGTGTCGATCGAAGGGGAAGAGAGGGCTAGCGAAGGAGCGACGGCGATCGACGTCCAACATTGAAGAAAAACCGACGACACGACGTGATGAGCAAAGATGACTACCAAAGAGATTACATTCCTCCCTTGACACCATTTTCCGTTCCCCTGTCATCGCTTACGGACCGATCGAACTGCGCCCAAGGGAGCAGCCCCCTTGCCTCATTGTTCTTTCCCGCATATGCAGCGGGACCGTTGGTCGACGTCTCCGAGTCACTCGATCGCCTATTCAACTTTCACTCTCGCCCGCAGTTCAACAACTTATCTGATTCTACTCTTCCTTCCTCACTGCCCGAATGATTGGATGACGACTCACGAAGAACGCTTGATGACAAGACATTGATATCAAGAATCCAAAATGGGATCGTTGAATGTAATCGAGTGAGCGCCGTCACCCGACGTGCACACGCTTGTACCGCCCTTCCCTATTTCTCCACCTACTCATCGCCTTCGCTACTCACCGGACGTCATGTCATGGCTGGATTGTCCGTCGCTCACGCTAGTGCTCTTCATCGACTCGCTCTCTTTTCCATCCTGATTATCCGCGAACTTTACTAGCAACAATTGTCAGGATTAATCCTTCTGATTGAGGTACAAGTCGAACCGGGAATCGAGACAAACGACGAACGAAGCAGAAGCATGCTGCGTGAAGGCAGATGCACGGAGGAGGAAAGGGATGACAACGAGTTACTCTGAGACGAACGGGCCGAAAAGGAGTACTCGGAAGAGACTGGCTGGAACGCGCCGATCAAGATATACGCAGTGTCATTGCCCTACAAGTAATCTTCGCCGATTCATTGTAAAGTTACATGTTATGTAGATAACCAAGTACAATCATTCAGCCCGTCGGTATATATTGATTTGTGTCCCGAAATGCAAACGAACAAAGTCGAGCATTACAGCTCTGGGATCACCAAAAGGAATCATGGGCATGACTACATCATGGGAATCGGGAGGCCGTCTCTCATGTTTGTAGTAGTAGAGAGCACGAGGTTGTTCTTCGTCATCAAGAAGCACCTCATCCACCTCGTAGTACCATGGAACCCCGAGTCCGATGTAGAAAACCCCGGCCACAACGTACAACTGAGGTTGTACAAGAACATTTCCCTGTCAACGATCACAGTCTCAGCATGTAGTATTTATCTGGTCAAGCTGCGAACAAACACTCACTGGGGGTAGATTCAGGTGGTTCGGTGGGCTAGGGCCCAAGATATTAACCCTGAGATCTAGAAGAAACCCCCAGTCGGGGACCCAGTTGTGTGGCGGCGGCCCAAGTGGTTGAACAACAGGGTTCGCCGCGATGTTTGAGGACTCAGGAATAAGGACTGTAAGGCCCTGCGCAGTAGAAATCGCATACTGCCTTGTTGGTTGGGCCATTGCTGCGGCATCGCGGAGCCAGTCGTTCAGTTGGATATCAACTGTAGCTTGGCCTATGAAGCGCGTGCCCTCTGAGCCGAGGAAAGGCATTGGATCTGAAGCAAATGCAACACTAAGAAATGAGTGGGGATGGCGATGTTGCAACGTTTCAGCGTGTTGGTGACCAGGCCGTGGCTATTAAAGCATTGTCTGGTTATTGTCAAGTGTTTACACAAAGATCAAGGCCCTGTCCTGGTTCCTGCACGTCACCAGTGAGAACATTATGTTCTCATGCTGAGGTCTAGGCTGGTCTACTAGACGGGCGAAGGCTACGGCTGGTTCTGGCAACGGGACAAAGTTAACCACGAAGATTCCCGCCTTAGTATCAAGAGAAACCGACCGCGGAGGTAATGTATGGTTGCGAAACTTGAAGCTTGAAGGTCGACAACTACTAGTACGATCATGTACCTAGTACAGGCGGAGGTGCTCATAGTGTGCATTGATTGCCACCCACGGCTGTCTTCCCACGGTAACTTCCACACCCAAACCCCCCTGTCCCTTGCCCTTGCCCTTGCCTGGCCTTGGCCTGGCCCCTCCGGTTCCAGGGATAAATAACACCTGACAACGACTACCGTTTCGTTCTCATCAATCCCGCCCCCACGCACCGAAACAGAGCCCAAGCTGAGGTGCGTGTGCGCACTAAACTATTTCTCGTAACTTCACAATATCTGTTAGCCACCAACATGAGTTCGCACCTCTCTGAAGCAGGCCAGCGCCTTGGTGGCAGGCGCTACATTTGCCCTATAGATCAGTATATGATGACACTCAATCCCAAGTATCAGCCTCGCTCGGAAGAAATGCTCCTTCGAGTTGTACGCGCAAGGGCACCCACAAGCGACCTCGAGACAGCGTGGAGCCTCTACGTTGTGGCGGCCAATCGACTCGTTGACCAGTTCAAATCGCAATCAGCCGTAGCTGTACGTGGTATAATCCCAATGATAACGTTCCAACTCGATCGAGCTCCTACAGGACAAACCCAAAGTGGGTGACGCATCTGTCAAGTACTATGATATCCCGGACAGCGACAACCTTGCTATCCGCCTATGGGACGGCAACATGCAGCAGTATGGTCTCTACTGCGTTGACCTGTACGATTTGTCCAAACACACTGCTGTCAATCTTCCCCACGATTACAAAATTTGCAACGCCCCTCCTGCTGGAAATTTCGTGGTCGGTGGCTTGGGTTCGGAGGTAAAGAGTTGGGAAATGGCATGGGGTATCGGCGCAGATAAAATACCCCCTGGGCAAGAGCGTTTCACGGTCCCTGAGGGCTCGCATCTCGCGCTTGTTCGTCCCGAGAAGCCTTTGTTCTTCTTCGCGCTCCCAATACGTCCGCGCGCATTCGGTGACGTTGCCGCGATGTATGCGCGGCCCAGGAACTGAGCGTTGAGGCCTGAGGCAGCGTCAAGTCCCTTACTAGTCAGATCGTCAGTTTTGTTTTAGGATGCCAAATGTAAATGAATAATACATCAGAGGTCCTACACCACAAAGACTCGCCCCAGGTCAATTCGATATGGTACATGTGATTATGAGTGTTGAGCTCATTCAGCTCTCGGATCTCAGTGCTGATTCCGGTCCGCATTGAGTTAAATGTGAAAGATACCGCAGAATGCTGCGTATTTCGTCCTGCACATGAGCTCACCACCGAAACTGAAGTTTGCAAGCAAGGTAATCAATGATATCGTAGAATTGCGTCGAAAAAAGAAATAATCATTGCTTCGGCGTCGAGCCCCCGCGACGAACAAGCCGAGCGCCCCTTCTCATCGTCGTCACACAAGTCCGACCAGCATCCACATCACATATCCGTCGCAACACCTGCGTCGACCGTGGTAACGGCGGATTCCGATACGACGACCATGCCTCGATGAATTTCGGATCGAGTCCCGCCCATCGATCATGTTTCTCTGGTCCCGCATACTTGTCCACCTTTGGAAGTTCACAACGGAGAATTTCTTCCGAAACTGATGATCTGACGTGCTCGTCGAAGAATCGGACGGCCTCGGATGCCGTAAATCGTGTCGCCAGGTCTCGGGTGATCATACGATCTAGGAATGGGGCCAACATGGGGACCACACGGGAGCACCACTAAATAAACATGATCATAGATCGTTCAGAGGTTACGAAAAGCAAAACAGAGAAGAACTTCCCACCTGAAATCGCTGACAAAAGAACATTCCAAGCGACCCGACGTCGAACACAAAGGGGTCGTAATCGATTTCGCCTTGACTAGCGTCCTCAGCTCTTGAACACCCATAAATGAACGAATCTGTTGCAGGTCGTCGTCTCTCGGCAGGCTTGGAATCTAATGGAAAGATAGCACCGTAGTCGAAATCTATCCAGGCGTAGCTCAACAAATTCTGGCTCCTCAAACCGAGCCGCAGTGCATTTTCGCCCGGATAGTGAGCTCTGTCCGAAAAGTGGCTGATGACTATGTTTGATTCCTTGATATCCTGCTCGAAACTGTCAGAGAAACATCCAAGCTAATTCAAGCTAACTCACCCTGTGGACAATGAGGTTCTTATGAAGAACAGAAAGACCCTAACAACGATGAAACAAAAGGATTGCTGGCGTCGAGAAGGAAAACACACCTTCAGAAGGCAGCGCATAAGGTGCAGGACCTCGCCAATGCTCTCGTAATGGGGCATGAAAATGCACCTCCCCCACCTAGAATTCTTTCTGTCAGTTGTCTCTACGACGGTGACAATGGAAGTCGCATAACCTTGGCATGACAACGAACCAAAGTCCGTTATAGAGCTCCAGGAAGTCGAGCGGGGGTATCACACACCCGAACTCTTCAGGATCCGACGTGTACAGACTGTCCTCGTTGCGGAGACGGCGAAAGACCTGATATTCGACCGACCCTTCAGCGACGAGCTTCATTGCGACATGCCTTCGCTGGGAGTCCTGTGCGAATACAACTTGACGCTGTGGCAGACTCGGAAGTGAACCGGATTACAATCGAACGTATTCGATCGACAAACGTACCGATGGTTCAGTTCGAAGTGGGTGTGCTTTGCCTTCTACAAACTCTACCAGAGTTGGATCACCACCAAAATTGCTGTATGGGAGCTGTATACGTGGTGGCGGTTGATACAAATCGTGATTGTATGGGAAATGAGGATAGGTATACTGGACAAAGTCCACGTCGGCCAGCATGCTTCGCTTATAAGAAAAGTGATTGAGGAAGTATCCGCGTTCTTCAAACCACGGTCTCATGCATTGCAACTTTGCGAAGGTAGCAAGGACGGTCTCTTCATTTCGAGGCTTGAAGTCGCTGAGCTAGACATAAAGGCCCGAGTCTCAGCCCCCGCTCAAGTTCGCTCAGAAGAACTAACTTGAACTTACCTGAAGTTTGGATCCGTCATGTAGGGCATCCATTGTAACCGGGGAACAGTCACGAATTACAATGGCGCGCCAAACTAATAGAAAATAAATCTGCCACTTGTTCAACTGCCACCGCGCCGACATCATGCGCCCACACAAGTTGTAGTTGGACTCGGTCAACACGGAATTTGCCACTGGCACTTCGAGTCGTTCAAGGCCTCAACCGTACGACATGACTGGTGAATGTCTTGCCGTTCCGCATGCTGTACCGCGGTCGCCGCAGCGGACATGTTGGGCACTTGGACCAACGCCGAACCGACTGCTGCATTGGGTGGGCACGAACTGAAGCTACCGGGGTGGGTGGGATGGGAGCACGCGGGTAAACGACTTCTTACATACAACATTTGGATCGCATGAATATCCAGAAAAAACGTGAGCAATACGTCGTCGGATCTTCCGAGGGGGAAAAGCGATTGCTTAGGAAACGAGAAGCATAGTCAAGTTGTGATGAGAATGTACGAGCAGTGAAAATGATTGCGACGTCGTATTCACACTTGCGAAGTTGCCTCCCTGCAGCGCTAGCTAGTATCTCAGAATATTCTGCGAACAGCACCCAGTTCCTTCGTGTGGTTGCGTTGAATCGTCTTCCGGGACATGTGACGTCACATCGGGGTGGCGGTGACTGAGCTTACCAAGAACCAACCCCTGTCTCAACGTTCTGTAATCAGGAGAGAACAATCAACGCTAACATGTCGTGCTTCGAACATGCCTTCCATCACGTCCTCTCTCTCTCGTTTCGCATCCAGTCGTCTCAAAAAGCCTCCATCCGTGATTAACAACACATCGATGGAGGCCTGGTTCAGCGAACTAGGCAGTCTGCCAGCCCGTCTAGTGACCAAAGTCGAACTCTGCACAGCGAAGCCAGTGGGCAAAAACACGTGGGGCGAGGACGTAGACAAACGGGACCGTCATGCCTTTCTTCGGGCGTTTCTAGACCCCGTGGATGGACACCCCCAAGAGGTGATGTTGGTGGAAAGATTCCTGTCGACGGGGGACAACTACCATTCGGTTGTTCCGTTGGCGGATGCGTTGGTTATGGGAGGTACTGCGCATCATCCAGAAATCCATGATCGCGTCTGTACGACCTCTCAAGGCCATTCTGACAAGCTCGTTCATAAACTCGTGGTGGAGCGAACCCTTGAATTTCACCGGAAGCTGTCGATTCAAGAATTGGGCGTTCTCTTGGAATTCACCAGTAGGACGACGATGATGGTGTGTCCTGCAGGGGATTGCAAATGCGAGTCTAGCTTTTTTGCATATACGTGCTTGGCGACGCTGGCACCGGTATTCCCGCCGGTGCAGCATAAACATGGGTCTCACCTCATGCAGAGCATCATGGATATGCAACATACTTTGTTTGAGGATGGGGCTCGTGACTTTTTGCAGCAGGTGCCTTTTTTGATAGACGATGAGGAGTCTACGAATGCGGTGAGTTGCCTCTCTACGCGTATCCAAGGGTTGGACTGAGAAGCTTACAGCTTAGGTTGATCGAGGAGCTGAAGAAGAAAAACTTGCATATTCAGCCCGAGGACTGAGTCTGCGGAGGTATTAATGGGGTATTTGCTGGTCAAGGTGCCGAAAGGTTTTGCTATTGGGGTTTTTCATTAGGTGTGGTTTTCTCGCTATGATACTTCGGGAAGAAAGATATCATGATTTCGAATTCTTGGCTACTCGTGAGCTTGTAGAGAAAGCGCGCGATCGTAACGGCGATGTCAGCTACGGACGCAAGGCAGTAGTGGCCCAAGCTACTTCTCTCATTGTCCCATTCTGGAATCACCTTCCTCCGTTGGCTCTGGATTGAGCTCTGCAGCAACTGTCATGAATCTAAACAAGTTCGTCACGTTTGCCTTGTTGATGAAATGACTTTGTCGTACTGAGCGGCATGGGTACCAGCAAGGACCCTCATTGCGTCCAAATCATATTGGAGCTGTTCCATTAGATCGGCGGTCTGACTGACTGCTCGGGACATGTTTTTGAGGCTGGACGCCAGTTGAGCGTAGAGCCTGTCCTTTGCTTGAGTGGCGCCTGAACGGCTGTTCATGAGGAGCTTGATCAAAGTAGATTTCCCACGCCCACCGAAATCAAACCCGCTCTCTCTGATACCTCAAGTTGAAGATCGCCAGTGATGAATGATTTTTGAATAGTAGAACGTAGCAAGTCGCACTGGTTCGGGGTAAATCCATGGTCGTTGCAAGGGTCTCTCACTACCCGAACTCTCCTGGTTTATCATTCGCAGTGCGCGAAAGATAGATGTAGACATCCATGAAAGAGTCATGCATACATATACTGTAACGAGGACGTGCATCGGAATGCAAGTTACCGAGTCACCGTTGGGATGAAACTCGTAGTGGGGTTTTATTGTCCAATTATAGACCTCCTTGTCCCAAATCCATTACCCTGGTCTGGTGTGCGTTTCCGAGTTGTCTGCATCACCGCATTTACAGCGTCCCTTTCCATCTGTCATCATGTTGGGTGCCCAGTCTCACTTTGACAAGGCCGTACATGAAATCGAACACAGAAACCCCATCCCTGCTGTTGATTTCTCAACGCATCTACTTGAGAACGGAGTGATCGTCAACACACGAGAGAGGATAATCAAGGATGTGCGTCTATTCTTCGCTGCTTCTCGGCGATCGCTCACCTTGGGCAACGTTATCCCCACAGGTGGGAGAACCTCAAGTACGGATACCGACCGACGCCGAGTTCTTTTCCACAGACGATCCAACGAAACCCAATCTCGATTTCCTCAAGAGTCACTTCATTCGAGAAGGAAGGATTACCGAGGAACATGCCCTATGGATCATCACGAAAGCGACAGCTTTGCTTCGGAGCGAACCAAACGTACTCGAGATCGATGCTCCAGTGACTGGTGAGTCCCACGCCGGTCCCATGCACTGTTTCGGATCTGATTTTCTCTAGTTTGTGGTGACATCCATGGTCAATATGTGGGTCCATTAGTTCAACCCACCACGTGCTTCACAGGGAACTGATGTCAAATCAAGTATGACCTCATGAAACTCTTCGATAAGGGTGGAAACCCTAGAACGACGAGATATCTCTTTCTAGGCGATTACGTTGACCGAGGATACTTCAGCATCGAAGTACTTTCATTTCTTCTTACCTTATCCACCAATCAACTAACGACTCGGTCCTCAAAGTGTGTGCTATACCTCTGGTCATTGAAGATATGCTATCCCAATAGCTTATTCCTCCTCCGCGGTAACCACGAATGTCGGCGGTTGACTGAATACTTTACGTTCAAGCTTGAATGTAAGAGATGTCCACTACCCGTGTCCCCTTCGGCGATGACCTGAGACACCTAGGTCAACGTAAGTATTCCGAGCGGATATATGACGCATGCATAGAGTCTTTCTGTGCACTCCCACTGGCTGCGATCATGAGCAAGCAATTCTTGTGCATACACGGAGGGTTATCCCCTGAACTCAACACCATCCATGATCTTGAAGTGGTTCGTCCGTCAACACCTTTCGTATGGTCGTCTACTTACCGAATCGTTTTCAGCTGGACCGGTTCCGTGAACCCCCCACTCACGGTCTGATGTGCGACATTCTCTGGTCAGATCCCGCAGAAGACTTCGGGTCTGAAAAAGGAAAAGAGAGCTTTTTGCACAATTACGTTAGGGGTTGTTCATATTTCTATACGTGAGTTCGTTCCGCCCATCATGCACGTAAATCTGCTCGATCTTAGCTTGTCATTTAGTTACTCTGCCACGTGTAAGTTCCTGGAGAGGAACAATATGTTGTCGATCATCCGCGCCCACGAGGCTCAGGATTCTGGGTGAGTGAATACTCTCCTACAATTGATACCCTCTCAATCGATGTCGTCAGTTTCCGAATGTACCGCAAGGGCCAAAATACAGGTTTCCCTACTTTAATCACGATCTTCTCTGCACCCAACTATCTCGACGTGTATAACAACAAGGCCGCTGTTCTCAAGTACGAGAACAACACGATGAACATCACCCAATTCAATTGTACTTCGCACCCGTATTGGCTTCCAAACTTCAAGGACGTATTCGAGTGGAGCCTGCCTTTTGTTGGCGAGAAGAGTGCGTGACTTCCATGCAGAGTTTGCATTATAGCTCATACTCCCAGTCACCGACATGCTGGTTGCTGTGCTTAACACGTGTTCCAAGGAGGAGCTCGAAGACGATCACACCCCTCCTCATTCAGAACCACATCATGACGACGTTCGCGAACGGAGGAGAGTTATCAAGAACAAAATTCTGGCTATTGGCCGGATGGCACGCGTATTTGCGGTCCTTCGGTACGTCCGCTATATGCATGGTGGAAACTCTCTTACATGACTTGGCGATGTTTAGAGAGGAATCCGAAAACATTTCCGAACTCAAGAGTATATCCGCTACTGGAAAGTTGCCCTACGGAACCCTCGCTTTGGGTGCGGAGGGTATTAAGAAAGCGATATCGAGCTTCGAAGATGCGTACGTAACCCTGTATGTTCTCTCAGCTATCCAACCACTCAACCTTTTTCCAGACGGAGATCAGATATCGAGAACGAGCGATTACCGCCTGCACTTCCAGCCGACAGACCTCTCACATCCTCTCTCACCGTTGTCCCCTCAAGATCTCAACTCCTTCAATCCCCACCACTCCGTCCCACGACCCCATCATCCGACGACGGACGCTCCGAAACGCCCTCGTTGGAGCGAACATCTTCCCCTAGCGCATCCAGCGTTAGTTCACCACCCACGCCTCCACCTCCGGCGCCTGCGGAGAAGAAATCGAGATTGGGTGGGTCGGGAACTGGGTCGATGAGATCGACGTTGTCGATGTTGTTGGAGGGGAAGAAAGGAGGGAGTGGTGGGTCGAGTTGATCTGACTCGACGCCGAGTTTCATTCCATAGCCGCAGTGGGGCTGGCGGCGTTCTTGGATGATAGACTCGGGGAGCTATGTTGAGCCGGGATACAGGTGGGCGACTCTGGACCATTTGTTGGTCCGAGGAGAGAGTTGGTGGCTACTACGGCCCGGGTGTTTCTCGTATTTGTATTGTGCAGTGACCCGGATGGATTTTAGCCAGAGGATCATATTTTTTTTTTTTTGTATCGATGTTGTCGATCGCTGTGTGGCATGTTTTATGTGGACTGGCAGACCGCGGGTCGTCATGAACTTATAACCTTGGCTCGTGATGATGGCAAAGTTAGGCTAGCATGCCACCTTTCTGGCACATTTTCAGCTTTTGGTATCTACCACCAGCGTAAGTCTAATACAACTCTGGTTTGGCCCGGGTGTTGCTACCATTCTCGCACAAAAACATGATCGACTCGCTGCGTGACTTAGGTGGTGAGTTGCTGGTTTTTTTGTTTTGTTCCTTCTTCAATGTGAGCACTGGAAAGGGTGACACGGGGACCTCAGGCTGCTACTCTCGCCTCGGTGCGCGGTCGATGTGGTGCATTATCCCTATTCCCCGTAGCTCTTCCTTGACGATTGAACAGTTCACGATGTTGTGAACGTACATGCATGATGATGGTTCGTTCCGCACGCTCTCCTGTTTTACTTATTGCTGTTTTCGCCAAAGAGGGTCCATGATGACCAAAATTCCAACCAAAGGAAGGCCTGCCTCCACTGCACGAACCGGACTAAGCGGGAGATGGTGGCGCTTTCGACCGATGATGACGGAGCGTAATCAAGTTCGAACAGCCATGTCTCCTTTGGCGAAAACAGCAATGTCGGAAATTCCCCATGAAGCCCCAGGATAGTCCCCGCCTACTGGGAATGCATGGATTTGAACCTTTTAGTCAACTGGATTCCACCCGATGGAGAATTGCCAGTGGTTGACGATGATTTCTCCAGTACGGGTAGTACTTTCTTAGGATGGACTTTGAAGGACCCACCCTGCCGTGCGACATAGCCAAGGGTTCGTGGTCGCAAGTAAAGAGCTGACTGATTGGACGAACGCCAGAACAAGAGCAGTGTCAGTGCACTCGAATCCCCAGTTGGACCAGGCTCATAACTCTTCCTCGCGCTGACATTCGGCAGTGTTCGGCTCAGAGCCCCAAACGAAGTTCTGATTTGTTGGGATCACTAAGAACTTTCCCATCTCGGACGGGGTCTAGAAGCTCAATCACCGCGCAGTTCACGAGGATGACGAAGACAGGTCACGCTCTAGCATGCAAACGGTACGGTATATAACCACCATTGATTGATCAGTGCTCCCTCCCCTGGAACTTCTGTCATCGACACATTGTCCACATATCCCCATCTATGACGACTTGTCGCGCTCTCTATCTCACGGAAAAGTCTGGCGCCTTTGAACTCGGCACCAAAACACTTCCTACGCCTGGACCTGGCGAGATCCTAGTCAAGGAAGTCGCTGTCGGACTGAACCCCATTGATTGGAAAATCCAAGCGTACGGACCACAGTGGGTGAACGAATTTCCCGCCGTCTTGGGGAACGAGGCTGCCGGAGAAGTGGAAGCTGTCGGCGATGGTGTAACCCAATTCAAGAAGGGCGACAAAGTGTGCGTTTCCCGTTTCAAAGCCTCTGACTTGATCATCATCATTTCCGATGATGGGTTAGGTTTCACCAGGGCAGTATGAAGCCTGACTATGGCGTATTCCAAGAGTATGTTGTAGTTCCTGCCGAGATCGTCGTCAAGGTAGGTCTGATTTTGAACGTAAGTCGAGACTGCTTGAATCACGGTCCGTGTCGCCTTTAGCTGCCATCCAACGTCACGTTCGAACGAGCTGCGTCTCTCCCGGTCTGTGTCAGTACAACAACCATAGCTCTCTATTCCCCGGCCCCCGTCGGGGCCGGGTTCAAAGCACCTTGGGACGGTGGCCGCGGCCAGTTCGCAGGAGAGCCCGCACTGATCCTCGGAGGCGCAACCTCAGTCGGCCAATATGGTACGTTCACGCTTTCCCCCCTCACCCACTCTCTATCTGAGCTTCCATCCCCACGGTTCACTCTTTGCATTCATTAGCCATCCAATTCGTCAGACTTTCAGGTTTCTCACCCATTATAACCACCGCCTCTCCCAAGAACGCCGATCTCCTCAAATCCCTCGGTGCGACGCACGTCATCGACCGTAAGACCCCCTCGTCCTCGTTCGTGTCCGCCATCGCTGGCATCACCACCTCACCGATACCCCTCGTGTTCGATTGTGTCTCCAACGAGGATACTCAACAGCTCGGATACGACTCGCTTGCAGAGGACGGACAGCTGATCGTTGTCTTACCTCCGACCGTCAAAGAGGTGGTTGGAAGCACCAGGAGAGTGTTTGATGTACTCGGGAACGTGCAGATGCCAGAGAATAGAGAGATCGGTCGTGCGCTAGCAAAGCACCTTCCAGCTCTGCTCGAGGCTGGAGAGCTCATCGTGAGTTGTCTCTATAGCAACCTCTTTTTTTTTTGCATTGCGGGCGGAGAGCGCTGACGGACGTCGTTTGTATTAGCCTAACGAGGTTGAAGTCGTTCCAGGTGGATTGAACGGCGTCGTCGTTGGATTGGAGAGATTGAAGAACAACCTTGTCAGTGCGAGGAAGTTGATCGTCCGCCCTGGCGAAACAGCAGAGTAGTCGTGTATTCTTCTTCTTTGGAAGTCAATCGCCGTGATCTTGATCCAGCGTGTTGATTCTTGAATAGTCATCTTGAAGACCATCTGCCTGAGTCATATCAGCCGGCAGTGGGACACGTTATCTATGATAGAGTTGAGCACGGTCATCGAGGATAACGGTAGTGACGGCAATAAGTTCGAGGTTGTTCGCACGCGGTCAAGATGATAACAGCAATTGCTGTAGTGGTAGGATCCCTGAGTGTACTTTGTAGAGTACCATGGTCCAACCACGCGAAACACGCCGTTCAGAAAGACTCTCTGCTCTCACCGCTTCCACCAGCACCTCCAGATCTCCAGAAAAGACGTCCGCACCCAGAACCGAGGACACTTTTGCCCATTCCGCCCCAGCAAACACAAATACAAATGGTCGTACAAAGCGCCCAAGGTAAGAGGATCTCGACGAACCCGTTCCCCAAACGAACGTTCATTCCGCGCCTCTACTAGCCATACCAGCGCCAATGGCAGGACAAAGCCCAAGGCAAAGCAAAAGGAGATTCCCAGTTCCTTTATGGATGATCTAATTGAATCCCCCACCTCCAAACTCTCCAATTCTGCGTCCGTCCGTACAGTCGAGCCTCAGGAGTTGAATGACGCGGAGGATCAGGTCATCACGCGCTGCATATGTGGTATGAACGGTCCGTAGTCATCCCCACACCTCATAACCGCCTACTTATGAAGCCTGCTCTTCAGATGATTCTGCTGAAGATGGCGAATTCATGATTCAATGTGAAAGCTGCTACGTTTGGCAACACAGTCTCTGTATGGGCTTCGAGTCTGAAGCACAACTTGCTCCAGACGCCGATTACTACTGCGAACAGTGCAAACCTCAGTGTCATTACGAACTTTTCACGTTCGTTTTTTTTTCTTTCGATTTGCCATTAATTCCCAACTCTTGACACGGTTTCCCTTCAGGCGGCTGGCCAAGCAAGCCCGTGAATCGTCAATCTCTCGTTTCTCTCGTTCTCCCTCTCCGACTCGTGACGACAGCTTAAAGGAGATCGTCGAAACGGACCCTCGAAGGCCCAGTGTAAACGGTAGCGTTAGTGGTCAGGGCGAGGTTTATGATGACGACTCGAACAATCAGCAGAAACGAAAGCATGGCGAAGACGATACGTTCGTCGATCCTATTTGCTTTGAACTTCATTTTAGCTGACGTTGCTATGTAGGCCTCCCAAGAAGCGTACAAGATCAGCCAGTGTTGCACCCGAGGAGCTAACCCCTCCTCCTACCAAACGATCCACAGGCGGCGGACAATCTGCCGAGACCAGAAGTGGCTCCCACTCATTTCCGGTACCACCGGATCTCACACGCGATATCATCAGAATAAACGATCAGTTCAGCGAGGTGGGGGGATTTGGCGATGTTCATAAATGCGTGCACAATAGTGCTTCTGGCGCAAAAGAGGTATGCATGTTGATCACATCCAAATTGACGCATTACACTGTCCGTTTACACTTACCATCTTTCAGGTAGCGGTGAAAGCCTTTCGGTTCATCTTCACACTCGAAGAGAGGGGCGCGAAAGTTGCCAGGGTACTGTACAGAAACTCCTCGATTTCAGGAAATGAGGAAATACATGCTAAGCCCAATATGTAGATGGTTCGTCGAGAATTGGGAATTTGGAAACGGCTGGATCATCCCAACATAGTACCATTCCTTGGGATTGCAACTGGGTTCGGGTTGAAGGGTTCGACGTCGATCGTGTCCCTATGGATGTCGAATGGAAGTCTTTGCCAGTTCCTCGATAGCCATGGCGACGAGCTTGGTGTCGCACACCGACTCCAGATGGTATGTTCGCTGCGCATCTTCACTTTCTAGCATCTTCTGATGTTATGTTTGTGTAGCTCTTGGACGTAGCCAACGGGCTCGACTACCGTATGCCGTCCTCCATCCTTCTAGACGTCCAGTGATTAGGTTGACGATCTTCGGATAGTGCATTCTTTCTCGAATACCCCCGTCATTCATGGCGATCTCAACTGCGTGCGTCATAATAGAGGCTAACACTTTTTTCTACTAAATATCCGACAGAATAACGTGCTCGTCGACGCGAATTTCACTGCGCGTTTAGCCGATTTCGGCTTGTCATCCTTCGTAGGAAGCATCCCTCAAGGTTGGACTTATCTAGGGGGGTCGACGACAAGACCAGGCACGCTCCGGTGGACAGCACCAGAACAACTTGAAGATGGATATGAAAGAGCGCCCCAAAGCGACATCTATTCTTTCGGGTGTGTTTCCCTTCAGGCAAGTCAATCGAATACAAAGTTCCCGCATTTTTTTTTCATCTCCTTACAGGCATTCTCTGGTAAGCCACCATGGTCAGAAGTTCGAGAAGATGCCGCCGTCGTGTTGCGGCTAGCCAGGGGTCAGAAACCCCAACGCCCAACATTGCGGGCAATTGAAGACCGACATTGGGAATTCATCGAAAGCTGTTGGAGACCGGTTTGGGAGCGACCTACAGCAAAGATGCTAGTCTCTTCTCTTCAGGAACACTTGAGCTCGTGTCCGCCTTCTCAACCTCTTCGTGAGATGTTCGCACCGTTGTCCAGTTCGGGGTGAGACCCCTAGCTTGTGTATGCCCCTGTATACAGTGGGTAATGACTGAATAACCACAGTGGAGGAACAATCTTGCGTGAGTCGAATTCCTCGGCTTGAAATGGTCTGGGTGCATGCAAGCCTGATCAATTGAAAACGAGCGTGATTATGCCCGGATTGTGAAAGTACGATGATTCCAAGTGCCCCGCAGAGCCAGAGCCAGAGGGGTGATGCATTCTCGAACACCCTGACGTTTCCGGTGTCAGTCCCTAACCAAAGCCACGCAATCAGTAATCCGGCGGCGGCGGCGGAGAAGATCTAAACAGTCGATTAGGAGGGCTCAGCGTCCGATGTCTAAATCGCTATGACCGATTTGATGACTATCCAGGTAGAACGTGGAGGACAACAAAAAGTTGGCACGCGGGGCCGAGTCCGTCGCTCTCGTTCACAAGAAGCCTTTGAGGCGGGTTCTGAGGGATAAGGCGCATAGGATACCTGCAAAGCATTGACCTTCCGGGCCGAGACTCGAGTTCCATTCCGAGGTAAAATCTCAACTACAGGCACGTTCGTCTAACATGCTGCACGACCTGACCGAGCCCTCGATCTTGTTCAGCATGCAGACCCAACGACGATGTAGGTACGAACAAGCGACGCTCACCCTAAATCCTCGCCCCTCCTCGAACCCGACTATAATGCTCTAGACGCCCGTTGATTCCCTCAAAAAGTCTACGAAACGAAACGACGACGGACACGGAGGCAATGATCGTTAATCGACCTCTTTCACGTAACTGGCAACACATGGAAGAAGGAAACTTACCGCGCGTCAATTCGTATGCCGCAAAAGTGCTTCCAGCAGCAGGTATACTACGAAGACGACACTCCAAGTGAGCGTCCTCAGAAAAATGGAAAAGTGCAGGGTTTCTCACCTTCGTAGTACTGTGAAGGCCGAGGTGTCAGACTCCCGCGAAGTCAGCAAAAGGGAGGAGAATACTCCAATACTCACACGATGGGGTCAACCCCCTGAAAAGTCCCTTTCTGTAAAGTGAAAAGCCGGGCGTTAGCATACCAATTCCACGCCGAACAAAATGAATAACGAGATAGGATGAACGAGAACGTACAGTCCACCCTCAGCGACAACCGCTTTCAACTCCGCGTTGATGTAAGTCCACGGACGTGCTGTGGGGGGCTCGGTACGAAGTTGAATACGAGACTTTATGACATCTAAAGAATGAATGGAAAGTATGTAAGAAAACAACCATGACGGATGAAGGAAAAGCGAACGCACCCAGGGGATAACATGAAAGCCAGTACGCGATCTGTCAACGCGAACCAACGATCCGGTATGTCGTTCAGCATGCAGGTAGATTAAGAAGCACCACGAACTCCTCCTGTAGAGCCACTCGCAAGAAGTGCCCACACGGGGACCTGGTGACCGTATATCGCTTGGAATTGTCGTTTTGAGAACTCGAATGCTGGAGTATTGTGGGACGAAAACAACAGGATAAAAAGTGCATACAAATCGATAAGCGGAGCCAGCCAGGACACTGTAAGGATGTGCTTACCTCCATAGAATCTAGCAAGGGAGTGAGTAAAATGACAAACTGCGGAGTTAAATAGTTGGGGCCTTACCCTGCATAGGCGGGAATTTCTCTTGCGACAGTGACCTGTAGAAGGATGAACAGAATCCCCGGTCAGCGGAAAGGAGTTGAGAGCACGGGCACGTATGAATGACAATGCCTGCACTTGGACACACAATGTCCGAATAACCACAGGCAACGTCATTCCTGATTCAGATAGAGAATATTCACCCAATAACCTCTCATAATTCCCCTGGTAAACCCGAATTCTTTCCACATCTCTCTCACTATATCCCGTAGCCGTTTGTCGCTTGCAGAGCCGTATTGTCCTTGCATCCTCACTTTGAACATTTCGACTATAGGTCGGAAGGTGCGGAGAGGAATGAAAAAATTGGTTCTTTGGAAGCCAATATGCCAGTGAACCCACCTGGACTAGCAAGCACAGCGTTTATGGCGCCAGCCATACCACCCGCAAGGGCGATTTGTTGGATACTCAGATCAGGGAATGGAGAGACGATCCGCTTGGATGTTGCATAGGCAGCGAATAGCAGTGAATTTACCCCGGCGATACCGAGAAGAGGACTGGCCATGCCTGATCGATACATGGGAAACAAGGGGGCGGAGAAGACAGCGAATGTCACGAGGATATGAGTGGGTGTTAGCTTAGGTGTGGAGTAAAGACGAAGGCACTGTGCGGACCTTTATACAACGCGAAGAGGCCCTCCTTCCTTACCGTTTGTGCAAGGATATCCATTGGGCCTTTCTATCATCCGAAATCGGCGAGAAACCAATGTATCATGTCTTGGTTGCTGCAGATGTCACGAAACACGACTCACAAACATTCCCTCTGCAAATGCGGTCCGAGGTAAAGAGGATTAGAACATATAGAATCATAGAGAAGTTTAGACACGAGAACGCACTCGGTGCAGTTTGTGCACGGGTCTTGACGGTGTCGAGTGGTTGGCCGACCAGGACCTGTGCAGCACCTCCAAAGCTGCCCGCGATAAGGTCATTCACGGTGGATCTGTAAGGGCTTGCCATGACGCGCGACAATGAGTGTGACCGGGCTTTGCAGAATGAAGTCCAGGAGACCAAAGTGTAGGCGAAATCACTATGTCAGACCCACTGACTTGTCATGCCAGTATGTTGCAATTCGGTCACACGCTCGCTGACGATTCACGAATTCGATCCACCAAGCAAAAACATATCTATCGTACTAAAAGGAAGGACAAATGTTGATATGCTCTGTGACACAAAACCCGATGCAGGCGATCATCTATCTACCATTCAATGGCAGCGATTCTTTCTTGAGGGGGTGATTACCGGCCGTTCCGCTGATCCTCCAACAAATTTGAACGAAGACAAGCTTACCGTGAGACTTTTCTGGCACAACAGCACCCTTGGGAATTTCTGAATGTAAAGGACTGGAAGCGCCCAGGGTCCAGGGTAGAAGATATATCAGGAGGGAAATGAGACTAGCGCTACACCACATGGTCCTCTGCACAGGATGTTCTCTTGTCTCCTTCTCGATGTGGCCGTGGCGGAGAGGTACAGCGCGAGCGAATGGTAACTTGACAAGCCTAAAGATGTTATGCATACCTGACGGGCCACGGTCGTTGCAGAACCACAAGAGGGCATTTCGCCTGTTAGGAAACCTCTGACGGATGGAGTTAAAAGTGCGGTCTTATATTTGAGTAGCCAACTGTGAAGGTCCTGACTCCGTGTCAGCGAAATCTAATCTAGCACCGCGCCAAATCGATGGTCATCAGGGTGGAGTAACGATGGTGACATTCTTGCCTGACGGAAAGCAGATCGTGAGCGGAGGCAGCGATGGAACGGTTCGGTGGACGAATGTAGAAGACGGGGATCCCAGGCTCCGAAGAAGGGGTTCAAGTGGAGAGGAGAGACCCCTCAGGTTCGAAGGGGCGATAACCGTTGCAAAGGATGGCAAGTGGACCGTCCTGACTGAATATGAAGGTCGAAAGGCGATCGTTTATGAGACGGAAAATCACCAAAAGGTGATCGAGTCAGTCGACCAACATGAACAGAAAATCACTTCACTCGATGTATCGGCCGACTCTGCGAGATTCGCAAGCGGTTCGCAGGACGGCGCGGTGATCGTGTGGTGCTTGGAAACGGGGAAACGTCTCGCAGGGCCCTTCAAACAAAGCCAGTCTGTCTGGTCAGTAAAGATTTCTCCTACCGGGGAGCGTCTGGCCAGTGCTGGATGGGATTTCTCGATTCGTATCTGGAACTTCAACCGCGACTTTGACGGCAACTTCGCGATACGAATCCCAGCTGACCCTGTGTACTCGCTCGCCTGGTCAAACGATGGCCATCGACTCTTCGCGGGTGGCTTTCGTGGCGCGATAATGTGTTTTGACGTCGCGAGCGAGTCCATGTTGTCGAAGTGGTCAGCCCACATCGACGCCGTCACCACCCTCTCCGTATCAAACAACGGCAAATTCCTTGTCTCCGCCTCCAGCTCTGAATGCACTGTCAGGTTGTGGGACTTGCAAACACAAACCGCGATTGGTTTCCCTCTGGAGCACACGGACGAGGTGCTGACCGCAGCTATCTCGCCAGATGATAGCCAGCTTGTCAGCGGTGGAAAGGATGGCAAAATGTCGATCTGGAACCTCAGAAACGTCATCCAGCCGGCCTACTTCCTCTATGTAAGCAAACCACGTTTGGATCATTAACTGCCTTGACCGTTGTGGTCCTTGCTTCCTCCTAGGCTCTACCCGCACTACTGATACCCCAGTCTCATACAGAGGCACGGCCAATCGTAAGTCTGCAAATGTATAATCTCTTGATCTCATGCAAAATCCTTGTCTTCTCCCTCTAGCTGACATCGCTCAGCAGCGCCGCGTATGAAGCATGGAAAAGGTCGGATTTGGCGAAAGCTGAGGAGATACTATCGAGCGAAATCGAGCACGGTGGATCGAGTTGTCTACACGTCGCTCACGCCAATAGGGCCCTTCTTCGGGTGCGATTGCAACATTGGGAAGGTGCATTGAAAGATGCTCAAGCGGTAATCTACTCTACCCCTGCAAGCACCACTACTTATGCTCACGCAGTCGATCGACGTCAAACCATCGCTTGCGGCAATCATCGCCAAGAGTTTCGCTCTATGTGGTCAGGCAAAGGCTGACCTCGCAATGGAGACGGTTGACTTTGCACTTCATAAATGTGAACCCAGCGAACGGGACTTCGTCACGCTGGTCAAGGTCATCTTACGTTTTTTTTACGAGTCAATTCATGACTGACTCTGCGCTGCACCAGTCAATCATTTTATTTGACCTCGGACGCGAAGAAGAAGGCGACAGTTACGTTCGCGAGCTCATACTCCGTGCTCCGGATGCTGAACAAACATGTGCCTTGGTTCAGGCAAGTGATTTGTCCGCTATCTGCAGTATTGACAAATGTCAAATCTTAACATGAACATGTAGGCAAAGATGCTTGCTATCCGTGCAAACGACGCTACGAGACGACAGGACTACCTCGAGACGACAAAACTCTTGAGTCGAGCGCAAGGTCTCGGTCCGCTTTCCTCAGTTCCGGAGATAAGCACGATCTCTCTAGTAAGCGCACTCCTTCACTCACCTCGTTGGATAATTCACGGAGATACTTTGATAGATTACAGGCTGGGTGTTCGATGAATTGAAGTTCTCTATACACCAGAGGTGGATCGAGGCGTGTTATGCGACCGGGCGGACACACGAGGTGATAATCGCGCTCCACTGGGTTGAGAATGAGATCAAGGGGGACACAAAAGCGAGGAAGACCACCATCGATTGGCTCGCTGGTTTGTTTGTTGAATCGCATCAAGCTTGCGCTAGTCTTACCCCATCTAGATAGCAAGTCCCGATGCGTTCGGAGCTGGGAGTGTCAGGGTGACGACGCCATGCTCCGCAAGAACTACGACACTGCGATCGCTCGGTACTCGGAAGCTTTGAGCATCAACCCGCCATCACCACTAGCAGAGAGCCTATTCGTGAAACGGAGCAAGGCGCGAGTGGGGACATTCTCGTGGGAAAACGCACTGAAGGACGCGGACGAGGTATGATGTCACTGTTCCTCTGTATCCTTGTTCAATAAGTTAAACCACACAGGCCATTAGCTTTAATTCGTCTTTCCATGCTGGTTATGAAAGTAAACATGCAGCATTGCGTGGACTAGAACGCTATGCAGAAGCTGTTGTCGTCTTTGAAACAATGCTCTCTAAGCTAGAGAGTTCACCCGACCCGGAAACCCGACGTAAGTATGATCACTCCATTTAAATCTTGCGAGTAACGTTTCTGCTTTTAGGCCTGCGCCATAAATACATCAGCCCATCTGAAACGAGGGATGCGGTTCAGAAGGCTTTCAAAGATTTCGTTCACAACTCCCCATTTCGTCTCATCGACACTCACAGCGGACATCTTTGTGATCCAGCTGAGCGAGGAAGAATGCTTGCAAAAGACCCAACATTCAACGAGCTCATCTCATCGATGACGACTCACTTGGACAGGTCGCGCATCAGAGCGTTTGTCGGGAACTATTCACGATATGTCATGTTCTCCCATCGATGGGAGGGGAAAGAGCCCGAACTTGCCGATGTCCAGGGCAGATCTGTATACCATCTGGATCCTTTAAATTCACCGCCTATCGCAAAGCTCCAGAAATTCTGTAGCATGGCTCGTGATGCTGGGTTTCGATGGGCCTGGAGTGACACCTGCTGCATTCATAAGGAAAAGGAGGTCGAGTTTGCCAAAGCCATCAATTCCATGTTCCGTTGGTACCGTCGCTCTTCGCTCACCATCGTATACCTCTCTGGGGTGTCTCCTCGATCGCCTGAAGGCACACTAAAACAGAGTGCTTGGATGACACGCGGATGGACACTACAGGAACTCCTTGCACCCCCCATCGTCCGATTCTACTACGCAGATTGGACACCCTATTTGAACGACACCTCATTCAACCACAAAGAATCGGGTGCCATCATGCAAGAATTGGAAGAGGCGACCGGTGTCTTCGTAGACGATCTTCTTGCTTTTCGTCCCGGATCCGAAGACATCCGGCTCAAGCTTCGTCTGGCATCGAAACGAGAGACGACGGTCCCGGTCGATGTGGCATACTGTCTATTCGGCGTTTTTGACGTCACGATGGCCATAATACACGGAGAAAGCCCGCAGCACGCTCTCGGACGGATGTTACAATCCATCGTAGCCCGTTCTGGCGATGTCAGTTGCCTTTCGTGGGTCGGGACGTCTTCCGAATTCAACAGCGCAATCCCGTCGACGATCGACGTGTACGAAACCTCACCGCTCACTGTGACGCCCATAGCAGAGGATGAGATGGAGAGTTGGGTGATGAGCCAATTGATGATGTCAGCGATCGATGAAGGAGAGCAAGCGATGACGTTTTATCAAAGAGTTGACAGACTTTGCCCGGCGCGTTTTTCCAATCAACATCTTCATCTTCCTTGCATCGTATTCCCTCTGAACGTTATTATGATCCGAAGAGATGGGAAAAGAAAAACGACGACGACGACGACGACGACGACGGATGGGATTCGGGTTTACAGTCTCTCGACAGACGCACTCGAAGAGACTGTGATTCGTACGACGGAGAAACTTCCTCTATCGTCATCAGAGGATTTGTCTCTCGTGTTTCCTTGGATACATGATCTGCTTGCTACAGAGACGGTGTACGCTCGTCGAAGTTGGGAACCACCACCGGAATCTCATTCAGTTCCAGAAACAGAAACAGACTCGGAGTCGTCGGACCTCGATGATGATGTGAACGAGTCAATGCAAAGTCCTACGTCGGATCTATCATTGGAGGATATCAATTCGATTCCGATTCCACTGAACCCCGTTTCGACACCCCCACCCCCACTTCCACTTCCTCCCCCTCGTCGAAATCGAACTGCGACACTAGGACAATTCGACGATCGTACTAAAACGTTGAGGTTTTTAGCTCGTTTCAGTAAACCGCTCGGTGCGATCTTGTTGATGGGGCATCGACGGGGATTGTATCAGAGGGTTGCGACTGATTGTGAGATCGTGATACGTGTACGGAAAAACGTTTCTCTTGATTCCATCACTGTGCGTACGCTCGAGATATTGTGATGGATGTTGGAATTTGTATTACTGTACTACTAGTATCATCGATATCGTATCTTGTTGCTGTTTTTCAGTAGTAGCAAGTCACAAGTCGAACTTGAATGCATATGTACATCGTTCTGTCCGAATCCTTCTTCGGATTACAGCTGGTCGTTAGCTCCACTAGTTGAATCCAGCTGTTTGTTGGATGATCGACCGTGCGCTCACCAATCATGAGATCACGCCGTGAGATTGAACAAGTCGAAACTCGAAACTCCTACCCCGACAACGCAGTCGCACCGATGTGTATACACACAGTAGCACACCACACCGAAACATCACCAACGTTACAACCTGATGCTACCTTTCTTCCCGCCGCCACTGGCAAGACTCGTCCACCATTTGTCGCCATTACTCTTGGGCGACTTGTTAGCAGCTCCAGGAGTTCCCTTCTCGGTACTGCTACCGCCTTTCCGTCGAATCTCCTTTGTACCATCCGCTCGACGCATGACTGTCGACAGCCCTGAGGAGATGCCTTTTGGTGGTAGCAAGCTTGACGACGTCCCGTCCGACTTGGTGGGATGGGACGACGAAGGCTGCGAGGACGGGCCAGTCCCCTCGCCCTCCTCTGATTCTGATTCTGACTCTGCTCGTTTCCGTTTCTTCCCATTGAGTTTCGAGTTCCCGGGTGAGGGAGATGATTGGGTAGGTTTATCTGTAGGTTGGGTATCCGATTTGTCTTTGGATCGGGAGTGTTTAAGGGTATGTAGCGACCGGAATCCACTCTCGAATTGCTTTTTGTGTAGTCGGAAGAGAGCTATCGTGGCTCGTGCATCCGTAACCTGTTTTGTGACTACGTCAGACACACGAGGAGGGATGGTATGAGTCGGGGGTTGGGAAGATACTTGCACTGCTGTGTTCGCCTCCTTGGATGACGATACCTAGTTCTTGTTTTACGAGCACACGCAATGCGGGCCGACGTGATTTCACAATGTGGTGTTTGTACGCCAACGATTGTGTGTCACGGATTTGTGGAGACGGGTGGGAGAGTAAAAGGGCCTGGATCGTAGAGTTTAAATCTTGAAAGAGCAGGAATAGCGACGATGAACCCACCTTGAGATCGTTATGTACCGCGTGACCGACGAGTATTCGATCCTTTATCAGCTCTGCTACCGTTTTTTGGACTTGCTCGAACGTTTTCGCTATCCGCGTTTGTGTTGGTATGAAGAGGGAGAGCGAGCGGATGATCACGTACCATTTCCACCCAAATCGCTACTTCTCACTCCACTCCACTTGGTACGATAGTCGACGACTCTTTCACGCTGTCGCACGAAGACGTCGAGGACGACGACACCGGCATAATTGACTACGCTAACACGTGCAAGGGACGATTCATCGCCATCGATACCTACACCGACCATTTCGCAATCGATTGCAACATATTTTCCTAGGCTATATGGCGACGTGAGCGATCGAGAGTATTCGGTAACGTTCGAGGGAATACACACGCGGTCTGCGATTCTTTGTAGTCCAGTTTTCCGAGAACCATTTTCCTCAAGGCTGCAATGGACTCGCCGTTGTTCACCTCGGTGGTATCGAGATCGAGGTGATCATTGGGTGTGTCTGTGTCGTGTCTTTTGGAGCGAGGGAATGATGGTGTGCGAGGAAATGATGTGGATGCAGAGTCGTCGAGGGATGTGCGGCTCGTCGATGCATGGTCGATCTTTTGATGTTTTCTTTGATTCCAGGTTTCGGGTTAGAGAATGTAAAACGGAACAAAAGAGACTCGTCGTTACATGTGATATCTCGATGGCTTCGACATCGGAGAGTGTAGCAGTAAAAGAACTAGAAATCCGATCTCCGATGCTACTTCCGCTACCGACTCTTGCCAGTTCTGAAATTTGTTGAAATGTCCGTTTTACTGCCGCGATGTAAATGTAAGTGGACGTGGACGTGCGAGGACGTGCGACGTGACAAGGACACGTTGTTTCTCACTTCTTCCCACTTCCCCATCTAGCACACGATCAGTCCTCTCTTCTTCTTCCCGCTCACGAAACACTGTGTGATGCCTGGACGTCCAAAGTCAGGACCACCATACCCTGAGGTACCCGAGGTATATGTCGTGGTCATCAAACCTTGGGGTATGACATCCACCCCCAGAGAACGCGGCCAAAAGGATTTCGATCGCATTGGTGCATGGGCACAGTTCGTCCTTCGGCAAGCAGGTGTTGGTGGTGGGCGAACACCGTCTATCGAGTCCATCTATGCGATGGGAACGGTGAGTGTTTTCGGTCCCATTCTCGATCTTGTATGTCGGCGTGTGATGAGGGGGTTAACGTCGTTCAATTCGATGTACAAGCGCGACGAGATCATCATCCAGTTTCCACCTCGAACCGATATCATCCCCTTGCTCGGAGAACACCGCTGGGCAAACATTGCGAAGACATGGCAAGGCGATCCTGATGACCCACGTTCGACGTCTGTGTTCATATACAACTGGAGAAACAACGGTGATCCTGCCAATCGTAAGTTAAGAGATCCTATACGACCATGTCATCATCGACCCGGATTGGAATGTCACACGGGTTTCTTGATTTTCTGCGCCGACGTCCGGTCAGTAGCTGACTTTGCAATATTCCTAGACAACTGGTCGGAGAACTTTCCTGGGGATCCCAACATGGTCGTCCCTGCGAAATCACCATACCCATCCCCATCGTGGACACAACCTCCCACACCCTTGGCTAACTTCGTGCATCCCATCCCACGACCTCTCGCTCCACTGCCTACACCAACCAACCAAGACCAGGCACCACAACCGTCCTCTTCAAAGACGCTACCTCCCAAGGCAACCCCTTGTGCATCGACCCCTGAACCGAAAGACACGACGGAAGTTGAACAGCATGCAGAAGATACCGGGGAAAATTCAGCGGTAGGAAAAGCGCTTTCTATCCTTGCAACTCGTTTCTTGACGCCATCTATCGTAACCAGTTTACTTCCCACTTCCGACCTTATGAACCTCCCTCCCAGCACCCTTCCCACGCACAATATCTAAACCCCCGACGAGCCCGTGAAGACGATGCACCTGCGCCAGTACCTACACCCACTACACCACAGCCAGAGTTCAAGTTCGTCAAGAAACTTGATCCGTACGAATTAGGTGAGAACCTTTCCCCCCGTATTCGGATGAATACTCACTGACAAAACAATGTGGTGTATCTCTCATCGTTCTCTCCGTGCGTTAGAGGAAGACGCACTCCGCGCTCTCAAATTTGAAGATGAGCCCGTGAAACTGGAAACCATAGACTCCGATATCAAACCTATCCTCCCTCTCGCGTCACACGAACAACCCAAGTTCAAAGTGGAGGCCGACGACAGTAAACCCAGCGTTGTGTCCGGTTCAGGCTCTCAACGTCCTCGGGATCTACGTAGACGACCCGCAGGTGAGTCGCCTGTTTTTTCTTCCAACATTGAATATCAATATCCTTTTTGCCAACTTGAAAAAAAAGATCCCACAATACCTCCACCTTTTGCAACACAAGCGCCTCGCAAATCTATGTCAGCGTTCGAGGATGAAGTGAACGCGTACCTTGCGAGTATCGGTGTCACATCCTCGGGAACCACCCACGTTTCTCAAACCGATTCGCGATCAAACACTCGGTCTCAAACACCTCAACCCCCTGCTCCATTGCGACCACAATCTCATCACTCTACAACAACAACAGAATTCGAGGATGAAGTGAACGCCTATCTTGCGAGTATCGGTACCACATCCTCAAACGGCGGCGACGCCAACGTTTCTCCAGCAGCGGTTCCGCAATCCAACAACTCGGGTATGTACGACCCTTTCTCGCCTGCAATAATAGCGTCGTGGTCTGATAGAATTGTCTGAACGAACAGTTTCTGTCAAGAGAGAATACGAGGACGTCGAGTTTGAGTTTTCAGGTACTTGAGCTATATGCGCGTCTCTTTCGTTTTCGTCGCTGATCGATGTTTTTTTTTCAATGCATATAGGCAAGAGGATAAAGATTGAGGAACCCTAGGGTAATTCGCGGGTTGACGTTGAGATTCGATCTGCAGTAAGTCCATACCGGATGCTCGTCTACAACTGAATGTCGAACGTTGATCGATTGGTTCTCAGCTTGTATGTACTAGTAACTTGATGTAATAAACAATTGATACCATGGATTCTAGGACTGACTTTTTCTCTGACATTCCTGCTGCAACGAGCGCAGGTAAAAAGTTTTTGGTGAAAAAAAAAACAGTGCATCTAGCACCAGGATCATAAGTATGGGTTGAGAATACAACGCCGAAAACCTAAGAAATACAGACTCTCGAAACCATGGTACACAAAATTCGCCTCCTTTTGACGAACGAAAAAAACAAAAACAAAAACAAAAACTGTGGTAACAACCAACACCTCAGTCGTCCATGATATCGATGACAGACTCGAGCGCGACTTTGGGCTTGAGCAAGATCTTGATCTCCCACTTCTCTCCCGTCATCGCTATTCTCGTCTTCTTCCTCAACCCCAAGTCTGTCGCACACAACACCTTTGGTTTGTTCAACGACGACGACGGCGACGACGACTCTTTCGTCTTGGTGGAGGAACTCCCATCATCATAGGCATCTTCCATGTACGTTCCGTCGAACGTCGTAGCAGGCGGTACCGCCAACACTTCTAAATCACCAGACGTAACATCCTCTCCCACGATCTTATTCACCCGCATCGCGAGCGAAACGAGGAGAGACAATTTTTCTGTGAATTTTGATGACAGTGCGGCTGTGAGATCCGATTTGGATCCGGTGGAGCCGGCTGCGAGGAGGATATCACAAAGACCGGAGATCAGCTTGGTGGTGATTTGTAACGTGAGTTGGACGGGGTCGAATGGGGTCGAGGGGACGTTGGCCCGGGTGAGAGCTCGCCATCGACCGGCTATTGCTTGGGCCTCTGTATATGCGCCACGTGAGCGGTTGTTTTCCATTATTATTTTAGGTGGGTCGGTCGATTCAAAAAAAAAAAAATCCAAGTCGAGGAAGAAGCAAAGAATCTCACCTTTCTCGCATACGCTCTGGTACATGGTATCCACGAACTTGTTACAGTCCTCGTCACCGCCAATGATCCAAGCACATGCGATCCAGCGCAAATGGTACGCGAGGAAGGCTTGGAACGCGATCTGTACCAGAATCGGATCTTCCTTGTGGTGTTTCGTCCCCAAGAAATGAACGATGACGCCACCGATCGTAGCCGATGCTCGTCTAGACCCATCTATCTGATCCTCTGTCTTCGACCCTCGTGCGTCCTTGTCGGCGAAGAACGCGTCGACCATGCACTCGGCCATGAAGGCTGTGCTTTGAAGCACTTCGGCGTTCAACCTCTGAAGGGTGTTGGTGACTTCAGCTCCGGAGAAGTTGTCGGCGGTGGTGAGGAAACTTTGGGCGCCCTTGAGTTCTGACGTACGATCATCCAGAAGGGTCATGACTTGATTGAATTCCTTCTTCAACGCTGACGATTCGTGTTGTGCGATTTCAAGGTCCTTGGTCTGGAGGTCCAGACGACGCTTGAGATCGATGGCTACTCGGGAAGCATCTCTCGCATTGAACAATTCGCGGCGAAGACGTTCGATCTCTTGGACGCTCTCCGCCAGCTTGGGTGAGCAGTCGTCGAGCAACTTTTTCACTTTGCGTAGCTCCGAGTGAGCTTGGGTGTGATCGCGGCGAACTTGTTCGATCGCAGCATTCGTCGTTTCGGTTTCTTTCGCATGCGTCTGTTTCACCTTCTCGATCTCCGTGTTCATTTTCACCACAACGCCATCCCTATCTTTGCGTACCCGCTCCCGATCAGCGGTGAGGTATTCGATCCTCAGAACGTGCGATTGCAACGTCTTCTTCAACTTCTCCAACTCCTGAACGTGAGCACCATCGGAATCGGTCAACTCCTCTCTCAAGCGCTCAGTCTCGGCCAACATCTGAGCCCGTTCGTGTAGTTTTTCTTCCTGAACTTGGTTCATCTGTTGAACTTGTTGTTGGATCATCGCTTTCAGTTTGTCGTTTTCTTCTTTGAGCGTGTCCGCGATGGAGGTGGGGGTTGGGGAGTCTCTGTCTCTGTCCCTGTCCCTCTCGCGTTCTATGTCTCTGTCCAAGTCGCGTTCTCGACGGGACCTGCGCCTGATAGACGAGCCATCCCTCTCCGAACGATCGTTCGCCTTGAGCTCTGCGACCTTTCGATCCGACCGCTCACGTTCCGGTTCTAGCCTGCGCTGTGTAGCGAGCGACGTCTCGAGCCTCTGACGCAACCTATCCCCTTCCTCTATCCCCGGCACCCCTCCCGGTTCTCCTCCCGCTCCTCCTCCTGCTCTCTGAAATCCAACCTCCCCACCATCAATCTGACTAAACCCAAGTCTCTCAAACGTCCCCTCATCCAATTCCGGATCAGGCGACGGTGGAGAACCAGGTTTGACATGCTCCCATTGAGAATCAGAGATCACGTGAGACGACGACGAAGCGTGGGCTGGAGGGTATTCGACGGTGCCGCTGGTGCTGGCGCCACTGATGATGGGCGTCCGAGTGAGTTTGGGAGAGAGAGGACGGGGTTTGATGTTGAGAGGGACAGTGTTGCTTCGTTTGGGTGGGGTTGGAGGGGGTGGTGTTCCTCCTGCTCTTCCTCCGCTGCTGCCGCCGCCCCAAAGGCTCGAGATGAAAGACATGGTAGTTGGGGGCTTTTTTTTCTTTTTTTCGGTTAGGGTCGTGTGTTACGAAGTCAGGATGGAACGATTGTCAACCTAGTACGGGGCTCTGGGATGACGGGGGTTTTCTTTTTGGTCAGTGGTTGGAGTTGGTTCTGAACCCAAACGTTGGGAGTGAGAGACGAAGGGAGTTGGGAAGCCTCGTGCCAGTTACAGAGTCGTTGACCGTGCAGTGGTTAAACGTTGCAGTGCTTATGGAGGTTTCAAGAAACGTTGAAAGGACCAGGCATCAATGCATTGGCACGTTCACCTGAGTTTGCGTCGAGGCACCACTGGTGGCAGTTGCCGAAGAAGTTTCCTGCCAGCTGCCACGGTTTGCGCCCAACCCATTGACGGAGATGATTAGCGCTCGAATGTTCACGGTCAGGCCCTTCTGAGACTTTCCACAAGTTGCAGACCGTCTTGTGACCGAAAAAAAAAGCCACGAGGCCTAAGAAGAGAACCCCTGAGTGCCAGTGACAGAATCTTTTAACCGTCCAAGTCAGGGTCGGAGACTTGCTCAGCGACTCGGATGGATGCTGCGGTTAGACATCATCGACATCACTGACACCGGCACTGCAGTGTGAAGTCGACGTGACTGCCATTCCAGAATCACAACAAGTAACTGACATGAGATTCATGTGCGTGTATATTTCATGTGATGCACGTTCTCGTTGAGACGCCTTAGAGAGAGAGAGCCGCGGATGGAGTCGTACTGCATACTGCCCAGCCCTGGTGTTATCGTATGTACATATTAACCCTAACCGTCCCCAAGGTCTACAGTACATGCGACCATGTCCTGCATGGGAAAACGTGGATAAATCATATAGATATTACACGTACAGGAGTCCGAGTCATCCATCCATCCACCTTCCGTCAATTCCAACCCCAACCCCATCCAAACTCCCAACTAGTACAACGTCCCCCACCCCTCCCTCCCTCAGTCCACAACTCACTCACTCACTCACTCATACCTCAAAATGAAAATCTTCCCTTCCTTGACCGAAAGAATCACCGCACCCTGACTCTGATCGATATTGATCGTCTCCACCCCATCCAAATCCAACTCGTCCGGAATCTCGAGCGTCCGCACGATAGCTTCCTCTCGCCAGTACTTTTTATCCTCTCTCGACGAGTCTTTCTCCCCCTTGCCCTTGCCCTTCCCATGCCCATGCCCATGCACATTCTCCTCCAAGGCGGTGAACACGGGCGGGAACGTGACGAAGCGAAGACACTTGGGAACACGATGTCGGCGGGGATCGTAGATCGTTCCATCTCCGTCATGTGGATTTGTAGCCGTAGACGTCGACGTCGACGTCGACATCGAACTTCCGCCCGCTCGAGCAGTAACCGACTGTCCAAGTTGTCCACTCGCGTTCAAAGTCCACGCAGACCCAGACGCCGAAACAGAAACAGAAACAGAACCCGTTCCATCGTCCGACATCCCCGCAAACAACTCCTGATCTTCATCGTCCACGTCGTCATCACTATCCGAAAGAACATGTCCCACCAGTCGCGAAGCATCCACACCATAAACACCACCAGGCTCGGCAGCGTACTCGATCCAAACGGCGTGTCCGAAATCAACGGCAACGAGCGGTCGCGGTCGGTCGCCAGCTTCGTCATCGTCATCGTGATCACCAGTCCCGTCGAGTACGCAGACGACTTCGAAAGGTGTGGAGACGTACCACAGATGCAGCATCTCGTCGTCCGCGTCGCTATCTGCGCTCGATTTCAGAGTTGGATTCGACGACGGTGGGTCTCGGATGATAGGGACACGGAAATAATGTTGCGCCAATACGAATCTCGTGCGATGCGTATCTGGATCGTGAGCTGCGAGAAGCACCACCGTACAGCTTAATCGAGGGACGCCAGGTAGCGATGGCCACCATTGCCGAACGAAATGAGCCGATTCGGGGTACCAAGGTGGGAAAGGATATGGATTTGGGGCTGGGACCGATGCAATGGGAGGATTGGACGGTGCGACGACGGAGCCAATCGTCGAAGTGCTCGCGGAGGACCCGTGGATCGTACCTGGGGAGTTTTGTGATGACGATGACGACCCTGCTTGGCCTTCGTCCTCGGACTCGTCTTCTATGGTAGCCACCTCTTTTATTTTACCCTTGGTGTTCGATCTTGAAGTCGACGGGCCAGGTTCGTCCTCATCGAGAGTTTCATCGGCGTCAGCTCTTGCCTTCCCCTTCCCCTTCGCTTTTGCTTTGCCCACCACTACCTCCTGGAACCACCCGCCGCCGCCATCATCATCATCATCTGTCTCGTATTCCGAACACCCGTCATCGATCGAAGTTTCCTGACCATTGGTCTCCGCAGATACAACGACAGTGGACGGTCCCGCACATGACCGTTCCCCATCATCTTCTGACTGAGACTCGTCATTATCACCCACCGCACCATCGACAGCATCCATAGCGATTACGGATGCCGAATCGAAAACAACCGGACTTTGTTGGGCGTTTGGAAACACAAACTTCTTCGAGATCGATCTCACGGGAACCAATCGAATGGAGATTACAGGTAGGTCTTCACGACATGGTTTCCGCGGTGGATCATGGTCCGGTGGATCGTGGTTGTGGTTATGGATACGAGCGGCGAGAAGGCTAGGCTTACGGGGTTTGGCATACGTGCGGAGGATACTGAGAGGATAAAAGTGTTGGTAGGCAGCGTCTGCTTCTTCCGAGTGGATCACGATTTGGTCTTCGTGTAATATACATGACCAATTTGAAGAAATAAGCTGGAAAAAAAAAAGTGTGGTGTGTCAGACGTAGCTCAGGAATTGTGACGTCTGGAGGGTCGAGGGTAGAAACTGAGAGAACAAGACACTCACACAGCCGACGCCAGTGTCCACGAACACGTACTCATCTTTCACCCAGTCGAGCAAGACATACAACCCTGAGAGCGGATAAGAAATAAATCTTGCAGGGCCGCGGCCTCTCACTCACCGATGGTATTACTGCTGGCCACCCAAACGAAGGCGCTCAGAAGGCGGCGTGGTGGGTCTAAAAGGAAAACATTCATGACCACTCCGGTTGTATGAAACGATGTCAGGGGGAAGAAGATAGGTTTCGGTTCGGGTGTTGGTTGTGATGATGGAGGTTCAAAAGATATACCAGCGCGCACGGAGCCTCGAGTATTCATGGAAGTGGAAATGTATCGAGCCCCAGGAAAGGCCGGAAGGTACGAAGATAGACAGGAAGCGACTTGATTCCAGCTTGACCCGTCTCGATGGCACTCCATGCAGTCAGGCGTGGGTGATGTAGCGCGTGGCAACAAAGGAGAACGTGGAGGGTTCGTGCTTTCCGTACTCGTATTTGATGAATGGAGAGTCGAATCTTGCGGAGATGAACCCTGAGAGGAAGGTGGTGGTGATGTTGGTGGGCTTTTGGGGGGAGAATAACACTGATAATCAGGCGCAAAAGATAAAGGTTGCGACAGCGGTGATGCAACGGGCGTTCGGAAATCCCGTGGATCAGCAGGGAAGGCCAGTTTCATGAGGACGAACTCCATTATCCGGTTATCGTCGTATCTTGGGACTCGTTAGAACAGGGAAACGTTCCTAGCGACACACTCACGATCCCTCGAGAACTCGTGCCATCGTGAAATACACCGCTCGTTCGTCAAACTCGACACGACACTTCCATAACTCCCATTTCTTTTCCGCGTCTACGTCTTCGTCGTGATCGTCACTGTCTTCATCGTCGTCGCCCTTTGACCTCTGCGTATCTACTTTTGGACAATCTTTGTGAACATGCTCACCGCTACCACGTTGCGCTGCTAACGTGCGTGGGTCCCATTCTGCAAGACAAATGTCACGAGCAACGTCCCAACAAATGACCCGACCACTCTTCGTCGCGCAAAGTGTATAGGAAGACGTTATCGGCGATAACCAATCGATCTCCTCATTTGGTGGGGCTGAGATCTTTGTATACCACTGGCCTGGTTTTTCGGACGAGGTGGGTCCGGATGTTGACAAAGAGAAAGTCGTCCTCGCTGGTCGAGGTGCCCGCAACCGCCACGCCTTTTCGAAGCTATGTGCTCTGTCTACTGCTTTGATGAGATTTTGAGTTGAGAGGTCGGAGAGGCGCTGAAAGGCAGGGAGAGGTAACGGTCGTGAACGGGCGAGTAAGCCACGGGCAAGGGCACGGTAAACGGATCGCGTGAGAGTAAACGCTCGTAGCGATTTACAAGTCTATAATCGAAAAGCAATGAACGTGACTGATGAAGACATACAGCGAGAGAGAGAGAACGAGGGCCATACCGCCTGAAGACGGTGGATATCGTCGATAGCGAGATATTGTGCGATGTTGAACAAGAGATCGTATGGGAGGGTATGCAGCGACATGGAGCGAGATTGTTAGATGAGATGGTGGAAGAGAGTGACAGAGTGTGATTGATTGGTATTAAATCGCTGTTAGTAGCTGCCACTGTATTCGAGCAAGGTGATTACTTGAGCGAGCTGCAGGAATCCTGTTTTGGTATAGGCCACGTGCTCTTCCGTTGTCCCAAGGGTTTCTACTGGACACGCACCTCACCGGGGCCGCCGCGCCGTGGATTCAAGTTTGTGTAGAAAGACTGAGTGAGTTGCTACCTCTTTACAAGGTCTTCAACTCTGACTGCCCCTCGAGCTGCGGAGCAGTTCCGAGTCCGGGAGGGCCCAAGATCAGAGGTAAAAACCGTCCGGGTAGGTCCGGGTGGAGGTTCATCGACATCTTCAAGGCGCCGGATCATTATTTAAATTCTTTCGAATGCTTTACCAGTGTAATGTATTGTGTAACCCGAAGCAAAGCCGATCACCCACGCTATATATACTTGTTCATGATAGAATAGCCAAAGTTGCGGAAAGTCCTTATAATAACAATATCGACTGTCATACTGTTTATAAGCTCAAGGTCGGCTACTGGAGACTACGGAAAGCCGTTCGGGAGGTGATTGGAAGCCTTTGTGGGAGTTTTCGATGATGATCGAGTATCTGGCATGCATATCAATGCACGAGTGATAGCGTCCACGAAGAGACCGTCCTGGTCGTTCTGCACCAGAATCGAATACGTCCTCTGCTACATTATTACAATACTTGTCCACCATGTTTCCCGCTCTGCAACACCGGCAACGCCATGATGATCATCGCCCGAACATCATACATACCTGGGAATCATCAAGACACCCATGATCGATCTAATTCCAGTCCCAATCACTCATAAATATTCAACGCATTGAAAGTAAAGTAGGCATTCTTGAACGCCGATGGATTGTTATCCACATAATCTTCAAAATTCAGATCCTCAGCCCCTTCGTCGCGATTGAAAAAAAGGCACGCCAAACTTACCAGAGCAAGTCGACGGACAACCAGCTGCGCTGTAAAGTTGGGAATTACCAGCCCATCCGCCACCTGCGTCACAGTCACCTCCATCTGCGTAGGGCAAGGGGTGGAACGGAACTACGTACAGAAATCCAGGTCGACAACGATGTTGAAAGGGCTGAGATGTGTCGAGAGATCGCAAGTCATGCTGCTCGGGAAGTATGCAACAGGCGTTCCCTATCGAAACCGTCAGAAAACTTTGATATTCTTACGACATAGCGAGTTAAGAGGTCCTTACCCAGTGATCCGTGTTAACCGTCGATCCAGCGGTCTTGACGTCGCTCGGAATAGAACTGCTCTGTCGGCTCCAAAAGAATACTTTGATAAACGATGTCGTTCGTTCAATAGCATACCTGGTCCAGCGTCGTAAGCAACCTGCAGTCTCAGAGTTCCTGTAAGAAGGAACTCTCACCATCCTCCGCCGGCCGAATTGAACGAGGAGCCGTAGCTGCTCGCGGTACTGACCGAAACACCACATCCAGAATTGTCGGTTTCATATACGTCGCAGTTTGTTCCTTGGCTTGAGCTATCACATTATAATGAAATCGTCGAGAACAGCACACTAAAATGATTTTGTTTACCCTGACATGGTACGAGGCGATGGCATCGTGCGATCTACGACAGTTGAATAAGAAATCAATCTGTATACGAACAAGGGATATGACGTACTCGCATTGGTGTGTAAAGTGACAAGGTTGGAGGCTTGGGTGTTGATGCCCTCCACGATATCGATTTCTCCCTAATGTATCCCCCAACGTTAGCACGAAACCGTCCGAGCTATAAATAGTCACACCCCATCAGGCCAGTTCGCGCCAACCTCCTGAAAATAGATGAGAGATCAGATCAAACGAGTTGACCAGTATGCGCTTACCCTAAAAAATAAATCATCACTACAGGTGAGTAAGTTATCGAAGAAATAATGTGATTCAACCAACCCTGTGTTGAGGATCATGTCAGTATATATGATCACCTACAACAAGTAAGCGCATGACGTACACACTGCGGGCCAAGTTCCACAGCCTTCAGGCATATGTGCGATGTCAAAACTGTGCAGGATAAATATCAACCCCTGAGGACGAACCGAGGGGAGACATCCTTACACGGCGACGTGAGTGGTGTACTGGTCATTCGACACTAGGTTGAACGAATCCCGTCCAGGTCCTGTCGAGCTGAGGACTGTCGTGCTATCCGGACGTAGCGTCACTTGATTCCCAGAAACTGACACGAGACCTTTCGATTGTGATGTTGCCAAATCGACGTAGTTCCTATACCATATGTCGATGATTACCGATGTAGAACAAGCGAGGACTTGTTACATACACACGCCCGTTGTTAGCATCAGCATTCGTCTCCCAAGTGAAGGCGTTGATGAAGCTTTGACCTGAATGGCTGCTCGAACGTGAGTAGGTGGCGCACAAAACTTGTTGTGCAACTGCGAGAAGGAAGAGAGGTCCAGTTAACAGTCTAGCGATCATGATTTGCGGGTGGGCTGATTCACTTGCCTTGAGTCCAATTTATGGTGCGCGGACGAACGCTCGTGAGTCTCAATGAGGCATACACCGTGCCCTGAGAAGGCTAACGGGCTATGAAAAGTCCTTCCAAAGCACGTTCAATGAGATATCGGATATGATATGTCAAATATACCCCCCATAGTGCACTCGCGCGGCGTGGCGGAGGTTATACATCTCCAGGGGGAATGCATGATCTCGGCAACGTCGAGGAAGTCAGAAGTTACGATGAAAATGAAAGTCTAAAGTAAAGTGGCGCTTATACCGTGTTGCAACTCATGAAAACTTGATTGACTCATGCATTGGTATCAACTGATCTGATTGGATGATCCCATCGTCATACCTCACACATGTCATTTGGCTGACTTGGGGACTTGGGCGGAAACTAAGGAACAGATGAGAGGCCGATTTTAAACCACCGTCCGATTAGCGCTTCCCTGAGCAATAGTGATGGCAACGTGAACGTACCGTCTTCGAGTGCCCCGTGTGGAACATTGGTCGTTCTGAAGGTTAGCACTCATACATTTATTGCTGGTATCATGCCCATCAGGACACTGACCGGAGATGGAGGCGACGTTAGGAAGGACAGGAATCATGCATGCATGCTTCCCTGGTGGATGGTTGCTATGGTTGTTGGCAACCCCATGTGTCCACTCTGTCGTACACCTCGTCTCAGGCTGCCAAGCAACTATGTCCAGTAAAACGCCGCGAGGGCAGAAATGAGAGCACGTTTTTGGTGATTGATCGAACCCCGAAATGACACTCATTGTCCACATCGTTGGTGGCATCAATCCGATAAGTGGAGAAGAGGTTCAAACTGGATCATCTGGGGGAAGTTCTGAGCCTGTGTTCGACTTGGCCTCGTTCCATTTCACTCGGATAGCTCGGGTCATCAGGCCTGACCTGGCAGATTTGACTTGAGCTTTCGAGACCAGATGACGGACAAGAACAAAATGGACTTTCCAACTCCGACGCGATCGAGTCCACCTCATGTATACCGCTCACAACCTTGAGGTGGGCAGCGGAATGACGGTCAAAACCGCCTACTAGTTCCGCCTGTAAGGTGACTCCGCTGATTCCCGTATACCCACAGAGCCAAGGTCGATCGTTTCGTGCCGTGTCTGACGACGTTTATTGTTCAGTCTGCAGGCTATCATCCGTAGTACTTCCTACTATCGACGTCCGAAAACCGTGCGGGCAGAGGCGCTACATTGGCAGGAGCGCCGAGCGTTGTGGAGACATCGGCGATAGTACTCATTTCATCAAAAACATTGCGTTTTCCCCTCCTGATCGGCGTGGATGATTGGGTTAGCTTCCGCCCTTCATTACATTGGCTCTTGACAGCGCCGTTGAAGCACGTTGATATACTCTCTGAGGAATCTTTAATGCGAGTTGGCGTCGCAAGTGTACGTGCCAACTTGTTTACGCGGATCGCGACGGAGGATGCCATTCTTACATTGATCGACTTCCCGCTACGAGGTAAGTTTCTAGATTGTCCGAGTCGTTGCTTTCGCTCGCTCGTTGAGCTGAGGCTCAAGTGCTCGCAATGGTCGCTCAAATTCGCTCCGAACTCTGGGTTCGCCACGGCTTCTCGATATGCGGTCAACTACTCCACTACCGAGACCTCATGCTTCCTGAGCTCTGCCACGTACTGTCGCCCTTCTCTCTCGATTTCCGCCGTATACTCCGCGACCGTGCACTTTATCCAAACAGTATTCTGTTAGCCTCTTCCACGAGCACGGCATTGGCGGACGTCGATGTATCAAACGGCTCGAGCCCTATCGCTTGACGGCCTTGTCGAGTGGTAACGTCTTCTGGGCTCGCTCGGTCTGAAAATCTGGATTCTCCTTCTCCACCGGGGAAATCACTTCATGTTTCGTGAGTCAAATCCATATTCGTTCTCGGTTGACCAGGACTTACGGGGCAGGGATTCCAAGAAGAAAATTATTGCGTTGGTCACGAAGATATCGAGCGCTAGCAGACCACGCGTTTAGTATCGCACAAAACAATTGAAGACGCCGAAATCTCACTTTTTCACGCACAGCGGGACGGCAGGAATGTACAACACCGACGAGTCCTCTTTCCCACCGTGCACCTCTTCCACAGCATGAACGGTATCACAATGCCCTAACGTCGTCATCCGTCGTCAGTCACAGCGTACATTCCTCAGATTCACGAGCGCTCACAGTACACTTGATCTCCTGGATTGATCGTCGGAATCGATACCATCGTCTCCGCGAGTCTCAAATGCGGATGAGTAATCTCATTCAGTTCCTGAGTCTTTCCAGGCATGCTACCGGGGAATTCGCTGCCTTCTAGGTTAAGTTCCCAATCCTCCGCTGTTAGACTAACGGGTTTTCCCACCCCAATGGCGCGCTCTGTCTCCTGATCGCGGGGGTGATCGCGGGGCTTGAAGAATGGGCGTAGGATGATGTAAGCGGTTGCGAGAGAGAGCATAGGAAGGACGCGGAGGGTTCCTTCGTTGACACCTGTGAAAGACATGGACGTCCATCCTTGCCAACATCGAAGGATAGTGCATTGGTTCCTGTGTTTTTGAGAGTAAGTCACGAACTCTGTGGTCAAGAGACGCTGTCCGAGCGAAAGAGCAAAGAAAGGTACAAGGTAAATAAGACGAGTCGGTCACATACGGTGCATTATACAAGTCTTGTCTTGCGTTTACTCTCCAGCTCGCGTCGAACGGATCGTACTCCTTCCAGCCATTTGACCCACCACGAAGAATCGTAGTCCAGACACGCCTAAATGTCGGATCCTCCCATCGTTCGACGCTCCCTCCGTCAATGTGTGGACCAAGCGCGAACGAGCGATCTCCTGGGGTGCGTATACGGAGGCGATCAAAGTAGCTTACAGGCGTTGTGAAATCGACGGAAGATGGAAAGGCGGAGGAAGAGTGCCAGAGGGATAGAAGAGCCTTTTGGCTCTCGAGCAAGCTAGGGTGAGTGCGTGCATAGACTTGTGGTTTAGTGTTGTACAACTCGTAAGCTTGAATGTTATCCGCGGGGAAACCTGCGATTGTCAAGACATCGAGGGTTGTGATTTTTAAATCGGATTTTTTTTTTACCTTTCACCGGATTTTTGGCAATGTAGTCCTTGATTCTCTGCTTCCAGCCTAACGCTTCCTGCGATCGCATAAATATATTACTCGGACGATAGTCACGCATGCTCACCCCTTCTGGGACACCACCCCTAATAATGACAACACCAGTCGTTCGAATCGCTTCTTTCTGTCCATCAGAAAGACCTCTTTCCACGTCTGCCAACGACACAGAGGGGATTATCTAAATATACAATATAAGCTTCCCAAAACAATTGACACGAGACGGAAACGACTCACATCCGCTCCTTTGTCGATGATTTCCTGTACCCGATGTTCAAGGGCCCCCAACACGCCCCTCCAAGCCGATACAAGTCCTGCAGGCGTTACATCCAAGTCCCGTAGCACTTCTTTCTTGACGTCCGAAAACCGTGCGGGAAGAGGCGCCACGTTGGCAGAAGCACCGAGCGTTGTGAAGACGTCGGCGATAGTACCCTCCCCCCTCGCCACCCGGGTTTCGCTTCCAGAAGCAGCTTGAGTATACATCATTGCTCCACGACTCAGACAACCGGAAAGGGAGCTGCGATGAGACCTCGCATGAGGTCGTACAGAATGACCTCGCAAAGGCAAGGTGAAAGCAAGCCTCTTGAGCACCATGGTCGAAGTTAGAGGAGAGGGTGTCAGAGTCGGGCGACCATGAGCGCTACTCCGGGTCACGGACGAGAAGCGGAGATTGGCAAGACTTTGTAAAGAGATCACCTGACAATTCGAAGTGCCCGTGCTCTCCCAGAGTCGTCAGCTAGTCGAGGGATCGAATGCGGGGAAGATTATCCGAGACTGTACCGATATGACTCCTAGTCTCCCCTAGGCAGACCCAATATTGAAGATGATGAGGAAAGGGAAACCCGAGATCATCCAACCACCGTAGCCAGCCCTCTTCCGCATCCTTGTGATTCAATCTCTCGTTTGCGACGTCGGCGTTCTGTCCATTTATCTATCGGTGGTGACGAGGACCGCAACATGTGGGAACCCAAGAGTCGGGATGAAGACAGTCGCTCCGAACCCGGGTTCAACCGGGGTGGACGGACCTGACCAACCCCCAAGTGAATATCGATGCTAACGATATCCTAGTTCTGTCCTCACCTCGAGGACCTCTCCATCTCCGCAATCACCATAATGCATACTACGTCAGGGCTATCTCGGGAATCTCCTAGATATGCTGACCCTGCCAAGTTTGCGCCACATTGATCTTATTCCCTCGGGGCGCGCAAAATAGACATAAAGAGTTCCAGAGCTTCCTGTCTCGCTCAAGTCGTCCGCTCGAGATGCTCGAGCTCTGTGACAGGAGGGAAGATATCCATCGAAAAATGCGACGAATTGAAAAAGATGATACCTACCTTGGATTGTCTAGACTTGCGTGCGTCAACACACTCCAAAACGAGCCTGACTGGCCGTGTGCAAGGTTCAACTGTTCAAGTTCTCGTCTCGGTCTGGTTGTCTGGTTGCGCCCACTGGAATCGATGGACTTGAAAGTACCAACCAACAGCAACGAGGTGAATTTGTGACATTACTACCTACCTTTGAGACCTTTCGACACGTACGATACGTTGGTGTGCCCTCCTGGACTCGGTTATCTCTTCTCCAGAGGACAGCTGGATAACTTACCGTTTGCCACGTTGTACCGTTTAGAATAAATCGAGCGAGACCCAAGTCCGCAGAGACCCCGTGCACTCGAAAAGGGTTGTTTGAACGTGCCTCACAGTCCAGCGTAATTGTAAAATCATTATTCGAGCTCGGCGTTGGGATGGGAGTCACATCTTCAAGTTGGACATGCCTCGACGCCGAGCAAATCATTTATCCAAAGGTGATAGGAAGCTGTCACTTGGGGTGGAATATCCCTCGGCGTGAACCAGGCTCAATGATCGCATCGTGGGAGACATTGCACTTCGATTCCTTCTAACTTAAGTTCTATAGTGTAACGTTCACTCGCATTGGCGGTGCTCGGTGCTCGGCGACCTTACGGTATTAATAGGTTAACCCGGATCAAGGAGTTTTGATTGGCTGTTCACCTCGGCAGGGGTTGTTGTGCTATGTCTGGATTTCCGTCCAAACTACCTGGCGCTCGCGCTGCCACAGCAGTGGGTGCTTGAGGGGATCGATGGTGACTGCCAGTGCCTTGTCGGTTCGCAGAGTCGCCGACAGGGATTGCAACAACGCCACGGAATGAAGTGTCAGACTGTCAGTGCAAGTCGAGGCAGTGGGACTTTGTCCAACGAGCCGAATTTAAAGGGGACTAATCTGACAAATTGAAGTCCGTAGACAATTGAAGCAGTTGGTCTAACCCGTTTGAAACTCGACGGCCACAACAGGCGATTTTAATTGCTGGTCGCCCTGGACCATTGTGGTATCTAGACATCGTGAGATGTTGTATTATAGTCAATAAAAACGACCTGGGAAACCGAGGACTGTATACAGAAAGTACTAGGAGGTGATCTGAATCCTCCGGATTGTCTGAGGTAAGTTATCCATATTATTAAGTACCCTGGGATGCAACTTGCAAGAGATAGCAACTGCCACAGACTGCCACGCGCACATGGTTAGTCTCCTTCGCAGCCGCTGTCAGGAACAGCCGATGCGCTTACTTACAGACCGTGCGAGTCACACTAGCAGAACTTCCGACCAGAAGTTGCAACCTTTGTAAAATCTGGCAACAGTCCAACTGTACTCCAACGACTGGCTCCTGCGATTTCCATGGCCCTCGATAACTGCCAGTGTCTGATGCCAGGGCGCTGGAGTCATGGCGTTAGGGTGTACCAACTTGCCAAGGGAATGTTCAATGCAGTGTGGTGACACTTAAGCCAATCCTCACTGCCAGCATCAAGAACTAGTACGTACCTGACACACAGGTCCCAAGGATGAGCGTCACTCGAGCTCGAGCAGCTATATAAGTAGCCGGAATGGCTTGACGAAGATGATCACTCATTCCACCAGCGACCATATACCGTGCATCGCTGCTAATTTTCAGCGAACAGTGGTTTTTATTTAATTTCTTCATAATGTCTCTTTGGTTTCTATTCGCCTTTATCCTTCTTCCAACCAGCTATGCTGCATCCATCGTTTTGCGTTCACAAACGGTCCCACTCCTGCCTCTCCCAAATTCGGTTGGACCGGCCACTAACTTGACGATTTCCAACCAGATGATTGCGCCAGACGGATTCTTGCGCCCGTGAGTTTCCTTTCATTCATGGAGACACTCATACCAACAACATCGCCAAGGACTACCCTCGCCGGAGGTACCTTTCCGGGACCACTCATCAGGGCTTACAAGGTGAGGTCGATCGTATCTTTCTGAATGCGCCCAACTTAAACTTCGTAAAGGGAGAACGTTTCGCAATCAATGTGGTCAATAAACTACGGGATCCGGACATGTTCCTAAGTACGAGTGTGGTATGTACGTTGCATTTCAGCTCTGGTAGGTAATTCACGCTTCCTTCAGCATTGGCACGGACTCTTTCAAAATGGCACCAACTATGTCGATGGCACATCGTTCGTCACACAATGTCCGATTGCCCAGAACAATTCGTTCCTTCACCGGTTCAGTGTGCAAAAACAAGCGGGAACGTATTGGTACCATTCGCACTACTCATCACAAACATGTGACGGTCTGAGGGGACCTTTGGTCATCTATGATCCGGAGGACCCTTATCATTACTTGTACGACGTGGATGACGGTGAGTGGCATGCAATTCTTATATCGCGTTCTAACATAGCTTTTCAGAATCGACTGTGATAACCCTTGCTGACTGGTGAGTTCTCGTTGCTCCGCGGAAGATATTTCTGAGTAGGACACTTGAAGGTATCACATTGTTGCGCCAGTACTAAGCCATATCATTGGTCCCAACGCTAATTCAACACTGATCAATGGGCTTGGACGTTACCAAGGCGGGCCCAAGTCACAACTTGCTGTTGTAAATGTTGAATATGGGAAACGTTATCGCTTCCGTTTGGTCGGGATGTCATGCGCTCCGAACTTCTTGTTTTCCATCGACGGGCACAATCTCATGGTGATCGAGGCCGATGGCATTTTGACGGAGCCTCTCCTTGTCGACTCGCTCCAGGTCTTTCCCGGGCAACGTTACTCCGTTGTAATGAACGCAACAAACCCCATTGGCAACTACTGGATAAGAGCCCTCCCGAACACTCCCAACTCAAGCTTCACTGGAGGACTCAATTCTGCCATTTTGCGATATAGCGGTGCGCCAAACGAAGACCCGACGACCGTGCATACTCCCAGCGCGATGCCCTTGTTAGAACAACATCTTCACACTCTCATCAATCCCGGAGCACCCGGCATTCCCGAGTACGGAAAAGCAGATATTAACATCCACATTTCAGCGAACAACATCGGCGGAGTATACTACATGAATGGCGTTCGATACAGGCCTCCGACTGTGCCTGTGCTTCTGCAGATAATGAGCGGTGCACAAGAGGCAACCGATCTCATGCCAAACGGAAGTGTCTTTGCGTTGGAGCCTAACAAGGTTGTCGAACTTACTCTGACAAATGGTGGCTTTGGTGGTCCGGTACGTTTCCAGTTCTCACTCGTGGTGTACTGCCGCTCATATCTGTTGCAGCACCCGATTCATTTACATGGTGTTCGTGTGTATTCAACCAGTGACCATGTACTCGTCTGACGTATCTTGCAGCATACTTTTGATGTCATCCAAAGTGCTGGCGCCAATGGAACTTTCAACTACGAGAACCCCGTTCGTCGAGATGTCACGTCAGCTGGTATACAAGGTCAACAGATGATTGTTCGATGGGTGACCGACAATCCTGGCCCTTGGTTCCTCCATTGGTACGATCTTCTAAAACTCGTACGAGTGACCTATCCTAACGTTCAGCTTTACAGTCATATCGACTGGCATATGGAAGCGTCAGTTCTCCTGCCTTGCGATGTGAACGCTTGTTGACGAGTTTTTCTTTGTTAGTGGGTTCGCTATAGTGATGGCCGAAAGTCCGTCGGGGGTGCGGAAACATATTGGCACAGTCCCAGGTACGCATCTCCCTTTGCTTTCTTCGTGGACTGCACTCATTCCGTGCGTAGAGGCGTGGGACAACCTGTGCCCCATATACAATTCGCTAACCGAGTCGCAACTGGGCGGCGTGAATTCCCTTCAGAAGGCCAAAAACATTACCACAATGATACTTCCGGATTGAAAATATGTCACTTCTGGTCCTTGGTTTTTAGGGTTTTATGTGGATGGGTTGGGCAATACACGACGTCGTTTGAACTTCTTAACTTCCTATATTATTCCTTGCTACGACAGACATGTACTTTACATTTACCGACTTATTTACGTAGCTGCTCAGTAATGAGTCTACTGGGGTTTACTACACTAGATATTGAAAGTCCCACACTACAGCTGAACCCAACCTTCATCATGCCCACTCTACCCCCAAACTATTACTTAGTACATAAGTATCGCCATCGTTGCCTGTGTACTCTAAGTACAGGCGAGGAATGGCCGTCATCAGAAAGGTCCAATTTTAGTTGGTCTCAGAATCTTATTGGCCAATCGGATCGCCTCACGCCCCCCTTGAGGCTCGCTGGCAGTGTCTATCCCGACTTCCAATCAAGCGAATCGCAGCATGTCGCAGCACCCCCTCTCTAGGGCTGTGCGTACCGCCGTCACCTGCGAAGCTGATCCATGGCTTCATACATTAAGCGTTGTCAAGGATGCCCGTCAGGGTTGCTTATAATTCGACACCGACCAACGAGTTGTTGTTGGTAACTTATAGACGCGATGGACGAGAGAGCTCGAGCCCAGCCGTCCGACAACCATGAACCAGGCGTACACGACCTACCACCTGCTTACGATGCCATATCTCTCCGCCAGCCCTCCCTTCTTCACCGAGCAAGCTCGCCCGCATTCCGTCAGGATACCGGTAGATGGTCATCTTCAAGCCCATTCGATCCAGTGGCGTACTCGGACTATGCGTATTCCAAATCCCCTGCTCTACAGATCGATAAATCACTTCCATCCCGGCCAAGGTCTCCACTCGTCGAGACCGATACCTCGTCTCCCCCAGGTGAAAGCAGTACTGGAACTAAGAGCCCACAGAAGCGCGAGAAACGCAAGAACAGTTCTTGGCTCTCCTTCCTCCCATTCGTATCCTCTTCTTCTTCCAAACGAGCTCGGCAGTCCATTCTATCCATTGTAAGCGACCTCGTCAATCCATCCTCTCGCTCAGCCAACGGCGAACTCCACAACGCACACGAAATACTCGCTTCGGTAGCAGAGAGCTGTCACGAACACAAGCTCTCGCTCTCATCTCTTCTCCAAGAGACGTTCATCGCGGACCACACGCCAATGTATTGGGCCGTGGTGAATTATCGACAAGAGTTACTCGTGGCATTGTTGATCCATGCGAGACCGTTATCCGTTCAGACGATTTCGGAGATACGACGTGCGTGTATCGCAAGCTCGAACCAGGTGTTGTTCCAGTCGTTGCGTGTTCGCCGACCACCGTTTCATCTGACTGATGGCATTCGGTATCCATGCTTGCAAACAGGTGGGTTTGATCTTGCTGTACTTATGGTGTCGTGAATGGAACGTGTTGACGGATACGTCGTAGCTTCGGATAACCTTTTATTGGGTTCTAGTCCCTCGGATGATATCCACATCCGACAGTCTAGTGATGGAGCCTTTATAGCCCACTTCGAGATTTCTGTCTGGCAGAAGCGGATGAGGGCTATCGGACAAGTCAACATGGAGTTCATCGCATCAGGTGATGTCAATGTGAATCTGCAGCGTCACTTCCTACTCAACGATATTTCGTCCGACAGGCAGGATGTGGTCTGTTACGTTTTTCTCCACTAACTCACCGTCACAAAGTTCCGGGAAGTCCAAGAAAGGGACAGGCGGATGGCACGTCAGGGTCACGCTTCTCGAAGCCAGTCCTCCTACGTTTTTTGATTCCCAACTCGTGATCGGGGTTCCATCTGTGCGTCCTCAAGCAACGCTTGCGGCTCGTGGTAGGATGGGTGGTTTTTCCGGACCCTCGAAACCAAACCCTATTACACTTAGCTTGACATCTGGTAAGCGAAAACTTGGTCGTCGAGCTGGAAAGGGAGATTCACCGGGTAAGTCCACGTCTGATTCTCCATCTCCATGGTTGACCGAACTTGAAATACCTCACAGGTGCCATCGAGGCACCAACAAGAAAACCAGAAACGTGGTCTGACAACGGTGTGGACTTCGTTGATGCAGTCGTGTCTCCTCTAGGAGAAGGAAATAGGTCTCAGTCGTTATATGAGTAAGTCGTCCTTTTGTTTGATGTACGAATTTCCTTTTGATATGTCGGACTAACAGGAATTCGCCGTATTTGTTACCGGATGGTACGATGAGAGGGAGGTTGGAGGTGAGGCTTGTGAAGAGTGAGTCTTCCAAGGAGTGTATCATCTGCTAGCCTACTTCATCCATATTGTATACCATTACTTACTGTACACAACGGACTTATTACGATAACCCCTGAACATGTCCGGGTAGAGGCGGTGCGCTTTAGCTAAGTAAGGAGTCCGTACATGAAGTGCGCAGTGACCCTCTGAAAATCATCCTGATATGTTCAGAGCTTGTCTGACATCCATTACATCAAACCTCAGCAACATTTTGAACGATGGTGGTGATTGACAAGTACAACGACGTAGACCAGATCATCGATGTTGACTCCTGCGACGGTTCCGATGCGCCTCCATCCTACGAGACTATCGCTGCAGCGAGTCAAAGTGGTCAGTCCAGCAGTACGTCTACTAGTGCTCATGTCGCAGTGGACGAGAAACCGTCTCGGAGATCCACCACCATCCCCAGCAGCAGTAGTGACCCTCTCCGACAACATGTCACGATCAGCGCCCCTCGTAGTCCTGGTCCATCCCAACTACCCAAACAATCCAGTTCACCCTGGTTATCCATGCTCTCCTTCCCCTCCTCTCGTCCCTCCAAGCAAGTACGCCAAACCGTACTCACCCTCCTCCGAGACCTTGCTCTCAATTCCGACTCACCCGATCTCCTGTCCAGCTGTGCAGATGCCTGTCGAAACTTCAACCTCGATCTCTCTACGCTATTACAAGAGCAATACATCGAACGACATTCCCCGATATATTGGGCGATCGTGAATAAGAGAGAAGGGATCATCGAGTCGATGGTGGCACATGCGACCCCTCTTTCCCAGCAGACCGTGTCGGAAGTGAGGTTGGGTTGTCTAGCAACGTCGAATCAGGCGTTGTTTCAGGCGCTAAGAACTCAGAGAGGAGCGTTCGAGACACAAAAAGCCCCTCTGAGTTCGAATTCAGGTGTGTGTGTGTGTGCTGTGGTGTTCGTCGACGAGCGGTTTCGTTGACTTGAGGATTTCGGAATAGGGACGGATTCATTGGTGTTAGGCTCCTTGCCTGCAGACGATTTGTCGATACGAGAGATAGAGGGAGAGGGTGCGTTCGTGGCAGATATGAAGTTTTACCTTTGGCAGAAACGGATGAGGGTATCAGGTCGTGTGACGACCGAATTTATAGCGCGAGGTATATCTTCTTGTTTCACCCAACTCAACCAGTCGTGTCTTGATCGACTTTTTTTTTCCAGGCCGCATATGGTCGTTGACTTTTTTCTCTGCACCCCCTACGCGTCATTCGGCAGCGGGGTGGCAGGTAGCGCTTTGCTTATTGGAGCATAGTCCACCTACGATGATAGACTCTAGACTCGTCGTCGATATCACTCCACAACCATCCACATCCGCATCACAACCGAACGACCTCATATCGTTATCCCCTCCCCCCGAAGGATCCCCAGCTTCCTCATCTCCGTTTCTCTCTACAAGCAGTGCGTCCACTTCGAAATCTAGACTCAAGGTTCCAAAGGGGATCGAAGTTCGCATCAAGAGCAATTCTCTTGACCAGCTTGCATATAACCCTGCTTATGACTTCCACAATGCTCTACAGCATGCATTTTCGTGTCAAGATGCGCCGTGGCCCCCAAAGGCGAAAGTGTGGTACGATGGGAGGGGTTATACGAATGCGATCGTGGCCTCGCTCGAGGGGAATGCGGGCAGAGGGGCAGAATTGATGTATGAGTAAGTGTAACGTGTTTATATATTTTAATGTGGTTTGGGCTGAGTCATGATTGACAGTAACACGCCATTCATTGGGACGGATGGGGCTTTGCATATCCGTCTGGAGGCGAGACTGGGGAGGCCGCAAGCGACGGATTGCATTATATGTTGAACTCGAACATCGACGGATACCTCTCCCCACACACAACTTGACATCAGCTACATACATTGGTCGCGCCGGTCTAGCGGACCACTGCATCCGTTCTTCTGGCTATTCGGATGGTTGGGCTGTACCACTCGCTTCCGCTGCCCGTCTACGAGCCCGTCTCAGTCTTCTCCTCTGACTCCCATTCCGCCTCCTCCCAAAGTACGGATTGAGTATCTCTCTCAGGAGCTCCTTGAGCAATCCACCTTGGTATGCGTTTTCTTTGGGAAAGAATCTATCCTTTTTCTTTGTGTATCTTGCCAGCTCTTCCAAGGAAGCGAATGTCTCCACCTTCTCCCCGGTATTGGCAGTTTCGATGAGATCGATGATATTCACATGTGCGTCCCAGACGAGCTGGCGTATGCCTTTGTCTCAGCAAGCGCTCTTGGGGACGGACGAGCATTCACTCACCTTCCGACATTCCTGAATGGTTTCTGGTACCGGTTCGATGTCAATGACCTGACAAAGATACTGCCAAGCACTCAGATCGTTCCCGTCCGTCCCATAGATGAAATTAAACTGTTGCACGAGTGCATCTCTGAATCCCTCTCGCGCGTCCGCCCTTTCGGTTGACTCCCTAGTCCATCTCGATACTCTGCAAAGACGGTCAAAGTTATTGTGAGCGGTGTGGCTGGATTGGTAGTTGAACGGGGAGTCCTCGGAGATTTGGAAGGTGGCGAAAAACGCTTCGAGTGGGGCTATGGTGCTAATTGATTCGGTGTCGCTCATTCCGACGGTGCTTCATAGATGGGTTGATGTATTTAGTTGTGCCGTTGAGTTGATAGGTGAATGAAAGATTTACCTTGTCAGCCTGACGCTTGGATGTTTGTGGTTTTGGAGAAGAGCTGGTTCGTTGATTCCAGAGTACGCCGCCGCTTTTAAGTTGGACCACACAGCAAGTTTATAACAACAAGTTGCTGTTCGTCGTAACGCGTCCCAAAGTTGTTAGAAGCAATCATCCATTTATCCATTCTTGGTTCCTTTGCTGTGTATCCAACGCGACAACGAGGCAGCGCAGCGTGGTCTGCAACTTCATGAACTTTCCAGACTTCTTGAAGGTGAATTGACTGGTACTACAATGTAGTAAATCCAAACCCCACAAAAGGTTGCCCTGCGAAACTTTGAAATGTGATTTCTAGTTCAATGCAAACTGGCATCGCAATTCAAAGTGTCACAGATCCACACCATACTATGTCTCGCAACTCGGACGCCGTAACTTCGACCCGTTGATTACGGAAAGGGATGGGCACGCTCTTGATCCGAGCTGGCAACTGGGAGGATCATTGAATCGGCGGGTCCAAGGTAAGCAGTCTCACAATCTGTGCATGTGATCCTCCAAAGTTGAAAAACAGAATTAACAGCGCCGAAATTAAGACTCACCGGAACTTTGTCTAACTGGAAAAACTTGGAGGTTTTTGTTCCTTGGAAACTGGTCCACTCGAAGGGTTGCTTCACAGTGACTGGTATCGTTTTTTGGTAAATGATAGTACCGTCGCGCTTCCCGACTTTGGATTACAGAATCATGCACAGCTCGGACTCACCTTGAAAAGCTGGATGGTTTCCCTCCACTGAGGCTCCAACTCAGTTGGTCCTACGTCATGTACATTCGGCTCCGCGGCGCTGACAGGCAGACCTGCAAATGTTCTTCCGACATGCCCGCGGAACTTTCTCTTTTCGTCTCCGATGCTCGGAAGCATTTTCAAGTTGATCTCGATCAGAGTAAGATTCAAGATTCAAGATTCAAGATGATCAACCTCTTTGTTTTTTGGTGCAGGCGCAAAAAAAAAAAAAAGTGCGGGCTCTCTGCTCACTTATCTCTTAAACGAGCTTGTCGCTGCATTTGAACTCGAAGCGTTGATCCATAAAGATAGTACCCGTTCAGTAAACCACGTAATTTGCATGTTGCTATACATCCAAGTTGCGGTCGAGGATCGTTTGGTTTTCTCCACTCAACAATCCTAGCTTCGACATCGTGCACATACTGCAAGGCTTTTCTCTAGGAACGTTCGTGTGAGGCTTTCCAATGAGACGTTCGCTCACCCAGCGCTGCTTAACGTGTTTTTTGAGTGTCCATCGACGAGTTTCTTTTTTGTACTATAGGTATCAACTTGATCACCAGGAAATCAAACGAGAATTGCCATACGAACCGCAACGTCGTACTTGTCGACTCTACCTGCGCCGAGCTGAGCTTGACGAATCCGTATGCTCGCAAAGCGGTATTTGGGTCGGTAACAAAATACCGTTTACTACGTGTGGCTGTTAACAAGGATTGGGGATTCATTTCTCTGAGAAGGAGTGTACTTCCACAACGCGTGATCACTTTAACTGCTGGGACAACAAGATCGACGAGGTAAGATACATATACAAGCCCGTTCGCCATCGTCCAAGAGCTAGGAGTGCTACGAGGCCAGAGGAAATGAACATGCCACGAAACCAAGATACCAACCGGAGTCGATAACGCGACGTGCACCTCTTCGTTGTGACAGGCGTCAAAGTCACGTCATCTAGCCCAGTCAAACCCCATTACATACTAGTAGTATACGAGATCACACAACATGCAAGATCAGTCGGTAGCGAATACTACAATACATTTGGTGAAAAGCAGCAGGAAATATCACAAATCAAAAAGGTCCACAAAGGTATGAGTGATGGAGCTTCTATGAAGACGGTGACGAAAACATATCACGAAGAGACATGGATGATTGCTGGCAGGAGGTCAAGAAATCCTGAAGAACAGAAGCCAGCTCCACCGCTGTAGGCCGCTCCTTGGGTGATGACCAGCAACCCTCGACGAATTCCCAATGGCGATCATCCATTTTCCGCGAACTCGGACGGTTGGGTTTCTCTCCCTTGAGTAAGCGTGCAGTGATCGCAGCCTCTCCCCATACTTCCCACCATGGTTGTTTGCCTGACAACACCTATGGCAGAGGTTAGCACGAGCATAGATTATTATCACCTCAACAAACCTGCAGACCGAGACATCCGAAAGAGTAGATGTCGCTCTTGGGGGTCCTTTCGGGTGCTTCTTCAGCAAGGATCAGTTCCGGTGCGGCCCACCGGAAAGCGCCTGGTTGTGAAGTGGACCTCTGGAGATATGTCCACCCTTCAGGTATGCTTCCAACTACCGTAGAATAGCCAAAATCAACCAAGCACGGGGTGAAATTTCTATCCATGAGCACGTTATTCTAAAGATTGTTAGCAAACCTACATTTCAATTGTCTATTTGGAACCTACGGTATTGAGATCCCCATGGATGATAGGGGACACGTGGAAAGAGTGCACTGTAGTATGGTGTCAATAGAACGTCCCGGGGTTCAGCCCCGCTGACATACGGTGATCAAGCCCATTTGCAATGTCCTACAGCTATCACAAACGGATGAGTAAGTGGATGAGAGGATGCAAGGACGACGCACAAGCTGTAATTGGTGGGCGACATGGAGTTGCCCCCCATGCTTTTCTAGGAACCCATGAAGACTTCCATTTGGCATCCATGCGGAGACGAGTGAAAGTGAACCTTTCATTCCAAAACCATGCGCAATACCCAGGAATGGTACGATGTTCGGATGATCCAATCTCCTCCATATCCCGAGTTCTCGACGAACCATCTAAGGATCAAACAGTCAGCATATATTTCCTCAGCACGACGCGAGGGTATCCAATTACCTTGGAGGAATGAGAAGCATCGCCCCCTTCGTCCAACGTGAACCTGAATCTGAACGATTTGACGGCTACCTGCAGGAGGGTACGTAAGTAAGAGCGGTCAAGCGTCCAAACATTGCTCCAACCTCGGTGGCGCCTGTAGGGCTATTGTACTGGCATCTATATACATCACCAAAGGCGCCTCCTTCCGAGTATTGATCCTCAAGTTTGACGATAAACCGGGTGAGATCGAGTGGCGCTGTGAGGGAATGATTGTTTGAATCTTCCTGTGATGTCGGAGCATGCGGGAAGGTCGATCCAGCTTGTGGTGGAGCGATTTGAGGTGTCGTAGATGGGACTGGGAATGGAAAGTCATGAGCGTCAGATGGCTGTGAAGGATGGTCATTTCGTGATCAGCGGGTCGCTGCTATGGCAGAGACTGACTGACTGACCCGTCCCGTGCGCGACAACGCTATATTCAGTTCCGTCCGAGACTCGACGCCTTCGCTTGCGCTCGGTTCACGAGGTTGGTCTAGGTGTTCGTCGTTGATTGTCTGTGAGGCATGCGGCAGATCTGTAATCCTCGCAGAAGGGGGGTCACCGACGACCTGCGATTGCGTATCACGCGGCTAAGATGAACACACGAACGTCCGTTGTGTCGATAAGAAAGGAGTGGGCCGAGACAGGACGTACGAACCTGCGGATTATATGCGGAGGGAGTCGTGATGAACGCGACTTTGTGAGGTGGTAGGCGAGCTGTTACCTGAAGTGAATCAGCGCACGTCCCTGGAGCGTTCTCTGGATTGTGTGAGTTTCCCCGTTGTAGCGTACGCGTGGTTGGGTAGGCGGTGATAGCGATGATGCCGGATGATACGGATGGTATTGGTAGAGGAGTGGGTTTGGTTGACTGTGGAGACAGTGGGTTGACAGATGCTGAACGACAACTCGTCAATGAAGTACCTTGTTCTCGGTTCCGCTCCACCATGGAACTCTCAATAACGTGACTTTTCTGTCCATTCCTGCAGCTGTTATGACGTCCTTCCACGGAGAGGTGCGGACTACCAACACTGAATATTGCTGTTGCAGAGGGCGTCCGATGGGATGACCAGATGCATCCCAGAAACGGAGGCTCCGATCATTGGACCCACTTACTAGTTTAGTGCCATCTCGTGAAAGTGAAAGTGACCAAACGATGTCGGTATGACCTGTCCATGGTCGCCCGATCTGTTCCCCCGTGTCTGTGTTCCAATAGCGAATCATTCTATCGGAAGAGGCAGAATAGAGCCTGCTACCATCACGCGACCACCGCAGAGAGCTGACCCAGCCCTCGCCGTGTCCCTTGAGCGTAAGGATTGGTCGCCCGCTCTCCACATCGACGATGAAGATAGTGTCATCTCTCCCAATCGCGAGTTTGGATCCATCACGGGAAAAACAGAGCGAGGAGATCGCACCAATCTCGATCTTGTGGTTGATTCGTCGACTGTTCACGTCCCGAATGATGATCGTCTTCTTGCCATACGCGAGCCGACCATCTGTGGAAATTGCAATTTTGGAGAGCGGCTCTCTGTGTTTCCAAGCTTCGACGACTCCCTGCGTTGCCACATCCCACACTGTAAAGTTCCCCTCGACATCTGCGCTAATTATCCTTCTCCCATCGTTTGTCACAACAAAATCCCTGACATCTGCTGCGTGGACCATTGACTGCCCTTCTTGCTTGCCATCTCTTATCCGCCATATTCGAATCGTCTTATCTGCAGAACCGGTCACCAGTCGTTGGCCGTCAGGGAGGTACGCCATCGTCCAGATCCAGTCAGTGTGCCCAGAAAGTGTGCGAAGAGCCCTATCGTCAGATTGGAAAGATTTGTACACTTCGTTGGACATGGCGAGACAAGGTGGATGGGGTATACTGACGAGTACTCCACGAGTCTGACAGAAATAACTCCGTCAAGCGCCCGTCTCCTTCGTTTTCATCATTCCCTCGTGTCGGCTGACTCGCACAGCTCTCTCAGCAAGCACTACATGATCTATGCCACCTCCTGGTTAAGTTCGATACACTGTGCTAGTATTTGAAGTGCCACATGAGGCAAGCCGTCAATATCAAAGACAATGTGACAACAACGAGAGTCATTCGCGTGACAAAAAAACCGATAGCAGTTGAGAATACACTCCATACTATGTTGTCACAAGGACCACGAAAAGGGTATACATACTAGCGTTCAAGAAGTCTCGGATGATACTACCGCAGAGAGCTCTAGGATATCCTGAGCTGCAGCAGGGCGCGAGGATGGGTGGTTGGGAATGCCAGCATTGCTGGACTCGGGAGGACAGTTTCGAGGTAAAGACTGTCCAACGGGAACACCATCTCGTTCTCGTGCAGCGGTCGCTCTAGGCCGCCGACGGGACAGGCCTACATATTGCCAGAATTAAGCAGCAATTTCTGGAAATAGAGATATGCATAATAATGAAACTTACATCGAGGAAATCAAAGTCAGATTCACGAGGGATATTTGAGGGAACGTCAGGTGAAATGACTGCAGATTGCTACACATATGGTGTGTCAGAAATGCAGCAAAGGTAGGCACAGAGAGCTAGAACGCACGTCAAGGATGGTCTGTAGCGTCAATGTCAGTTGATGAATTTAACCATCGAATGAACTGCGGGACCTTTCGATCGTTATTATCCCACCACGGGACACGCCAAACTGAGATGTTCCCCCCATCCCCACTGCATGCAACAAATTCTCCAGAACGAGAAAATGCAACTGCCCTCACTTGTGAACCATGGTTGGGTGGCTCTCCGATAGGCAAGCGCGATCCCACTTTCCAAAGACGAACCGTGAAATCAGTTGATCCACTGGCAAGCCAATTGCCATCAGGAAAGAGGGACAGACACGCCACTATGCCACGATGGTGTTTCCCCAAGTCATCGATGATCTTGCCCGTGCTCGAATCCAATGAACGGATCCGACCATCGAGACAGGCACAGAACAGTCGGTCAGATTGCTCGGATGACCAAACCACAGCGAAACATGAAGTCCCGTGATCATAAGCGACATAGCATGGTCCAAAGATTGTTTCACCACTTGCCACATCCAGAACGTGGACCGTCCGGGTGTCAGCGCATATTGCGAGTTTATCGCCGTCGGGAGAGAAACAAGCTGACTCAGAGTGGTGGGACCTAGTCTCCCCTAGGCAGACCCAAGAGTCGGATGAAGACAGTCGTTCACCTTTCACCAGGGGTGGGACCATTTGAGGGACTTGTTGTGAGCGATGTAATTTCTGATTCGCACAGTCCCTGCCATCTCCCAGATGACGATCCCTTCGTCGTGATAGCTCGCGAGGAGCTCCGAGTCTTCGTTTTGAGACAAAGCCATGCACCGAGCAGGACCATAATCCTCGGTCGACCACGGGCCGAGGATTATGGTCCTGCTCGGTGCAGAGGATTAGCCAGTCGAGACTGTGTGACCCTCATGCACACTCTTGCACCGCGCCATGTTTATGGCTTCTGGCCATTAGTCTCCCCTAGGCAAACCAAAGAGCCGGGATAGAGACAGTCGTTCACCACTATCTGCCGCACGTGGCATGTTAAACACTGCACCGTGACTCAGTACTGCTCGAGGCAGTTTGGTACTAACGTGCGACTAGTACTGCAGAGACCGGACGGTCCACGTCGAGTCCGCAAGTCTCGACATCGAAAAGCTTGATAATGAGTCCGGACTCTCCGCCAGACTTGATCTCGTGTTAGACTCGCCCACTGTTCAACTTCCGAATATCTATGGTCACATTGTCATACGCAACGAGTCGATCAAAGAGTGTACAGTAAAGCAGGTTTCGAACGCCCAGGTATAATATGTGAGTAACAGGTTGAACGTTGAACGTTGAGGAGCAACTGCATTAACTCGGAAGGATTCTGATCATGGATCGATTCAAAGCCAATATTTACTCGATCCCTGCCGCTTAAGCGCTTGCCCTTCACCGTACGCACAGGGTCCACTGGACCCACTGTACAGCTTCAAGTTGTCCATCTCGATTCTTGAGCTCTATCTCCCAAAGTTCAAACAGTGTTCGCTGGGCGGCCTTTCGGCCTTCCGAGCCGGAAATTTCCCGTGGCTCTTCTGAGTCTTCAGCGCTTCAGCATGGAGTCGCAACCTCGTGACCACAATTCTAATTTCTGGCAGTAGCTATAGGTTTTTCCATTTGGCCACAGTACCTTGCACGATATCTGGGCCTGGTCCCCCTGATGGATCGTGTTGCGTTTGTCACCTCGCTTATCTGCAACCTTAGCAAGCGTTTGGCATACGCATGCAATTCCCGCTGCAGGTCACCTGTGGGGTACCGTTGGCCATTGGGGCCAGGTCCACTTTTGGTAAGAGAAATAGATTTTGGTGCTGAGTCCTGGGGTCCTGGTACCGCCGCATTCGTCCAGTCACTTTGTGTGACTGACAAGTATATCAGTATTGCATTACATTTCCGAAATTATTTTCCTTTACTAAACGGGCGAACCAATAGACAAGGCACAACACAGCAGACCACGACCAGAGTTTTGGATTGTTCCCATTCACCACTCTGCCCAAGAAAACCATTCAGCAATACAGAGAACTTATAGGAGGTCTACCGTGGGAGACTACCTAAATGAGCGTAAGCGCTGCAGCATGGCGCAGCGAATTCACATCCCTCCTCGCCTTCTCAAGAACAAAACAAGAGAAAGGGTTCTGGTTCAACCTAAGATGGGAAAGGTGGATATCGACTATCAGAAACCCCACGATGCATTCTTCAAGTTTTCAATGAAGCCTGTTGTAACGAACTTCGGGAAGATTCAGATGTATGTGAGTCATTAAATTGGGATTCAGTTGAGGTATTACGAGGGGAAAAAGTTGATTTCCTCGCGCGACGTCGGCTTCACAGCAAGAGGCAATCAGTACATCTAACAGCCAGAATATGATAAGTTTTATTTTATTATGACCTCGAATATGTGTGACGTTGGTCACATCTCACTCGCTGCCGAACCATGCCGCCGAGAAGTGGACCCCAGCCGTCCGAATCGGTGATTGGAAACCAAAATTGAAGCTGGCCCCAATGGCCAACGGTAGTGGGGAATGTTTCGTCGTCGTCATCTGCGCGCACGCAAGGGGTTTGTTTCAGCTTCATTCCTTACTTTAGTTGTTACTATTTGCGAGTGCTTTAGCCTTTTATTGAGCTGAGGTCGTACTAACTTACTATGCACCTCAGGGAGCTTATCTAATAAGCGTAGTTAGCCCAATTCATTCAGCTTATTTCTCCGCATGGACCTGAATGACCTGCCAACTTCACGGATCTTTGGGGTAAAAACAACTTCGCTTGAGTTTCTTGAACCATTATCCCTGGTCTGAATCGTGCCTATCGGATTACACGACTGCTAACTTACTAAAGCCGCTTGAAAGCCGCACTATATTCTCCAAGTTATTACCTGTAAGCTTTCGATCGATCCCTCTCCTCGTTTTACCCTTACCTCCGTGATTAGCTCGTTAGAAGCTCTCCAACTGAGATGCGCTCGAATCCAAGTATAAGTCCCATTCGAACCATCCGTTCGTGGCCCAACTACCTCCGAAAACGTCAATCACGCACCCCCGATCGATCCCGTTCATTTCATCGCACCGATATGCCGGCAGGTTTCCGGAAAATTGTGATCTCATGAACTTACGTCCACATGGGCGGTGACCCGGATGTTTTTGCATGGAGAACTTATAAGACGTCACAATGGAGAGCCAGAGTGAGAGAGCTCAATCTTCGCAGTCTCATCAATGGTATATTCACGCTCATCACGATTCTTGACCCTTGCTGGGTTGGCTACGGCCGTTGTGGCAAATGGGGCGACGTACACCATGACCTCTCGTCTCAATGGGGAGAAGTTCCTCGATGCCTTCGAGTGGCAGGCTATCCCTGATCCTACACACGGACGAGTGTACGTGAACTGAATTTGGTTTCTTCGTCTTGTGATGGTCGGCTGAGTCATGCCGCTGTTCGTTTCCCATAGGAACTATGTCAATCAGTCCACGGCATGGGAGGATGGGTTGTATACGGTCTTTGCAGACACTGTGACGTTGCGAGCGAACTTTTGGTCGTCTCTGGACCCGTCTGGTCCGGGAAGAAACTCATTCAGGATACAGTCTTATAACCAGTATACGACCCACGTTGCGATGTGAGTGACTTGATGGTTGATGGAAGTTGTGCTGAAACCAGGACAGATTTGATATCGCGCATATGCCGCAGGGTTGCGGGACCTGGCCTGCTGTTTGTGCGTTTTTGATATTGTTTGTGCGTTAGGCGTACTCATCTCGTTCTAGGGTTTGTTTATCATTCTTGATCGAGATGTTGACTTACGGAATTGTTTGCGTGGTCGAATCTACACAGGGTACGAGTGTTCTACTCGACGAGTTCCGTTTCGTTTACTGACATTGTCGCAGGAGGTCGGTGGTAATTGGCCAAACGAGGTTCGTATGAAGTGTATAATGATCGTCGGGGTTTAACCGAGACTTTACAGGGCGAGATTGACATCGTCGAGGGAGTCAATGACCAGTCACCAAACCAATCGACTCTACATACCAATGCAAGTAAGTACTTTGCTTGCCTCGAATGATGCTTTGACTCTTACTCGGAAAAGACTGCACTGTGCCGGCCAATCGAACGATGACCGGGTGAGTTCGTTTCATTTCAATAGAAACACCAACAAGTTCATGGGAATCACGGTTTACAGGATCGTCAGGGGTAACAACTGCGACGTTTACGAGACTAACAACAGCGGATGTGGTGTTGGCATCAACGACATTAGGAGCTACGGTCCTCACTTTAACGGAATAGGTGGTGGCTGGTAAGCATCCGGGTTCTTGAATACCCGCAGATACTAATCCGACTAGGTATGCGATTGAACGGAGCCCGACTTACATCTCGATCTATTTTTGGGAGCGTGACAGCGAAGATGTCCCACGTGAAGTAAAGTTCCCCGGGCATGCGGTTGATACCAGCACATGGGTAATCTTGCTGCACACTTCACAAAGTATGTCACTCATTAGTCACCTGACAGGGCGAACCAGCGGCATACTTCCCAAGCACGGATTGCGACTTCGCCACTCATCTTGGTCCTCATAACATCGTGATTAACCTAACCTTCTGTATGTGCACTTTGAAACGAACATGGGGTGGCGGGTCTAAACTTGACTACTCTACAGGCGGTGACTGGGCTGGTAACAGCGCCGTCTATGCGGCCTCTGGATGTCCCTCGACGTGTGTTGGTAAGCGCCACGAAGTCGACCTATTTTGGGGAGGAGAGACTGAGCTTTTGTCTAGATTTCGTGAACAACAATCCGCTAGCGTTCGCTGGCGCATACTTCACGTTCAACGGTCTGTACATTTACGAATGAGTAGTGACTTAGATCTCAAGCGGAATCAACAACTATGTACCAATACACGTTTCTTTGTGTCCCTGTCCCCGCCGTGCGAATACACCAATGATAAACGTTGACATGAGAATCGCTGAGCTCCAAACTACACGGATACTGTATACATTCCTTGCTGTGGTGAAGTAGAAATATCTACTTCACAGCATCTTGACCTCGGACCGCCAAATTTCTTTGTTGCGAGCGTCAAGGATCTGATTGAATAGCCATCCAAAGCACTGGAACAACTGGCAGCCTCGAGCGGTTGTTTCATACCTCTCTTTATCTCAACGATCGTAATCAAAGACCCACATTCGACTCTACAAGCAATATATCGACCATGGAAGCCGTCGTACCACAGGAAATCACGGCCGAACTTACTCAGATACTTGCCAATCTCGTACTCGGTGACAACAAAATCCGTTCAAAGTACGGCTCTACAGTTTGTCGAAATCCCGGGCCACGCTCTGATGACCTGTTCTCAGTGCAGAGAAGGCGGTCAACGATCGACTCGCGCAGACGCCTGACTTGTACTTGCTCGCGTTAGCTCAGTTCGCTATCGCAGCGGACACCGAAGTGGCAAGTCCAAACGCAACTGATCGCTACGAGACTGGCTGCTTACTCTGGTTCAAGTGTAGATGAGATCGTTCTCTCTAGTTCTCTTACGACGTCTTCTCTTCCGTTCTGCGTCCCAACAACAAAAAGAACCGAGATCGACGCTCTACGACCATCTCTCTTCACATGCATTGGCCACTCTCGAGGGACTTCTGCTGCACTCGCTGTCCCATGAACCCTCAGATTCTGTTAGACGTAAATCGGTGGACACGGTATGCGACTTGGCGAATAACTCGATGAGTCGAGGAAGGCCTTGGCATGCTTTACAGGCTCAAACGTTCAGCATGATGCAGTCGCCCGAAGCTGGATTCCGGGAATGTGCTTTCAGAGTGTTTTCGGGGTGCCCAAATCTCGTCATAGATCTTCAAACACAAGCTGTGCTTGGCGTCTTCCAGAAGGGTTTACAGGACTCTCAAAGTGTCGATGTACGTCAACATGTCCTTTCTTCGTCGGTCCCTGTTTGACCTCGAGCTTCTCGTCCCAGGTCCGATTAGCAGCTCTCCGAGCATGCGTGTCATATCTGACCGCTTCAGACACGCATCAGCTTTCACAGGTATTGTCGCTGCTATACCCGATGCTAGAGACGCTACCGTCGCTCCCGAACGTGCATCTAAAGACGTTCTTGGGTTCACTCACGCCACTTTGTTCCTCTCATCCAACTTTGTTCGCCCCTCACTTGAATGCATTGTTGTCTTTCTTGCGCGCGCTAATCATGCCATCCGCCGACTCGGGTCCTACACCCACGGTCGCAAAACCTTTCCCAAACACGAACACCTCGTTTGCATTTCCCCCAGGCGGCATTCAACCCCAAAGCGAAGAAGGGGAAATCGAAACTGCGGAGGACGACGAGAAGGAGCAAGTCAGGAAGGCAGCGTTGGAATTCATGGTCAGTCTCAGCGAGGCTAAACCCTCGATGGTGAAGCGGGTCGAAGGTTGGACGTTGGCCATCGTTCGTGCGTGTTTGGAGGGTATGGGAGAGTTAGCAGAGGACGGGTTGGAGGCGTGGTTAGGGGCTGATGTACGTGCTTTCGTTCGGATGATTCGTGTTCGTGATTGATCATCCCCTTGAAGCCCTCCGAGGATTCACAGGACGAGACTTATCCACAAGTATATGAGCAATCTCTCGATCGTATCGCATGCGCGCTTGGAGGCAAGGAGGTCCTTCCACCTGCTTTCCAGTACATCCCATCCATGTTGGCAAGTTATGACTGGCGATTGCGACACGCAGGTCTGATGGCTATCGCTGCCATCGGCGAAGGTACCAGCAAGGTATGCTCTCGGTCTATGAGCCAAATGATGATCGTTTATTTTACCCCACTACGACGACAGGTCATGCAGCTCGAGCTTGGTAAAGTCGTGGAGTGAGCGCTTTGTTCCCGTTAGGTATTCTTTTCTGACGGAAAACCATGAAATCAAGCCTCGTGACACCGATGTTCAAAGACGCACACCCTCGGGTTCGTTACGCAGCCTGCCAGTGCCTGTATGCATCCACTTCCTCTCACGTTGTTCGGTGCTGATGTGTCAAATATGCCAGGGGCCAGCTCTGTACGGACTTGGAAGTGGGTTGGTCTGCAGAACATCGCTGGACTGTATTGATCAGCCGGTTCACAGGAAGTCATCCAAGATAGGTATCATCAGCAGCTGTTTGCAGCATTGATCCCGACGCTTGAAGCGCCTGAACCTCGGTAACGAGACTGAGGTCCTTTCTGCGAGCGACGCTGACTTGACCGTTTTTTTTTGCGCTTCAGCGTTCACTCCCACGCCGCCGCAGCGCTCATTAACTTTTGCGAAGGTGTCGAGCGAGAAGTGCTCTTACCATACCTAGACCCTATCGTGGAACGTTTATTGAAATTACTGAATCCGGCTGCTGATTCAGGGAGCCAAGTCAAGAGATATGTTCAAGAACAGGCGATCACGACGTTGGCGATGGTCGCTGATGCGAGCGAGCTCACCTTTGCAAAGGTAAATCATTATTTTCTACCCCACGAGTTCGCGAGCGCCGACGGACTCAATTTCGACCCCGACAGCATTATGCAACGATCATGCCACTACTTTTGAACGTGCTTCGAAATGCGAATGACGCAAGCCATCACAAGCTTCGGGTCAAGGCTATGGAATGTGCCGGTCTCATAGGTTCGTCCCTGAACAAACGCTCGTCTCCAAACTGAAACTGTTATAGCTATTGCCGTTGGTCGGGACGTTTTCCGTCCTGATGCCCGGACGCTGATCGATGCCTTGATTAACATCCAGAGTATGGACTTTCTTTTTGTGGGAGGGGGGGGGGGGGGGGGTCTCGTTAGGATGTATTTTTTGGGGGCATTTTGCTGACTTGAAGATGCTTGGTAGATTCCCCTGTAGACCCTTCGGATACACTTCTGGCGACGTATCTGATCGCAACATGGGCCAGGATCTGTCAAGCTCTGGGTCCCGAATTCGAGCCTTTTTTACCGGCGGTGATGCCGCCCCTTCTCAATGCCGCGAGTGCCAAAGCCGACGTCTCCATCTACGGTGAATCTCTTCCTCGTGTCGCTACGTACTCGTATCCCATCTCTCTCCTGCTTACGCACGTTCCCCCCCTTAGACTCGGAAGACGAAGACTACGACCGAGAAGGCTGGGAAACGATCTCCATGGACGGTCAGATCGTCGGGATACGAACGTCTACCATTGACGAAAAATGTCAAGCGTTCGAAACGCTCGTCGTTTACTGTAGTCTTCTCGGGGGACGATTCGGACCGTACCTAACGCAAAGCCTCGAGCTCACGCTTCCAGCGTTGCAATTTTATTTCCACGAAGGCGTCAGAGAGGCTGCTTGTCGGTGCGTTGTCCCCCGTCGTCGGTGTGTGGTGTGTGGTGTGTGGTGTTGACATTCCGATTGGTTAGATTGATACCATTATTAATATCCTGTGGTAAATCAAGCGGAACTCTCCTCCCTCAAATGGCGACTGCCTCTCTCACCAAACTGATTTATTGTCTTCAAATCGAAACAGACCCTTCATTCATTGGTTCTCTGTACAAATCTCTCACGGATACTCTTCGACTTGTTCTTCTCGGGGGTCACACTCAAACGCACCCACACGTTTACGCCAACGCCAACGCCAACGCACACGCACTCACTCCCATTCAACTCTCAGCTCTCATAGACGCTACCAAACTCGTCCTCCAAAACCTAGCCGACAAACGAAAACGACGATTACCCCCATCCTCCTCATCCTCCTCCTTACCCTCATCCTTACCCTTACCCTCATCCTCGTCATCACTCGAAGACGAAGAAGAAAGAGAAGAATTGGCGTTGATAGAAGAGATGGAAGAGTTTGCCTTGGAAGATATGGAAAAGATGGTTAAAGTGTTGTCGTCGTCGTCGTCGTCGTCCTTGGTGGGGTTGGGCGTGGGGTTGGGCGTGGGCGAGGGGATGGAGGGGATGGAGGGGGAAGAGGGGAGGAGGAGGTTTTCTAGAGAGTTACAGGCATTGTTGATCGCGATATCGAGCGTGAGGGAGTTGGGAGTCAATAGGTGGGGGGGGGATCGTGAAGAGGAAGAAGAGGTGGGGGAATGAAAAGAATGAGATTGGAAAGAGCGTTGTTTTTTTTGCAGCACGCGAGGATAGAAAATAAAGATCGCATGTATTTACTTGTACTCTTATCCTCCCAACTTTCCAAGACGACGACCGCATCGGTTTTTGAATCAAAAAAAAAAAAAAAAAAACGAGGAGGCGAATTCTGATATATAGAGGCATCAGACGACCCTACGTTTTCTATTTACACCGTCCATGTCCGACCTACTACTCCGTATACCATACACACGTCGTTCACAAGCCCCCCCTTTTTTTTCCCCTCTCTCTTCCCTCTCTCCCCCCCACGAACAAGCGAAAATGAAAACCAAAAAGGATATCAAAAAGAAAGAAAGAAAATGTCAACGATAGCACGAGGAAAAAAAAAAAAAAAAAAAAAAGTCATTTCCAACATCCATGGGTTAAGTTTGTGGTATAAGAAGAAGAAAAAAATAGCGAGTGAAAAAGTGATAGCGAACGATCATCGGGGTAAAAAAAAAAAAAAAAAAGAGAACACAAACCGGAAACGGAGGAGGGAGACGTGAGCCAAGTTTGAACGTGAGGATAGTACCGCTTGTTGCATTCAGAACACGTCACACTCCGCACCACGGTGAAACGAGCGGATGAGTCGGAAATAATAAAATAAAATAAATAAAAAAGGAACCGAACGGAGACGTGGAGCTGCGTACGGACGTGGTACGAGGTATAGAGGTATGGCGTTGACGTGGCGTGAATCCGGAGCATTGAGGTGGGAATAGGTGGGCGTGAAACATCCGACGGGAGGATGGTGGCAGCGTGTGAACGAGTACAACAGAGGTGGGCTCGACAGATCTGTTCGTATGTCGAAGCAAAGCAGTGACCGATCAACGGTACAACGAGAGAGCGATGGGATGTCGACGGCGACGTGAGATGACTTCATGTCAGCGGGGGGAAACAGAAAACAAAAGACGGAGACCCGGACGAGTGGTGGGATGGTTTAGATGATGGTATATGGTAAAGAGAACATGCTAAAAAGTTGAGAAATATCCACACATATAATGCGAGCTACTTTGTCCACGTCAGTACGACCCCACGGTCATAAACTAGGGGTACTTACCAATAGATAAGGAAGAAATGAAACACGACCCAAGACTACAGAATACCCGAATCTTTCAAGGCGTTCTGCAAAATCGTCTCCTTGACCGCAGCGAAGACCAATCTGATGTTTGTCGTATCCGTGGCTTGCGTCAGACTAACGACCTGTAAGCTCGTCATCGTAACATCAAACACTTTGGCACATACTGTGGATATACGGATAGCCTTGCCCGGTTGGCTTGCATGAACCGCCACAGAATATATTTGGCGGCCTTGTTGATGTCGGAACCGCCCGTGTATTCGGAGAAATACCGTTCAAGAGGGACCTTTGGTAGTTTGTTCTTGAACACGTCGATCTTGTTGAGGAACAGGATGATGGAGGTTCGGAGGAACCATCGGGAGTTGATAACCGACTCGAAGAGGACTAACGATTCTTGCATGCGGTTCTGAAAGCTCCGTCAACGACGTCGGAACGATGAACGCGCATCAACACCTACCTGGTTCTTCTCTTCCAGCAGAACCTGGTCGTATTCACTCAGTGCCGTACAAAAGATGATGCTCGTGACGCTTTCAAAACAGTGGATCCATTTCTTTCGTTCCGACCGTTGACCGCCGACGTCAAACATGTGTATCCTGGGCAACTATGGGTCACGTAAGACCGCCACCAAGCGAAAAACGTACTGGAGCTGTCCCATCGTAAACCGCGTCTCTGTAATACCCGTCGTCTTCAAGCGAGCTCGTAGAACGTCGTCTTCTGTTGGTTGATAGTTCTGACATCCTATTCGACCGACGTGCTCAAAGAAACTATATATGATGTAAGAACGAGCGGCGGACGACGAGAATGAAGGAGAGACTTACTAGCTTGCGCTATCCATCAAATAAAATTCACTACTATGGTCCATCACGGTCGCTATGATAGGATCTTGCCAAAGTTGGGCAATTGCCTCTGCAATCTCTGACGAAAAGATGAAAGACGAGTCCGCGTCGATGCGATAATCAAGGATACGATCCGCGTTTACCTAGTCGCACGGTCGAGTTGAGTCGACGAGGAACAGAGGTCGTCAAAGGAGAGCGAAACGTACACGGTTGAGAGGGTTTACGCAGTCCACGTTGATCTTGCGCATGGCGAGGACGATTGCCTGAGCACTGTCGAGGGTGTTTCGGTAGATGGTAGGGCGGTAAGTCATCAACTCTTCTGGGGCGAAACCACCTTGATGAATGATCTTCATTTGTTTGACGATGGTGGACTTGCCCGACTCTCCTGAACCTGTAATTGAAGTGAGATTTCGTCGAATGGAGGGATGAGAGAGAGGAGACTGACCTAGGAGCAGAATTTTACATTCTTTTCTGAACTTTCTCGAATCCTCTTCGATTCGACGGTCGATTTCGTCTGATCGGGCCTTCTCGGCTCTGTCCTGTGAAGAAATGCAGTTGCCCATGAGGGACGTTCGAGCAAGATTGTGAAATTGAGGGTGGTGAACGTCGAGGAGGGGGATGATCGTGTAGAGGAGGGGACAGGGAGGAAACGGGAAATTGGCTGGGCAGTGAGAGAAAAGGCAGAACCTTTGCCTGTCGACATGAGCGTCTTTGTTCTCAACGCAGTCACAGTCACACTCGGTCACACTCGGTCACACTCGGTCACATCAACTCGCAGTGAGGTTCAATCTATTGGCAGTCGGTTCTAAATCTATGAAACTCTTCCCCCTCATATCAGCCATCCTGTGCTCAACCTCATAATCCCAGTTATTTCCATGAAAACTCGTCCAGCCTTCAAACTTCATTTAGCCATATCTGGTCCAATTGATCCCGCTTATTAACCTCCAATCAGCCAATCGCACCCGACAATGCCCGCGCATATGGATGCTTAATAAAGCACAAGCTTGACTACTTATAAGTATACCATCCGGCACCGGATCCCAATTCGAACTTGGTCCCGATGGCCTCCAACGTTGGCACGAGCGACCGGACAGCGATAAGTCGACGCAGAAACTTCAGATCGCTGTTCGTCGTCCTTTCATCTGCAAGTATACAGTGCATTTGGAGCTTTCCGTGGGATCCCCCCTCAACTACATAAGTACCGTATTCGATGACTTCTACAGGGTCCGTTCGAAGACACGAATCATCCTACTTAATCCTAGCTTTGCCACTCGACGTCAAAATGCCTGCCATCCAGTGTAGTGATGTTGAGTCATCCCTGTCACAAAATCGAGCTTCCTTTTCTTTTTTTGTTGTAAATCATGGTCTCATTGAAGAACAAACAAGTTCGTCTCACGTAAGTTACTTATGCTTCCTCCTCCTCCCCTTGTTTTTTCACACAAGTCATGTATCCGCCTGTCCATCCAGTACCACGCACAACCCCTCGGCGGAGTCGTCGCAGATCGTCATCGGGCTTCCCCTATAAGTCGCCATCCGTATCTCCACTCACCACACCCACTCCACATCCATACGTGCGTCTCGCCAGGAACATACACACCCACCCACATATCCAAATTTAACGTCGACCCGGATCTATCTCTGTCTGTTCTGCTCGACATCAAATTCCTTGACTTGACGTTTACCTCTAGGACGCCATCATCTCAACTTGTATTACTGCATAACATCGAGTACGTCTTACCATTGGCGTTTCAGGTACATCATATCCCAGGCAACATACGTGATCAAGTGTCCTCCCCCCTGCGAATTGGACGGTGGAACTTGCCCAGATGTCGTCGCCTAATGCTCAGCCTACAGACCATTCCCACCTCGAGCGCAAGCCATGAAACGATCCTTGCCACCCACTTTTTTTTCATTTTTCATTTGCCTTGTGATAACTTCCCCCACAAAGCTGTGTTACGCCGAACCAGGTTCAAAGCCAAGTCACGTCAACGTCCAATGTCATCGATTTCAAAGTCCTTCTTCGACATGTGAACTTGATGCACACGTATGTATATACATACTTGCGCGCGTGAAACGAATTTGTTCAACAAGAACATGACTGCTTATGGGTATTTGAAACGATCGTTCATGACAGAAAAAAAGATATTTCAAAACATCTCGGTGTTTCACAAGACGAGAGCACCTCCGATCAAAGCACCAGCCGAAGCGACGAGCGCACCAACGAGGGTCTGATAAGAGTAAGCAATAGAAACCATGCCACCACTCTTGGCAGCCGTCGTGGCCGCTGGAGGCGCAGAAGACGATGGCATGGGCATCGACATGGGCATCGACATTGACATGGAAGAACCCGGTGCGCTGGAGAGGACTATCCGTGCGGGTTTATTGGTAAGCGTGAACGTGAATGGAAAAAGATGGATCACTTACAGGCAGCACATTCTTGAGATTGGAGTTGAGTTGCGGTGGCGAGGTCTTGAGCGGTACAGTTTGCCTGGAGACAGGCGAGAGCGGCACCCTGGAAAGCAGTGGAGGTGCAAACACACGCCAAGTCCGTGCTGTTCACGGGCAGGGTTCTTTGTCAACATTTTCGCCTCGAGAGTGGGTAGGGGGGGAAAACTTACAAGCTCGCGCAACCGTTGGCAGTAGCAGCTTGAGTAACACAACCGAGGATACAGGTATCAAGACCAGCAGGGAGAGAAGATTGAGAAGCGGGGGCAGTTGCGGTGGTCGTCGATTGAGCCTGAGCAACGACGACGCATGCCGCGATGACTGCGAGAGCTTTGGTGTTTGCGAACATCGTGATGTCGTTCAAAATTGTAATGGGATTTTGGGGGTTTGGGAATGGGAGGTTGAAGGAAATGAGGAACGAGGATACTTGGGGTATTGTGGGTCGCCTGATGGGGTGGATATATATAAGAATGTGGTTAGGGACGTGGGAAAGGGTCAGATGTCACGAGCGTGAGGGTCATCAACTCGAGGATCTCATGATCATGGAAATGTGAATGGCTTGGCTCTACAGCCCTGATAGATGTCGTACGATCTTGAGGACGTTACATACACGTCGGGGACAGATCTAGCAGTCCTCGGAGTAACGTTGTTGACGAGCCATTTTGCTTTTGGCACGATTCATGCGCGTGAGCGGCTCTGGTTAGCGCTTTAGCCATCACATCGCAGACAAAGGGAATCACCATCTCTTGATTGGACCGGATCACATTTGTATGGGCATCTACGCTTTTATATCCTGTTAATTCAGCTCTGAATCGGGCCTGGGCTTTACTAGGTACGTACGTAGGCTCTAGTTCGCTACGCTTGGGCTAGTAGTCTATCATCCAACGCCTTGATCATGCTCAGTAATGGCGATATACGATTCGTGTGCAGTTAGCCTGAGAGGGGCAGACAAACGGTGGGTATGGTCAAGGAGGCACGTCCGACGATGCAGTGGCAATAGGCGACGTCACAATGATGACTGCTGGTGCATCAGCTACCGTCTGCTCGCTCTTCCACTGCTAGAACAGATGCAAGGAGAGGTGTGAACTGTAATACTTTCCTAATGCGTCAGAGTCTGGAACAGGAACTGTGCCTTGACAAAGATCTAGACCCGGAACTAATTGTTATTCACGGTTATCTAACTTTTCACGTAACGCCCACCTCTTTCGGTACCCCATCTCCAACTCGACCGTTTGCTCACACCGTTTGAAATGTGAACTAGGACTACCAGTTCAAATCCGTTGGACTCTCTCTCCAGCCTCGACCGGTCTCTGAAACCATTTATCAGCTGGCATCCGCAACTTTGTCACCTTTGTCCGATTCTTACAAAAAGGGATACCTAGCCAAGTTGACTTTCTATCATCCACCTCTTCATTGACGAATCATAGTATCCGTTCAGATTCCTGATTTGAATATGCCGGCCCCTCCGCCCCATCCTCTGTCTACCGTCCGCTATGATACCCCAGCCGGTGGCGCGCACAGCAACCCTCGGTCTCAAACCAGTGCTAGCGGTCGTTCGCATCTAGCTTACACCGAACTAGTGCGGCCTCCACAAGGCATCCTACGTCCACCACTCCCAACACACCTCCAAACTTTTTACGATACAACGATGTCCGAGCACCACCACCAACAAGAACCGCATCATCGTCCTCAACACTCTCATGGCGGTAGTTCTCGTACCGGTCCTTCCACTCCTTATCATCATCATACCTCATCCTCGCCTGAACTGCGACCACGTGTCGATAGCGCATGGTCTCCTCGTCGTCAATACAACGATCTCACTCAGATGACTGGTAGTCGTTCCTCTACTTCTGCTCCCTATCCAGTGCACATGCCACGTCCTCGAGTAGGATGGGGAGGAGGAGGAGGAGGAGACCAAGATCCACACACACAAAGACGAAGCGCATTCGCGGCCCGGGTAAACCCTCAATTCGTGCCTGCACGCGGTCGTTCCGCATCCGACGTCCGCGTAGCACATACGCCGCCCCCTGATCTAGAACGGGATCGAATGGCGAGAGCGTGCGGACAATCTGCGGTCGCGAATCCTTATCAATATCAATATGATGATCGGGATCGAAGAGAGTCAGAGTATCGTGCGGGAATGAACGAGGCTTTGTCGTCTGGGTCTGGGTCTGGGTCTGGACCTGGACCTGGGCTCGGCTTTCACTTGAGAGGAGATTCGGGAACGAGTGGGAAGGCGACGGCGACGAGAGTGGATCCCCCGAAACCGTCGATACCGAAGATGAAATTGAGTCCCATGTATCGACGATTGGATGCGCTGGCTAGGAAAGTTGGCCGTCGTGCGATGGATTATTTGGGGCTCGACGATGTGGTGGAGTTGCACAAGAGGGACGTTATTTTGAGAGATCAGTTGAAGAGAAAGAGGAGCGAGCGGATGCAGGAGAAGGATCCGAATTTTCGTACGAGACGTTTCTTTTTCTAATATCTATCGTTTACTGAACGGAGTGAGTGTTGTTAGATGCTATCGGGGCACCGCTCGAGGACGTGTTGCTGTATGCGTCGACTTGTATCGTCATGGGTGATTACCAGTACGATTTACCGATCGCTGTCGTCGCATGCGTGGAAGAATTAACGAGGACAGGTAGGTGACGCTCACCGAAAGCCCTGTCCGCCATCTCATTCCCCCCTCACTCTCTCGGTAGGTATTTATCAAAGCGGTCTCTTCCGTGCTCTTCCGAGTCGGGACCGTCACTTGCAACTCATCGATTTATTCGACAAGAGTGCTGATTACGGCGCTCAATTTAATATGCGTGGTCAAACGATGCCAGACATCTGCGCTTTGCTATCGACGTTCTTATCCAGCCTTCCCGATCCTCTCCTCGACCCTCATATTTATTCTGGGATATGGAACTGGTCTGTTAAGCCGAGCATGAAACGAGAGGATGAACGTCGAGAGCAAGAGGAAGAAGAAGAAGAAAACCGACGGAAGCGAGGCGAACCACGTCAGACCCCTCAATCCTCCGATAGAGACGATCTCCGACTCGACACCAATCTCAATCTCAATCTCGAAACCGATCAAATCTCCATCACCCAAATCCTCCTCCGATTCCTCCCCATCGATCGACTCTCTCTCCTCATCTACCTCTTCGCGTTCTTCACCCAATTACCGTTATGTCCAGAAAACGGACTGGGGGACGAAGATGTGGCGAGGATATTTGGGTTTCGGTTGTTGGGAGGAGCTGCGAAACAGGTGTCACAGAAGATGATGGTTTGGTTGTTGAAGAGGTGGCAGAGGATTTTGGATGGGTTGTTTTCGGAGACGTGTGGGTATTCGCCATCGCTTTCGTCTGATATGCGACCGATCGGGGTCGTTCCTCCTCTTCCCGTATCGGTACCGGTTGCGGTGACGTCGAGTGTGTCTTCTTCGAATGCGGACGAGGTTGATGGGAAGATTTCCGAGAGAGTGAACGAGAAGCGGGCGTCGACGTCGGAGGAGGAGGAGGAGGATGGGGAGGATGGGGAGGAGGAGGAGAGTAAAAGGAGGAAGAAGAGGGATTTTGGAGTCGGTAGCGGTGGGTCATTTAAAGATTCAGAGCGTCGTCGATCGAGTCATTCGATGAGGAAAGATTCAAGTTGTGAGTTTCCTGTTTCCCCCCCCCCCTCCCCCCCCGGTCGGTCGAGAGCTGACAATGTTATGGAATTTTCAAAAAAGCACGACACGGACATGGACGTCGACGTGAACATCATGGACGTTCGTCTTCTTCCGATCTGAAAGAATCTCCCGTCGACGCTCGAGCTCCGTTTTCTCTCGGTGAGTAAATATCGATGTGTCTATTTCGCTGATAACGAGTGATGACGAATGAACGTGACACCGCCTTCCCACAACCCCCCCCCCCCAACCCAACCCAACCCCAAGTATTCGCGAACACGCATACAGTGTCTCCTAATGCCACTCTCAGTCCAAACATGAGCACCGGCACCAACACCAACGCCGACACCAACACCAACACCGACCACCTCCGACTCACATCGACGAACGCACAACTCCTCGAAGCTCGCGTCAGGATCTCAAGATTAGAAAGCGAGCTTCGAAGAAACGATGCGAGAGTGGTGGACGTGATGAAGGAGAAGATGGTAGCTGAAGATGAGGCTGTTCAATTGGCAGATCGAGTAGAGGCGCTTGAGAGGATGGTAAGGGAACGTGTCGATGGTGATGTGGGGGGTGTCGATGTTGGGGTTGGTGTGAGGGTTGGGAAAGGAGAGGGGGTTGGGGAAGGAGCGAGGGAGGGGGAGGAGGAGGCAGAAGAGTTGAAGGCAAAGTTGAGATTGTTGGAATCAGAGAGGGACGAGGTGCAGAGGATTATGAGGGAGATGAGGAAACTTTTGGACGATCGGGTGGCGGCGCGTTTGGGATGATGATCGTGCTCGTGCTCGTGATTGGGACTTTGGGATTCGGGATTCGGGGACTTGGAACTTGTTTCTACTCATCGTTGTTGGATCTCATTTGGGGGGGGGAAGTTTCCTTTCTCTGGTTCGTTGCATTTATGTATGTAGAGTAATATAGTTTAACGTTAGTATCATTACCATTATATCAAGGGTTTTTTTTTTACGTTTGGGCCGGGGCTCAGGTCGTCCGGAGGTCGCGACCGACAGCCTGAGCCTGTGGATGCCAATTCGACATTTGGAACTGAGTCATTCAATCTTGAAGTTGGTCCGCAGTCGACGGATGAGCCGCCTACAAGCAAGCTAAGATTAGTGGTCTCGCAGTGCCTCGAGCAGAGATGTTTGCTTTCGGAGGGTTCGATGATCATTGGGGGATACGGTGTTCCGACGACTGATTGGTAGTAGTAGTTGGGATGGATGCGGTTTATTGGTGCCCCGTGTCGGTCGTGTGAGTTGACATTCATCTTATCCACACCCATTAGACCAGCCTGGTGTTCCACAAGATGATGTCGTCGCGTCTTTGCGCTCGATATATACAAGTATCCATGAGGTAACCGTTCGTTCGTTCTAGCATCGATAAGCTCACCTTCGAAAGTCCGCGGGACCTGTTGAATAGTAGGATCAGATGGCGAGTTTGTTGACCACTAGACGAAACGTGCGCGCGAGGATGTCAGCTTCGGAGAGTCAGTGTGTAGTAACATATGATCGATCATCAGACACCAGCCCCGGACCTGGTCATAGTTATGTTCGATCCTATCAGGATCCGATGGTCAATCAACCTCAGGCCTCACTGGTCGGGGTTTTATTATATCCCTCTTGAGCCAGTGGAAGGCGGATCGCAGTTTCTACTATATGCATAGACGGCTACCGAGCAAGGATGGCGCGACTCCGTGCACTGAACATGAATTGGACTCCAGTCTTCAGAAGAAGTCATCTTTCAAGGGCATTGGGCTAACGCGGTCAATTCCAGTGGAGTCCGTGCCATGATGCCTCGATGATGGCCCGGGTATGTAAATTTCGCGCGGTGGAAGTTGGGCGAGGAAGTGAATTGGGCGCTTAGACGGACTCGATCTGCAAGTTCCCACCCATCTTTCCAGGTCGGTTAATACTCTCGCAGAGGCCTACCATCATGGTATGGCCACGTCAAACGCAACGGATCAATATGGCCGATGCAGTCTTCAACCAATCCACACAATTTCTGGCCATGATGATACTACAGTCAGCAGGGTAGCGTATCATTCTCCCCGGGAGCCAATTAAACGTCTTGAAGTCATATTGATAATCCAAAGTCATCTATGAAAACCACTTCTTGTTTGATCAATCATGGCTGACAGCATTGCCAGGATGTCTGAGAGAAAGGAATTCGAGGAGACAGCACAGCGACTCGGAATCTGTGCACTGAGCACCATCCTTCAGAAAATGAAGGGAAGAAGTTATCCCACAAGCGGCAATTCGGCGAACCTCCGGTTTTTAAACCATTTCGTCACTCTCCTCACCTGCGGCGATGCGACGGTCGTCGCTGCGACTGGTAGCTTGCAAGTCGACCGAATGCAGACCTTGATCGTCACCCAGAATCCATACCAAAAGTCACCTGTTTCTCAATTACGGGTCGACGAGTTGCAGAAATGTAGTGGTTGGGTAATATCGCCAATTATACCTGGCGTGAGATCATGGTCCTTACTGTTTCGGCAGGAATCCAGACACATCAACGTTGCAGGAGCATCACAGATATTTGGGCCGCCCTGGCAGGATATTCACCAACACCCCCTATGAACTTTACCTCTTTCTCCGAGTTCGTGGTTTCTCGCTGCTTTCGCAAGCTCCAGGTGCAGTTCAATGAGGACAAACATATGTTTCACGACCGTCAGCGCCTCTTTACCATCATCAGTAACTGGAACACTGAACCATCCGACGCTGAGTTTACGGCCCGATGGATTGAGGTTCCTCAGTGGTTACTCGACAGTTTTGTTGAGGCGCCTCCGATCGAGGCCGAGGAGAGAGATTTCAGTGTAGTACAGCTGTCGACGGACACGTTGAAGCTTTGGGCAATGATTTTGGCCAATCTGCTCAATGATCTGAATAATCGTATCAAGAAGGCCTCCGAGATAAGGGGTGGGGGCGTGCTTGACCGGCCTCCGTCAAAGGAGGAACAGGATGCAATTGCTAAGGTCAACGTCAGCTGCTACCGCCTATATCACTTCGTCAAGTGGGATAAACGCGTGGTGGAGATTCTGTTGACAGAGACCAGTCTGCGTTCCAAGCTTGGCGGGAACATGAGTTGGCATGACATTTGTCAGTATCAATCCTAACCCTGTCTGCACTTGCTGACGCCACGTTTTCTCCTCACAGCGGGCGAAAAAGGTTAGTAGCAGCCCATCCATATATCATTATGGTCTTCTGAAACAATGTCAGATGATTGGGATTTCAGACCAGAACCGAGCGAGACTGTTGCCCAGAGGGTCCTTCGTTATTTACGGACACTCACGGCGTGGTATAGTGCCGTGGCACACCTGTGTTCCAAACAATATCCCAGAAAAGGTGTGGCCGATCTCCTTGTGGGGTTTGTAAAGGTCCCGCCATCTGCGACCGAGATGTCGACCCAAGACGAGCTGACCAAATTCTACATACAACGCTTCCCCTCTCAGCGAGATGATGAACATGCTGTTGCCATGATCGAGCGATATCACCCAATGGGGTTCGGCGGTACAACTCACGCAGAAGCGACTCTGATGGGTCTTTTGGCGTATGCGAAGCAGAACCAAACAGTCAACTACGGAGACGCAATCCACGGTCAGGAACTGCTGGGTCAAATTCTGGAACAAGTAGGCAATTCGCTTCGTTCCCTGATCGTTATTCACCTAGATGAACAGGCCGAGGATGCGGTTGCGGTAGGAAAGAAGTGCTGTTGGTGCTGCGCCAAGCTCGCAGAACTCCTTGAGAAACGGCTCAATGTTGTGTTCAAGATACCTGGCACGCATGGCCTCATTTACCCATGGAGTCCTCCAACTGTTGGAATCCATGTTGATGTGTCGCGGGAGCTGGAAACAAAACTTTGGCCAGAGCTTTACTCTGCTATCGATTCGCACAGGCGAACTGCTCCTCTACACTCTGTCAGAGCTCCGGGTCTAGCGTGGATGCAGCAGAGCCCGTGAATCGCATCATAAAGTTTCCCGCACAGTTCCGGATGAAGATCTGATTTGCACGACCTTGTTTGTCATTCTGTTTACCACCCTATGTAAAATAGTGTTGCAGATCGGATTGTACTATTGGGCGCCACTATGTTTGCACGACTCTGTTTGGAACATCACCTTCCCCGAACATACTTCTGCCATTTTTGAGGCCCACCGACCGGGATGAGGGGAACTTGCAGAGTCACGGTTGTATGTAGCACCGCCCGATCGCATGGAATAACCGGGATGACCAAAGTGTGGCGCAAAAGCGGCGACACCACGATGAAAACGGCGCATGAACGTGTGGGGACAGGTGGGGACTGACCGCCGTGAGAGGTGAGCCAAAGCTCGGGAGCGTGAAAGAAGGGAGTTGGTTGAGGTCGGCTAAAAGTTGCTTCATGAGCCGGTCTTCAAGCTGAGAGAGAGTATGTCCCCGCTGCGACACGGATGGAGTGGCTCAGGACGATCCGTCTCAAGGATTGCAGGTGAGTCCAGTCAAACGAGCTCACTGACTCGGTGCATGAGACTTCACTTCCGCTCGAAACATCTGGACGCCTCTCATTTCACAGATGCCGATGCCCAGCCCTGGAAAATGCGAGATACACGAGTTCTCCCCAGGTCATCCATCACTGGCCCCATGTCCGTGGTGATGGCCAAAGCATAGTGCGGCACCTGCAGGGCGTACCATGTACCATAGACGGTCAGTCCCTGGTCACTGACACCGAAAGGGAGGGTTTGTGTGCCTTCGCATGGCCATGGATACAGGATGTGATTGTGGGGTGCATATGTTAGTGCGATCACAATGCTGTTGTCTGTGTCTACTGACAGGGTGCTACACCTAGTCCTATAGCAGGAGTTGAGAACCAGGGTGTTCCATTCAGAGAAGGCGCATGTCATATAAGAAGATTGTTCTAGAACAACGACTCGGAACAACCCCAACACCTTCACGCTCAGCAACGCCAGGACAGCCCCCTTGTACTTACCAACCTCATGTTTTCACGACGACCGTATACGGGTTCATCACGCAAGTTGGTGCTGGCGTTCGACGTTGGCACCACCTTCAGTGGAGTACTATTGTATTCCATACTCGATCCCGGCGAGATCCCCGAAATACGCGGTGTATCAAAGTGATAAACGGTTATGATTTTCCGTGTTGGAGGTAGGATTGGTGGGATGATGCTGCGAATCGGGTAACCGTGCTATCTGGCACCCTGAATGCACCACTTGAACCCGTTTCCACAGTCATTCGAAGCTAATCATCCACCCACTCCATCGTCCGAAATATACAACCCACATCCCCTCCACTCCCACTTATGCGTCACAAGTTGTCGTCCCTCCGACTACCGACTCTTTGTCCTCAACCGCGCGCCCACAATACGACATGCCATTCCATCAGGAGAATCGACTTCCCCAATCGCCCGGTCGCACCAGAAAGATCGAAGTGACCCTCATTCACATACAGTACCACCAGATCTTACGAGTTATATCGTCAAGCTGGACGCGCGATATCACGACGGAGGGGCCTTCGGCGATGTCTATATCCCGCGTCTCTCAATAGTGCGATTGATAAACATCGTTGAGCCCTCCTCACAGCAATGACTTGATGGTATGTTCAAACTTTCCGTATCTCGATATATATAAGGTGTTGACTCATCCATCATAATCTGTAGATAACGATGGAATGACCATGCTCAGCGAGCGTAGTGGCAATCCCAAGCCCAATTTCTTTCCATTGCAGACGATGGGGTATAAGCAAGGATGTATTGCACATCTCGGGTATGGTTTGCAAGCCTAATGCTTGACGAGTTTATCATATCCTCTGTTTAGAACTTCAGCTCCCCATACGCGGCATCGTAAACTTCATGTATCGAGCCTTCGGGCGCGGCTTTCTCTTGCGCTCCTCTCGAAGCTTTGGTTCATCATGAGAACCTTATCCTCATGATATGGCTATGGTAGTGCGAGCAGCATTTGCAGCCTCCTGACACGCAAGCCTTGCGACGCGCTTCATGGACGAACCCCATGGATTTACAGCCCGAGGTACCGGTGTCGCGGAACGCAGTCGCCGCCAAGTGAAAGAGGAGTAAATGATCAATGCGGTCTGCCACCATACGAGTGCACATCCTTTTCGATCTCAAGGTGAGAGGTATTCATTCGCCCCGCTGAGCGTGAGTTCGTTAGACTCTTTGTGGGTCGTCTGGCTTACTCGCGGTACGATATAGTACCTTTTTTGTTTGCTTGAGCTTCGTGAACAACACAACGTCCACGACGAACCCTCGAACAACAAAATAAGTACGGGACAAGGAGCTAGCGGATTTGGAAATATTCCTCTTTTCACTAACATTTCTCCCCCGAAAGCTCGGATCTGCAGTGAAAACTCAACCTTGATATCTCTTGAAAGGTTTGACACGCTCAAATCAAAAATGCCATATTCTCCGCGACTCGCCAAAATGACAGACCTCTTCCTCTGAATGGTGTATGTAAACCAATGCCAGCTAGAACCCAGCGACACAACGGTTGGTTGTGGCCCCTTGACCGTGACTTTTTTTTTTTTTTTTGCCGTTGATCAATATGACCACCACTTCATTTTTCATTGAAATTTCCAGTGACACACACCCTTTTCGGTGGAAAAAATAAAATCTCAAGTGCGTCAGTATCTCCTTACGGAAATTAAGACCTTGATATTGCCAGTGTTACATACATACTGTACGACTTTGGAATGAGTGAGGAGTAAGTAAGTAACATGTTCGCAACTGGTTCGACCACAATGTCACGATCGGGTACATACTTGCAGTATTCGGAGCCGAGGTTCCGAACTTGAGACAGGTGTCATGACAAAAATGTTCCACAACGTCAAACAAAGCCATAGTGCAATAACGCCTGTCGCCAGCTCAAGGACGGACGGACAAGAACGTTTGGTGAGAGGACGAATCAAGTTTCTAGTGTGAGATTTGAGATGTGAGAGGAAAAAATTGATTGCAAGAAGGGGGGGACCAGCCCCGTTTAAACAATCTACAGACATGCAGAGGGGCTATACAAAGACAAGAGATGAGACGGAAAAAAAAAAAAAAAAAAAAACAAGAAACAGAAACGGAAACAGAAACAACAAATATCCATGCAAAAACGATGCTAGCGTGAACCGGACGTGTGTTCAGAGAACAAACATATCGTATATCATTAGCCACCCTGTTCTATATCAATCCTCCAAGCTTGATGTTTAGAGGGGGACACGGCCCTTCTCGGTCATGGGTGCAACTTGTTGAGCGGGGACGCGAGCCTGAGAGAGAGAGAGAGAGAGAGCGTCAGTCATATTCCCTCAACTCCCAATCGAGCCAACTAGGGAATGAGCTGACGTTCGCGATGGTGGTAGACCCATAGTTGTAGTGGTCATGACTTGGACGTGAACTCACCTCGTCGTCATCAAGACGGATGTACTGCTTCTTGGCAGCACGGGAACGCTTGATGTACTTGGCGAGAGCGAAGACACCAACGAAGAGGATAGAAGCACAAGCAGCGAAGACGGTCGAGGTGGCACCAGTCTGAGAGCCAATGTGGAGGTATGGGTTACCGAAGCTAGCACCGCAGGTAGCAGCCCACTGCTTTTGAGAAGTGATGGCGTAGTTCTACAGGGGCGACGTCAAGTTAGCGACAACGACTTTCTCGGTATAGCTCCGAATAAACGTACCTCAAGTCTGTAAATGAACTCGGTGACGGGGATATCTGTCTGGTGGCCGAAGACGTGGTAGGTCTGGAAGTTGTCGTTGGTGCCGTTCTTGAACTTGATCCTCACGAAGTTGCGGTCTTCAGGGGGAGGTCCACGGCGGAGCTCAAAGGCAAAGGCGGATGCGTAGTTGGCTGTGTGGAGTTTCGGATTCAGTCTTCGAGGATACCAGGATTGTAGGGTGGCACGATTACTCACGAATGCCAGCAAGCTCGGGGTTCTCCTTGACCATCTCGAACATGTGGAAGAGGGAAATGAAAGGCTGGTAGGAGGTCTCGATCAAGAGGAACTGAAGAGGGTCGCCGTTGAATGCGATGCGCTGAAGAGAAGTGAGGACCGGGTGGAGGATAGTGCGACCAGCCACTGTACACGAGTCGTCATCAGCTCCAATGACCGGTGTTAGAATCGTGAAACGATCGACTTACAGTTACCAATACCACTGATATCCTTATCAGAGAAGATAGCGCTCTCATGGAAGTTAGCATAGCCATGGGCCTGTTCGATGAGAGTGGGAGGAAGACGGTGAGCGTAGGTCTTGTTGTGGATCAATTCCGTGCTGATGTAGTCGTAGACATTCCATGCGTTCTCCAAAGTCGTAGGGCGGCCGAAAACATAGTCACGAACCGAACCAAAGAAAGGCTGAGCAGCCTTTGCGGTGGCCTTGAATTCGGAGGAAGAGTGAACCTTGGCAATGTGTTCTTCGAAAGCCTGTCAAACGCCACGTGTCACACACGGATCAATTTCGCCGCATCTATATTAGGTCGTGGCCTGACACATACCGGGCACTCAGTCCAGGGCTCAAGAGAGCGGTCGTTGGAGGGCTCAATGGTCTCAATGGGGACGTATTGGTATCCACCGAGAGGAGCGGTGATCGTCGTCTCGTTGGCAAGAGTGATCTTGTTCTTGGGGTTAGGAGGGAAAAGCCCCTGAAGAAGGGCAATGGCCGAGTCGAAGATGACAGGGCCCTCACCGCCAGCCTTGGCGTGAACATGCAGCTCGTGGGTGTCAACGAGGTCGGTGTTCATTCCAGAAATATAGGACGGGGAAGAGCTTTCCATGTAGACAGAGCGAAGGAAGTGACCGAGCTGGAATGACTCGGACTGTTTGTGTCATATGAGCAAGGATCGAAACGAAAAACCCTGAGTTGTACTTACCGCGCCGAGAGGAGTGCTCTCGGTGAAGGCGGGCTCGTAGTTGACGGGATCCTGGTAGAAGTGGTACCGGTCACCGTTGCGGGCAATAACGACGACACCGAGAACGTCAGTCATGATGATTGAGAGGTGTTACTTCGAGAAGTGGCTAGGAGTGAAGTGCAACACACAGATGCTGATGGAGAAGAAAGGACAGGTTGGCCTCGAAGGTCTTATAATGCATCAGAGTCGCGGAGATCGCATGGTGGACGCATGGCAAGCTGAACCGACTAGCTTCAGGGTGCGCGTTGCGGACCAAACAAGAAGCTACCAGCACGTTGCGTGAGTCACATCGGGGCCTGGAAGCGCTTTCAGGAAAACGCGAGGCCGCTTTCTTCCATCTTGAACATACATTGCTTTTCTGCGCAGGTAGACAGGTATTCGTCATTAGAATGAACGCGGTGTCAAAAGTCCGGTCCAGACGCATGGCAGGTTGTAGACATGACGGTGGCACACTAGTACCCCCTAGATTAGTATAGTGCTTGTGTCACAATGGTCTCGGGAGGCAGAATGATAGCGCATACGCCGGTTTTCCGTTGGCGAGACCAGGGAGGGTGACCGGCATCAGAAAGTCAGGTATGCACTCACCCAGTGACCACGTGCTGCAAGGATCATAATTATTAATGAGTGCTGAAGCCGAGGAGGGGTAATTGTAATAATGATGAAGAAGGTATGAAATACCGTCAACAACCTCGTTGAGAACACGCGTCAGACGGAACAATTTAGCCACTCAAAGTGCGAAGATCGCTCGTGGATGGTTCTCCTGTCTGGAACCAATACTGCTGCGATGACGAGGAGTGGTTCACCCAAGTCCATCGAAGAGCTCGAAGTCGAAGGGCTCCTCGAGAGGGCAGTAGTACTCGGAAGTTGGAAGACTAGCACATGAGTTGATGCGCCACGTGGTATGCGTGGTGGTTGCGCGGTTCAAGGATTAGATAACCGAGGTTACCCTGCGGCGCCAGAGTGCAATCTCGCCTGATGGGTCAGGCAGAGGAAAGCAAACAGAAAAAAATTAACAGTGCGTTGGAAGGACGAAGACAAGTAATCCACACGTTCAGCTAATTTACTTCTTTTTCTTTCCTTTACCGTGCGAAGCCCCTCCACCCGATTTCCCGCCTTGACTCTGAGCTGGGGTGTTCTCGAGAACGACGCCCTGCGTTGCTCCTCCTCCACCTCGCCGCTTCTTGCCGCTTTGCCCAAACGACGATCTCTCGCTCTTCTTCAACCACCGCTCTGGGTCGGGTGGAGGCGTGACACCAGGAGTTACACCCTTTGGCACACGTTTCATTCGCACTTTCTTCACCCTGATGGCCATCCCAGGTTCGTCAGGGGTCTGTTGAGTCAGTGCAGCACTTGTGGAGGCGAGAGGCCCTGTGGCCTGTAGGGATGGCGGTGGGGATGCCTCGATCGTAGAAGCGATCGAAGAAGGTAATGCATCGAGAGCATGCAGAAAGCCTGTGTTGATAAAGTCGAGATGCTTCTGCGAGGCAGTGAGGTTCGTCAGAACGTCAGAAGATTCTTCCGATTGCTGAAGAAGATCAATTCGTTGGGGTTGGTGTTCGGTATAGGCAGTGCGAGAACGTACAGGTTCGGCAGTTTCAAGCAATTCGTTGTAGAGCTCAAGGGCAGCCTGGTATGAGCCTTGGCGATAAGCCTGTTCACAGAATATTGTTCCACGTCGATCTCTTGTGAAGAAGCCATGAAGCTACGATTCGTGCATACCAGCTGAGCCTCAAGATGCAGTACTCCTCGATGATCTTTCTCGGTTCCTTTGATTTTACGGAGGGCAATGGCTGCCTCTTCCTCCCGTTGGAGGCGGTACATGGCATAGGCCTCTTCGAACATGTAGTCCAGGCCATGACTACTTGTTACATCGGTTATGAGAGCCAAGGCTGCGTCATATTGTTCCGTCTGAAGAAGCAGGAACAATTTGGTCTGTTGTGCATCCTTATCGACAGGGTGCAATCGAAGAACTGGATACACGCTGCATGTGTGATTGAGTCCTGAATGGTGATGAAGCGAGACGACTTGCTCTTATTACACGTCCTGATGGCATTGGTGAAATGACCACCTTCAATTTGCGTGCATAAGGACGTGAACAGCCGTTTTAGACGTTCTTCCAGGGAAACTGGCTGTTTCTTCCGCGGTTGGCTGTCAGCAGCACCGCCCTTTCTGTTGGTATTCGCCTTGACGGCTACGTTTCGGGCTACGTTGGTAGCTTTGGGAGCCATACCTGCACTCTGATGATGGTCTCCCGATGGCTGACCGCGAGCTGGATGGTGGTGGCTGTGCCCTCACCCAATTACCGAGGTTACCTAATCTTCCCTTTCCCCCACTGCCTGCCTCGCGAACACTCGGTGACAGCGAATAAAAAGGACGAGCCATGTCTGCGGAAGAGTCAGTCCTCGTACCTACCATCGTGTACACGTTGTGCTCACCAAAGTTTTACTGTCTATCCCACAGATCTGGTCAAGACGTTCAGGTAGACTCTCAGGATGCGAAGATGCACGAACCACCGACAGCTCCGGCAGCGATGGCCACCGCCAACAAGAAACGACCCAAGCTTGACTTCACCGTCCCATCCGGTGAACGCAGACGTGGTAAAAGCATGTTTGGTATAGTACTCGGCACGTTGAACAAGGCCAAAATTGAAGACAAGGAGAGAAACGCGAGCGAATCGGTATGCCTCACCATATACCTGAACTAATAGGCATTCCACTGACAGTCGACCTCTCAGGCAAAAAAACGACAGTTGATTGAACAGAGACTACAGACTAAGCTACGCAAAGAGACTGACACCGTCAGGCGAGCAGAGGAAGCCAAGAAAGACAAAAACATCGCCAACAGGAAAGAAGAAGACCTTCAGCTTAAAGACTCGATTGTGTGTACACATCCGTTCCCTTGTCTTTCTCACCCGCTAACTTGTGAAATTCGCTGGTCCAGTACAAGCTTCGACGCGTGCGACTTCCGCTATTAAGCAATTTCTTGTTAACGTCCGACGTCATCCCGTCGACCGACTCAACTCCACCACCCTCATCGACGAACCCGCTTGCGCCACCCTCACGTTCCCACCCTCCATCCCTGTATTACCTTCCAGCTATCCTAACCCCTGCCCAAGAGGCTTTCCTCGCACGGCGAAAAGCAGAGGTGTGTTGGTCCACTTATTCCGTTGAACGCTTGCCGAGTAAATGTGCTCCCTTCAATTAACAGGTTACCGAAGCGGCTGAGAAGGAGTGGATAACTTTCCGCGAAGAGAGAACTGTTGCTATCGAAGAGATCAAGCAGCACCGACAGAAGGTCGCTGAGGAGGACGCCCGTCGCAAAAAGGAGCGTGAGGCAACCATTAAAGTTGAAGGCGAGGGTGAGGGTGAGGACAAGGAAATGGCCGAGGACACCCAAGAACCCAAGCATGAGCCGGCACTTCTGCCAGACGCTGACATGGAAGTGGACGAAGAACCTAAACCCGAACCAGAGTCCGCAGAGCCTGAACGGAAGGATGACTCCGGTGGCTTGCGGGCTGATGATGAGGATGCGGTCGAGTATTGAGTAACCTTATATGTAGGGTATGTGCCTTCAGTATGTATTCCCATTTGTCTCGTCGTGTCGTTGCTTTCTTGACCGTTTTTCTTTAATTCAATTGACTTGTTTTGGTCCAAGGACTTGTCATTCTACTCTCCTGAAACTTACGCCCCAGGTCCAAATGCTATGAGATTGACATTACAGTTTGATTACAGTACAATTAACCCGAGTCCTTGATGTCCCAGATTCACACGCATGGCACGAGGATGTCGTCTGGGCAGAAGGGAGGCGAGGTGAGATGCTGGATCCTTGTCTCCCTGCCGCTGGAATTTTTTTTGCCCATTGCCTCAGGCTCTTGTGGCTTTGATTGAGCTGCCAAAGACAACCGAAGGAGCGACACAATGTATGCACCAGCATCGATATTCAACGTCAAGCGCCCAACATTCAAGGAACTCAACCCGAAGTTTTATGTTACATTGTTAGAGGCTCGAAGCAGAGTCACAATTTGGATTATTCCTTTCCATCCCTCGAACGAATTCATCACAGTTACTGAGTTAGACACCCATTTTCGTGTCAGCTGACTTGAGAGGTAAGTGCTGGTTCAAATTTTTTGGGAACCCAGCGTCACTAGTGTATGTACCTCGGGCCTGGAGGGATCAGTACCACAGCTCATTCACATTCACCAACGTCGGCGGAAGTAATGCGGAGCATTATAAGTAGAAAGAGCGCGATTCAAGCCACAGATAATCGCTGACTTTGTGACTCTCCATTTTCTACTGAGTTTCTGGGATTGAATTCCCGCTGGCAGCGTGCTGTGAACCGAAAAACGTTTGTCCAAAATGTTGGACAATGGCGAATTCGGACCCGAACGAGGCGGTGACCGCGACTGTTGTGTTGCGGTTGTTCTTAAGCGTTGCCAGTACCTAAGTAGAATGCAATACTTAGTAACTCCTTGTCTGGGATTTTCCTACGATTGAATAGAAAATCTGAGCGAGTATGCTCCCAGGTTCATGGGAGGACACGCAGTGAGAAAGCCGGATAAGTTGCTATAGGTCATGACGATATCGCTGTTGATTCCTGAGAGATCCGTATCAATAAATAATTCATCAATTGTGTAAAATCCTCAATAATGATCCGGAGCGAACGATGGAGCATTTTTTAATCGTGGATGCAGCTTGGATGGTCGTACCCGAAGAGCGTTAGCTCAATGTGATGGGTGCCAAGAACACAACGGTGGAGCCTCTGTCAAGTGTTTTAAGAGGGTTGGCGCAATGTGACAGGCGCTTTCAGTCACCACTTACCAGGCTCTCGACAACGGCAATTTGACACCGCCTACTCCTCCAGGCGTTAGAGGGCCAAGGCTCTGGACGAACAGTGGAAGCCGCGGCGGAAAAATTTCACATGTCCGACCGCCTTGTAGCAAGAAAAAAAATGTCCCAAATGGGGGGGTCGCTCTGTCAAGTGACAGCTGTCAACGCCCTTGAGGCAGATGTGGCTATAGCTGTGTAGAATGATGTATATCTCCGTGACGTGAGTAGGATGCTACTCTGTGCGGACTAGAGAGTCTAGACATGCTAGCGGGGGGTAGTGCCGGCGCACGACGGGGAGCAGTGTGTCCTGAGATGTCAAGGACTTCAGGAGGGAAATCAAAAGTGATGAGGAGGGTGATGTCGTCGAGGTGGCACATAGCGTGAGGCCGCGGGTGACATCGTGGAGACGTTGGGGGACACCTCGAACAAGCGGAAAGGGAGGGGGGTGGGTGGGCAGAAATCCTTGTTCGATGGAGAAGGCAGTCATGCGGTTGTGAGAGTCGTGCGACGAGAATCTATCGACAAGTGAGAGTCGTGCGACGAGAATCTATCGACAAGTGAGGGGAGGTGGGGAATCGATATCTCTGAAAGAAAATGTTGGTCCATCCGGGAAGGGGAAAGTATTATCTGCGGGTGTCTAGATTCTCGCAAGACGGGGGACAATGTAACCTGCTGAGAGAGAGAGAGAAGTTAGGGAAGGCATAAAGCTGCGGCTCAGTCCCTGAGGTTCTCAATGGGGCATGGATTGAGGCGAGAAACGACACCTTCCAGCATGGGTATGCGCCATTCTCAGAGGTGTCTTTTAATAAATCACGTACCCACTCAGTCAGAAAAATAATAAGCGGACGCACGCACGGTATCTCGATAAGCAAAGCTCTTGGAATGGAAGGCGAAACCTGCCGAGTACAATGCGGCAGCCAATTACGGAGGGGGATACCCTGTCTTTCATCTTGAATTATTGGCAAGAAGTAACCGTCGACTGATGGATCGTTTCCCCCCGAATCTCTACCACGAGTTTCGCACCGTTTCCCGACGCGCCGTGCATATACCAGATCCCATCTGACTCCGTGAAAAAAAAGTTTTGACCGGACGATGAGGTTCAAAGCCTCACCTACAAGCACAGCTCAAATTTGATTTTGGGAAAAGATGGTCAGTACGCGTCTCATGCATGAGAGCACAAAGCCTGGCAATAGTAATTAGAACGTGCTTTCAAGCTACGAAACGAATTGACAACCATATGTATCACTCACACTGACTCCCTGCGATCTATTAATCAATCTCGAAGCCAGCGACCACAAGCTAGGCCAGAGACGGAAAATGAGCGAAGAAGATTTGTCGACGTCAAAGAACACGCGGGAATTCGTCCCCCACTCGTGTTGTGCGGCTATTCGTGTTCATGCAGCCGCCAGATCTTGGACATGCCTCTGCCACCAGTTTCGCCGCGCAACCAGCGGTAGGAAGATCGGTCGAAGAAGGGGAAAGTTCATATGACATGCTGCCGTGATGTGGTGAGATTCGGTGGTGGGCTCTCACTCTATCCCACACACCTTAATATTGGATCAGATGCGTATGGGGTTAGAAATTTGAAGGCAATTCTTGCGCCTGCAAGTTGCCCACCAGGCCGCGGTGAACCTCCGATCGCTACATCCTGCAAATGAAAGAACTTCATAAGTTGATAGTAACCAGACAATGTGAATTCCAAGCACAAAAAGGAAGGTTTAGGGAGCACACCTGAATTTGATAAAAAGACTCGAGCAAGCACAAAGGCTTACGAAACAAGTGTCCATAAGGCATCACGGCGGATGCAACAACCTCTAATGCTGTGTCCGGGCCTCGCGAGCAGTAACGGTGTTCATCAGGGAAAAAAATGAAATGAGCCCTCGGTTCTCACCACCATATGGAGGGATAAAGAATTATTAGCAGGCGAGTGGTCACGGTCGAGCCACGTATGAAGCTAAACACTTGGGAAAAATGCACGTTCAATACAACCGCGGTGGGTAATAAGTATAGGAGGAAGTCGTAGCACGCGAACGACCCTGACGGATTGAGCGGTCAGTGGACTCCGACATGTTCCTTCAGACTGACTCAAGGCCCACCACAAAAGCTGCCACGGTCAGAAATCAGCTAAAATTCACATCATTAACGAGCGAAGATGAAAGAGCACAACAAACCAACGAGAGGAAAACAAAGCACAAGCAGAATAAACTAGAAAAGCAAATGTCTGTCCGACCTTCCACATGTCCACGAGTGCGGAAGCAACATCAGGGGGTCAATAATGTATTACATGAGTATCCGTGTTATGGTATCACGATGATTTACCTGGGAAAACCACGGTTGACACGAGGGTAGAAAGCCGAATCACCGTGCTCTGGGTATAGACGCAGGTCGCGTCGTGGTGGTGGGAATAGGCGTGGCGGTGGGAATAGACGTAGGCGGCTTCGTGGTGGTGGATGCTCTACCAGTACTAACGCCTACTGGAATAGGCCCAGACGGACAAAGTGCGGTCGGCATTGGGCTCCCAATAGCATCCCAGGCGTTGGGATAACTGCACCCCTGCACCATCGTCGGCGCAAGCCCTGTATCGGCTGAGTCGTACCACCCGTTCCCGACGCTAACGGTCGGTTTCGGGGTGAACGTTGGCGGAGGGAGTGTGGGTACTGCACTCGTCGACGTGTAGGTGGGAAGAAGGGCTTGATTTACCCCAGGTGGCAAACCACTCAGGGACGCAGGGGGGAATGGATATGCCGCGATGGAAGTAGCGGCGATGATCCCTGCGCCAGCACCACCTGTCTGCCATGACGCGTACTGACCACCAAAGGCTTGGGGTGGGGCACCCAGGGCTGCACAAGTTCCAAGCGCAGTGCGCGGGTCCTTGGGGATCCATCCACCCTGCAGACCAAGCTGGTAAGACCAAAGGGGTGCTTGTACCGTATTGGTAGTAGAGGAATTTCCGATCTGTATGAGGCCGCCATGTCAAACTGTCTGATCACATAGAATGGTGGCGAAAACTCCGAACCTTCCAAGTCCAGTAAAACCAGTTTTGGAGTGCATCCATGGAGGCTAGACTGAACTCCATGAGTCCATCTATCATCGTCTGGTTCCACTGCGAGGCGTCCATGAATAACGAGCACGAAGGTCCGAAGCTCGCCGTGCCAGTTGTCCCCGTTAGGAACAGTCCACACTGATTAAAACCGTTGCTAAATTCACCCGCAATGGTCACTCCAAAGGCAGTTTGACTATAAACAGCCAGGCATCAGAATCACATACGGGCGATCGATCGATCGATCGACATTACCTGGCAGTCATGCCATCTGCCCATGCATTACACGCCGTCTGCGGCCAGAGACCACCAGCTTGAAGACCAGTTCCAGTGGCAATTGGGTCCGTATTGGCGCTTCCATCGAATGCAAAGTAAGGGTGGGTATCGATGATAATACGATCCGAGCCCGTCAAGAAGCCTGCCCAGTTCGGCAAGCCCTGGAAGCCGTCGTGGATAGCGATGTAAGCACCATGTCCTGCGCCCACACCCGTTATGTTACGAATCATCTCATAAGCCTGCAAGTAGCTAGAGGAAAATCATATTCAAATTCTGCATGCAAAAGTACAGTGAGCTGTGCGGCGACTTACAAAGATGTGATCTGTTCCATGCCAATGGTTGACACGAGAGGCTCGTTGATGATGCTGAAAACCGGAACGACAGGCTGCCACTCAGGCTGTGAAATGAACTCGGCAATTATCCTGATATAGCCCAGTGCGCGTTCGGCATTAGCAAGGCCCATGACACCGTTGAGGAAGTTGATGCTGCCCTCCTTGCCAGAATGGTTGTAGCCTTCATTTTGAAGATAAGATGTTGGTAAAGCACGATAGTGCGAGATGCAACCTCACCGTTTTGCGAACCAGGAATGGTGTGAAAGTCCAGATTCACTCTGATACCATATTTCCGGGCCCACTGCAAAACGCGCAGGATGTAACTGACAAGACGGATCAACAAAAAATTGAATACAGATGATACTGGAATGCACCTACGGCCAGCAGACTTTATCCAAGAAAGGCTCAAAATCCCATTTCTCGATCGCCCAAAATGGTATAGGTAGGCGTATCCAGTTCAACCCAGCACCAGCAATCTCCGCAATATCTTGTTCCGTCTGTTAAGTGGACGCCTGACATTATTACATCATTCAAGGAGGATGATCATTGCTTACGATAAACGATTTGTAATGGTCCTCGATTTGGTTCAGTCCTCCACTGGCAGTATCGGCAGCCATAAGTTCACTTAGAGTCCATTCGTCTACCGCAGAAGGGTATTTCTGAAAGAGTGCAGGGGAAATGAAAGGCTCGATAACAAATAATCCTCCCAAATTAACACTATGAATTATGTTATCCGTGATGAAACTTGACATGAGGCTTGCCTACTCACCCATAAACCCTGTCTTGACCCCAATCCCAACTGGTGTTTAGTGGTGGTGTCCACGAGTTCGGTTGGGCATTGTTATTGAATGGATCTTGTGGATCCTCTACCCCTGCGAAGGGAAGCGAAGACAAGAATGTGTGTCAGTCAAGCAAGCCTAATCATGCCAACACGCAGAAACTCGGAATGAAAACAAAATGTCAAAGTAATGATAATGATTGAAATAAAAATATAAACGGAACGAGGAATCAAGTCACATCAGGGTGTGTGAACGTTAGAAGCGGGAGGATCTTGTCCCGCATACGGGCTAGCAAGACGGTCATGACGTCCCATAGTGGACAGCAACGATGCTTTGAAAAACGATTACAAATCGTGTCTGTGGTGCAAGTAACTAGAAGCTGGGAGAGAAGAATCGGAAACTTACAGAAGCCACCGAAAGGATTGATATACGTGAATGTTGTGCCATCAGACGTCGTAACAAGCGAACCGTTCCCGCCAGTTGTCGCGCTAGTACCTGTGGGAGGGGGAGACCCAGACCCACTGCCGCTGGACGTCGGACTGGCCGAATTGATATTGGTTTGATGAGGTTTGATGACAACGAAGTAGACAGGAAGGATGACCGCCAAAACGACAATTGCCAAAATCGCAAGCGCGACGAACCAGAACAGAGGACGACTAAAGATCGGACGCTTCTTGGAAAAAGAAGCAGGCTTCGGCAGTTCGGAATCGACAAAAGCTCCTTTTTCGTGTTCGGGAAGGAGAGGCGATGAGTTTTCCGCAGACTGGACGGCCACTGAACCACGGTACGATTCTGTCAGCTCGGGCGTCTGTGCGAGATAGGAAGCCCTGGGAGGCTCTACGAGCTGGGAGTCTCGCCAATAGGTGCCTGGCACGATGCCAAGAGACTCTGCCTGGCTCTCTGGCCTCGAGGAAATCATGACCTCGAAAACAACTTCAATGATTGAGGGGCCGAGGAAGGGAGCGAAGGGGGAAACTGGTCAAGGCAGCAACGCCGCTCCCGCGTGATGTTGACAGTCGGCCTATTTGACCCGCTACCCGTGACTTGCATCAACACGTGAACTAAAACCGCGCCGTCTAAGTAAGTACATCATCAGGGCCGCCTCAACATGGCCCAATGTTGAATCTTGTGACGTGGAGCTGCCTCAATCGATCCAAGACATGAACATGATTCTTGGTTGGTCTAGTACAAACTTCCCAAAAAAACATGCCAAGGCTTGATGAGATTTTGCATCGAGCGGGCGCTCGTGAATGGCTAGTATTATTGAGTCGACCTGGAAATAACATTCCTTACCCCCGAAGAAGCACAGACGCAGCTTCAATACTGTGTCTGTCCTAGCATAGAGTCCAGCGCCGTTCGCCGACTGCTTTTGCTGCTCTTGCTACAGGTGGTATGGAATTGTTGTCTGCTGTTTGGCCGGCCCGCCACCGCGTCGCCCAATCTCACAACTGAATCGTCCCGACTCCCGATCACAGCGCGTTCAATACTACCAAGAGCTCAAAGACCTGAGCCATTGAGTTCTACGAATGGTTACAGGTTGTTCGCTGAATGACTATGTTCTAGTTTCGTTATCCTCGCTTCTCCATTCAAATGGTTATTTGACGTCCTGGCTCGCAGGCTCATGGGTGAGAGTTCTGTTTTCGCCGAGTATCAACACCGACGCTGCTCACAAGCTTGAAACTTTGTCGGAGTATCCGTACCGCTGTCGCGGACATCTGAACATATGAGGACATCACCGATGTTCTCACCAACGTCCCACAGGGTCCATGAACCGGCGCTGACTTGGAAATTTTGTCCACCGGATACAAATTGACTTGATGAACAAATCTCCGTGTCATGTCTTGCATTGGAAGAATTTTGCATGACGAAAATATTGCACGTTTACTAGCCGCAGAGTTCTAGTGAGAGAACAGTTCCCAGGTAGACTTTCATTGAATCATCCGGCCCCGAAGCAGAGAAGACAGCTTTTGCTCCAGGTGCGGTATGTGATATGTCAATTGGACAGGGAAGGTCACCTCTCGGTAAGCCATCCTTGCACTTACCGATATGGTATAGCTTTCTCGCTGCGAGCGATTACTGAGTGAGATTTCAAGCTCTTAAGCACCCCTAGCATAACTCAGACACTATGCGAGACGCTTATGGCTTGAATTATGACGCATTGTGTCAGATCGCAGAGCACCAACGGTACCGCGTCGGGGCGGTATCTCGGATCTGCGCCACCCTCGCGTAAAAGGTTACGCTGTGGTTTATGACTTTTTAGGGTGAGGCTGTGGAACTTGCAATGAATACATTGGTACAAAGAGTCAGAGAGGCGTTTCGTCGGGCAGTACCGGGTATGAATCAAGACGAGCCGGACACAGAATTGCGCCAACAAAACAAGTTACTCTACTCCTTGATCATTTATCCAACGGTATCCCAGAGCGGGGAAGAGCATTCTAAAACGGTGTCAAGTTTATAGCGTGGCATGGGGATTGACAACTGGTATGATTTCCGTGGAGCCCTGTCTACTGGTACTGTAGTATGATGTTTCTTTTGAAGTTCTCACAGCGGTCTAGTACTACAAGCGTGACAAGATGAAGGAGGATCAGCAAAAGATAACGGAACGGATGGTGATCGATTGATCAACCGAACACTCAGGCTGGTAGGGTTGACATAAAAGGGCATGATGTAAATGGCATTTCCCGAGTCCGGGGTGTGCACGTCGCCGGAGACAAAGCAAACGATCTGAGATCCGCCGATCGACGATCCGATTGGACAGCCCGGGATACCACCATTGCGGTGCACAGCGACACCCCGCGTTTCCGATAATTATTCAGCTCGGAATTCAGGTCAGTCCCTGGTTTAAGTTACACGGAGACATGCTTCACCAATCACACAGGGGGGGGGGGGGGTACTACAGGTGGAGAAAATACATTTTTACGCTGTGTCTTTCCGGATGACCCTGCCACACCGACTGTCCGGGCACCACGATCCAAAGCCAGTAAGAAACGATCCATTAAACCGCGAAAGTACCGTTCAGCGCACTGTGTGGTTCTAGCGCTGTAACACAGTCTTCTCGCGCTCCTTCCCAGTTAATTTTACATTTACTCATCCTCCGGGGAACTGGTCTTGACATTTGCGGTCGCTCTGCGCCTTTGCCTATATATTGCCCCTTGCTCAGGATAACTCGTGTCATGTCGAGTTCCTCTCGATGTATCGCCCACCCGCCAACTTCACCACTCACATCACGCGAGACGTCGTGACAAGTTACAATGACACTTGCCGCTTCGCGGACTCTCCAGTGGCTCCTCGTGCAGCATGCACACCACAAGGCCGCCTGCTGAAGCACAGCGTGGACGATATATTGCAAATCATACTCAGGACCCGCAAGAGCTGGAAGACACTGAAGGGCCAGGCGGAGGCTGTATGGCCACCTTACCTCGAAGCCACCATGCTCAAGGGTACGATCATACTTGTGGATCTATCACCTTGGTTTCACAGAACTTCCTGATACGGCGTGTAGCTCTTCAAGAATATGAACCTGACGACTCGCGGGAAACACGAATATTAGGTCGATACCCAATGCGCAATCGTTTCATATCCGACTATATCCATCGTACCGCGGGTAAATACAGATCAGCCAAACAAGTTGGTAGCCGTCTGCAACAATTGCGAGATACGCCCGAGGGCCGCGAGTGTAAGTGGCATGTCTCAAGCGGTCTGTGTGCGGACAACGTTATTCATAAATCTTGTTTGCGTTTATTTTTGTCGTAATACAGTGATCGATGTGTTGACGCGTTGCTATCGTACACGGATTGGAACCGGCACCTCCAATGCGCGGATTCCCGTACGCCAACCAGTCCCTTTGGCCCCATCCTCCAGCCCCTCATTTTCCGCTATATCTTGGGATGGTCGCTCTTGCGACAGCCCCACTACATCCTCTTCTTCAGATTCTCCACTCACCCCATCAAGCCCAACTATGTCTCGCTGGCCATCATCAAAACACCGCCAACCAGCCGAGTCACGCATGCCGGTCTACATCGATATCCTTCCAGAGCCCAATCATTGGCCGTCAATGTCCTATGATCCCTCCCATCCCATTTCTCCGCCCGTCGCATCGTCACCAGCAGGAGCCAGTACATATGGTCCCTGTGGCCGTCCCTCTGAAGCAGCACGTCATATCCGTAACATCGATCCAACCGTCACCTTCGTATCACCCACTCCTGTGAATGGAAAATCCTCCTACATCATCCTCTTGGACGGGGCGCCCGTCCACTCTGAGGACACGAAGCTTGAGTGCGTCGGACCATACCTGCCTTCGTCGACCGGTCAGTCCTCCAGAGACGGACCCATCCTGTACACCACTGCACTTGTTCCCAAATATTGGGACGTCGTCTGCGCAGCCGCAGGTAAGTGATGTCACATCCCGACACCTCTAGGTTGATCTCACTTCGTTGAAAGATCCCACCGTGTATACTATTGTTCAAGATGTATATCGTATCCCTGATCCTGTGCCCAACCATGATTACTCGCAACGACCGCGACCTACGCTCATATTCTCGGCTGTATATCATTTCCAGTACCCCTCAGCGGTTCCTGGCTCCACTCCCTCATATGATCAGTCACGTATGGGCATGGTACAGCCCAGTCCATCCATGACGTCAACTGACAATTCACCGTTGCACACCATGCGCCAAATGACATTCCAAAAGCCATCGGCATATCCCACGCCGGTGCCTGAACGACCTCGGACATCGTCCGAGGTCGACCAAAACCTGTTCGAGGAGCCATTCACGCTTGACGTCAACTTTGACACTCTCGCGTTCGATGACTTTGTTGCCAACTTTGAGAGTTCACCAGACGTATCCTCGTCTGCTGGGTTCTACCAAAAGGACCCGAACACCTACGTGAGTGCCGTTCCTCCTGCTTGTTGCGCGGGTTGATGCTCACTGGGCATTTCGCTAGTACATGTAAAGTGAACTTGTAGATCGTTTGCTCTCGCACCATCTCCTTGCATTGTATCCATCTCTGTGTCTTTGATTGTCATATTTGTTGTCGTTTTTTTTGCTTTTGTATTATCGTGGATCCTGCACATATAGACAGGGTCAGTGCACTGGCTATGCACCACAGTTTTTTCTCTTTCACATGGACAGGTTATCCGCGTCGAGGTATCCAGATGGACCGTACATATCTACACTGCCAATGGAAGTCAACTGCAACCGAGCACACGAAGATGATCGATAATCGATGACCACTCATTCAAGTCGCTGAGACCAATGCCGGGACAGTACATTCAAGCGACTAATACTGCGAATCCGAGCGCTTGTGAACTTGGTCCCTCGCGAGGGACGATTTTGTTACATAAGTGCTACGCACCAACACATCGGCGTTTGTATTACAGTAATCACTATACGCTGTGCGCAAGAGAAGTGAATCAGAGGCTGTGGTGACAGGACATTGCACTCCAATCATGCCAGCATGCACAGTGATTTCTCCAACCCAAACGCCACTCGCCTGATATCATCGATATCAACGTCATGGTAACTTAGAAAATTTACAAGCTGTGCACGCCTTCCATCGTGGACATACTTGATATAGGTGATAGCTGGTTTCGACGGGTGGTACTAAGAAGTAGTAGGGTCATCCAGGGAACCTGCTCACAGAATGCAGGGTTTTCTTGACATGGACAAAGGTACATCCCGTTGAAGAGCTTAGACTATGCTACTACCCCATCCGAATCTCCGGGTCACCGGTAAAGTAGAGTTGCGAGCACACAGCATCATGCACAGAAACAAACTTGAAGAAAAGCCTACAAATTTCACCACTATATCATCGTTCCAAGATTGGAGCACCCATCAGATAAACTTTGAACTCCACAGCGCCTCTCCCTGCCTTGCTTCTTCGGTCCCAGCACCATGGACCTTGGTGTTCACTAGACATATTCCGATAACCCCGGGAAAATATGGCAGTGCGTAGAATTTTGAATTAGACGTTTCCGTGGCGCAAGGAGGAGCAGGAAAGATGAACCCACCACTCTTGAGCAGCGATATGATTTGGATTCTCGCCGCGAACTCTCTGGTCATGAGAGAGACGTCCGTGAGTTGGTTGATTCCCCTCGTAATCCCGCGTCCGACTTGTCCCTTCCTCTTGCTCCCTGGCGCAGCGCTGATCTTGGCATGTCCCTCGCTGAGAGCGTCTACCCAGGTACGCATTGTCATGCCGCCTGCCATACCGTCCCACTTGCTCATCTCGAGCACCATGTTCGTAATCCCAGCGACGATGATGGCTACCTCAGCGTCAACGCTACCGACAGATTCGATACCGAGCTTGAGATCAGGGAAGTGTTTCTGGATGAGCGTGAGGATAGGCTGGTAAGAAACCCCATCACCAGCCTGGCGAGCTGTAGTTCCAATGAGCCAGGGTTTAGCTTGATCGAGGGTGGCGTAGATGTCGGAACGAAGGGTTGGAGACATGGTCTTGGGGTCGCATTTGGAAGTGCCGGCGGCGGCAGATGCGAGGGTGCTTTGCCAGTTTTTGAACATTGTTTGAAGAGATGGGGACGCGTAAGTACTAAGGGTTGGGTGCTGTGTTCTGGCTGGGGGTGTTGTGATCTGGTGTCGGACTTTGACACGACTCGGATGCTCAGGGGTGATGTTAGGTGGCGACGGGAGGTTTGGGTGGTATGTATTACTGGGTGGTTGTCGTCGTCGTCGTCGTCGCTGAGCGCTGAGGGCCTACCTGTGTAGATCCGAGGGAAAGTTATGTAAATGAATAGGCTGTATACTGCCTCGTTGGGGATGGTCCAGGGCACATGGCAAACACGAGGCCAGACCCGATGTGCCTGCGAGTCTGCGATGGTCGGACAGCGGTTGTGGATCGTCCATCCATGCGGTCCAAGCAGGAAGAGGAGACTCCACCATGTTCAGGGTTCATCACAAGGTGAGCCGAGCCCACAGCTTGGCATCATTGGAGCGGCGGCAGTGGGTTGAGAAATCATCGCGAGGCGCCGGGTGCTTTCTTATTAATTAAAACGAGACTCGCACTTGGATTGACTATCTCGAGCGATGTCAAGTTGTCGCAAAGTTATAATCAGAAGAGTTCTTACAGTGAACGAGAGTCGGCGCCCGGGTTGCCTTTGCGGTGGAAGCGCAAGGAACTGCACAGGATAACGGGATCACGAGTTTGCGGTTTCATTGATCATCGACCGCGACAGCCTATTATCCTTCTTATCTTAGATTTGTTGCGCACTCCTCGAGAGGGTTTCATGAATCAAGATTGGGTCAGGTGTACGAGAACGAACCCGGATGGGGATGCGCAACTTTTCTACTATGATGAAGCGGGATTCAACGGCTATTAGAGAGTAGCCTAACCCGACATGGGTGAGGGACAACTAGTAGCTGGCCGCATCTGCTGATCTCCTTTGGTGTTACCCCCGAAAAGCCTAGGCCAGGGCTCACCATGCGAGATGAAATGTGGATCCAGGTTCTTCAGGAACTCGATGGAAGGGTACTGCAATGGTTCTGAGCCTTTGAAGATTTGTTGAAGGTGTGGTAACTAACGTTCGTGGAGAGACATGATCTGTGGGTCATACTGCTATGAGGATGTTCGTCGCTTAAGTCATCCTTGCTAACGACGCACTTGGATACTTTAGATAGGCGCCGTGTCCCTGTGTTGCTGATAAGATAAGATGACGGACGAGAAATCATATTCGCGGAGTGTCAATCTAAATCTCTTTTTGGATGAAGCCAAATACGTGCAAATAACGCGTCGTTGACTGCTTGGTGACACGGCGAGTGTGGTCGGTGCAAGTGAGATGGCAGTTCAACAACTATCTGCGCAAGATGAAGATGATTTCATGAAGAATTTGCTGAATGGCATAGACAAGTCGACCAGAACGCCGTCCCGCACGAAGCACTCGCCCCGGAAGCACAAGCGTAACGCGTCAAGTGCCGAGGACGCGACCCTCGAATCAGTCGCAAAGGAAAACAATGACCAATCAATGCTCTTGGATGGTGCTGAAAGCTGGGATTGGACTGACATGGAGTGTGACTTCATGACGCCGAAGAAAAAGAAGTCGAGTCCGAGCAAGGTAAGTGACATCAGGCTTTCGGCGTACAGACACTGATAGCAGGCAGCGGTCACCACTGAAACGTCAACATTCGCCTGTAAAACGACCCGTAACGCCTAGACGTGGCTGCTCACTTCCGACTGGGGCCATTCATGGTCAAATAGTCGATCCGAGTATAGCGGGCCTACTCGATGGTGCGGAGGATTGGGATTGGGAGGACATGGAAAACGATTTTCTTAGCCCAGATCGCAAACGTAACAAATCCAAGGTCGGTGGTGAAAGATCATCAATCCCTCATCTCAATCGCATTAGTAGGATGAGCCGACTGTTGCACCCGAGAAAACCTATACCAAGGCTCCTTCCACTCGTTGTATTGTCGAAACCGTAGAAGAGAGTTCGAAATTTGGCTCCAAGGTCAGACATTCTCCTTGTCTTGATGTTTTTTTTTTCTTAAACTGCAGACTTAGGTTTTGTCGGTTAAGACCCAGCCACATGGTCACCCACGCTCAGTCTTACTGCTGGACGATTGGGCAGATTCTGATGTACGGAAGGGTAAGGATTTCTCACATGGGATGTGTCAGGTCAACAGACGTAGTTTCTTTTAGGTGACATCATCAACGTCCTTGGGCATTTCAATTCGGAAGGCACCGTCACGATCTCATCTCGAGAGAATATCTTCATTCATCATCCGGATCTACTTCTTACAGCGACCGCTCTCTCGAATGCTTCACAATGCCGACGGAAACCTCTACTGTCCTCTCTTGTACGGTCTTCATCCGACGTTACTCCTGCTCTTGTGTGGGGTAACATGTTGCATGAAATCATGCAAACATGTCTTGTTTCCGAGCGTTGGGATTCAGTTTATATCGAAAATTTGATCGAGGATGCCATACTGGAGAATTTGCCGGAAATAGTAAAGATCGAAACAACCATCGAAGAAGCAAAGCGAGAAGTCATGCTTCGTTCCAAGGGTCTTCGCGTATTCTCCGAGCGATACATCGCAGAGATACCCAAGGTATGACGTTTTTCCTTTTCCATCTCCTCGGCCGACCTTCTCTCCTATTAGCCCGACGCCATTCTAACTAATACCAGAGCGGCTGCAAACCAGAACTCCCTCTTAGCGATCACCTCCCTCCATGACATCGAAGAAGACATCTGGTCGCCTACATATGGGCTGAAAGGAAAGCTGGACGCCAGTGTGCAAGCCGTCGTCGCCGAGAGCACGATTGACAAATATGTCAAGAAAGAACCACTTATGAGCACGCATACCATGCCGTTCGAAATCAAGACTGGTCGCTCGATCGCTGGAATGGAACACCGTGCGCAAACGATGTTGTATACTCTTCTCGCGGAGGAACGATATGGGGTCGAAGTCCCGAATGGACTGTTGTACTACACCCAGAGCGAGGAGGTCGTACGAGTTCCTCGGGGAAGAAATGAGCTCAGGGGTCTCATGGGTGCAAGGAACGAGCTAGCAGCCTACATGATGCGCCGTGTCAACCACACTAAGACCCCTGAAGCGTTCTTGCCTCCAACCATCGACGATGAACGCCTGTGCAAAAAATGTTATGCGCTGGACACCTGCATGCTTTATCGCAAGGTATGCATCGCTCTCTCGTACCTTCTCTCATTCAACGTTGTTGCAGGCCGTTGAAAATGTCGTGGATGATTCCTCGCCTATTGCAGGGATATACGATGCCAAGACATCACACCTAACTTCCGACCAATCAGAATTCTTCAAACAATGGGAGGCGCTGATAGCTCTCGAGGAGCAAGATGGTATTCGGTTTCGAAAGGAGTTATGGACGATGACCGCCGCAGAGCGCGAAGAAAAGGGACGATGTTTTGGTTCAATGGTGATCGACAGGAACTTCATCGCCGCTGACTGGCCAAGCACGGGGAAGATACACCGGTATACGTATCGGTTGCTCCGCGCGAACGATCCTAGTCTTCAGGGACAATCGCTTCTGAACGGCCACATCAGTGTTAACGATGCGATTACCATCTCTGTCGAACCAGAGCTTCTCGCACTCGACCGAGGCTTCGTTGTGGACCTTACTCCGAAAGAGGTCGTTGTCGGTATAGACCACGAGTTGAACGTGGACAAGATCACCGCTCGCCTGCGAGCGCTGCGGAAGACACGCGGGATTATCCAGCCTGTGTTCCGGATCGACAAGGATGAGCTCGCCGGCTTGGGTCGGATCCGCGACAACCTCGCACGGTTGTTCTATGCAGACGGGGACACGAAGCGACTAGAGCTGGTCGTCGATCTCCGGAAACCGACGTTTGAAGACGAGGAGGCGACGCTGGCCATGCTGCGTGGTGTGCCCGAGTACGTGACTGCGACGACTGATCTGAACTCGGGTCAGTTGGCGGCAATGACGCGGGTGTTGAGCGCGAATGACTATGCGCTGATCCTTGGGATGCCTGGGACGGGGAAGACGACGGTAATTGCTGCGCTCATTCGAACGCTTGTCGGCATGGGGAAGACGGTATTGTTGGCGTCGTACACCCATTCCGCGGTGGATGCTATTTTGTTGAAACTCAAGGACGATGATTATAACATTCTAAGGTTGGGTAATGTGGACAAGGTCAGTTGGTTGGTTTGGTTTTGTGAGTGCTGAGCTCGATGGAATACCTAGGTTCACCCAGAGGTCCGCAAGTTCTCAGAGGCTGGGAGGAAGAAAGCGAGGACTATCGAGCAACTCGAGAATCAGCTCATGTCTCCACCTGTCGTGGCTACCACGTGTTTGACGATCGATCAGTAAGTCACCACCCGAATACCAATCTTCCATGAGGTGGTGCTGAATCCTCCACAGCCCTTTGTTTTCTCGACGAACATTCGATTATTGTATCTTGGATGAGGCGTCGCAGATAACGTTGCCGACATGTCTCGGTCCGTTACGCTTCGCAGACAAGTGTGTGCTCGTTGGGGATCACTTCCAGTTACCTCCGCTCGTAAGTGTCATGCTCCGATCCATGAATCTCGAGATCATAGACGCGTCTTTAGGTGCGAAATCCAGCAGCGAGAAAGCGTGGACTGGAAACCTCCCTCTTCCGAAGGCTTTCGGAAGCCCATCCACATGCTGTCGTGGACCTCACCCAGCAGTATCGGATGAACGAGGACATCATGGTCTTGTCGAACAAGCTTATCTACGGAGATCGACTCCAATGTGGTTCAGAAGCCGTTGCGAAACGGAGTCTCATACTGCCTGATAGAACGTTTATCGATACCCTTCGGGCTGCGAGCGGGTGTTTGTGCGCCGAGGGTAGATGTTGGCTTGCTCGACTGTTGGATGAAAAGTGAGTGCCGCCTCGAAGTTTGCCTTCTACTATTCAGTCAAGCTTACATGATGCAACAGTTGCAAGGCAGTTTTCGTCGACACCGACCGTATTCCTGCATTCGATTCCCGAATCGGCGACTTGGTCCAAAACGAAGTCGAAGGCAAACTCGTTTACCAAATCACCGAAGCGCTTCTTCGCAGCGGCATCCAGGAACGGCAGATCGGGATCATGTCTTTATACCGTCAGCAGATCAAGCTTCTATCCCATCTCCTTCAGGGAAAGAAGGACATCGAGGTTCTGACGGCCGACAGGAGTCAGGGGAGGGACAAGGATTGTATCATCATCTCGATGGTGAAATCGAACGATCTGGGACAGGTGCGCCTTATTCTATCACCATCCAGACCTTTTGCCCACAATTCTTAGGTCGGAGATCTACTGAAAGATTGGCGACGAGTCAACGTGTCGTTGACACGTGCGCAATCGAAGTTGATCATCATTGGTTCGCGGAAAACGCTCGGTTCAATACCGTTGTTGGCAGAGTTTCTGGCGCTCATGGATGCGCGGAAGTGGATATTGGAGTTGCCTCATGGCGCGGAGTGTTTGCATCCCACGCTCGAGGCCCCGAAGATCGAAATTGTCGGCAGGCGTGGTGGGAAGAGACCAGGAGAGCAGCCGAGTCCAGACGGGGATGGTGGGTGCGCGATCGCGATGGGGACGCCCCCAAAGAAGCCGAGAACACCTATCCGGGATGGGGTGTTGAAAGGGCGACCGATATTGCAGGACGTTGTTAATGGGGAGTTGTGATAAGGTCGTTATCTACTACTACATCCCTGCATTGTAATTAATATGTTCACTTATTGGTTCGGCAAGGTATAGTATAAAGGTTGGATAGTCTTGATTGGCATGTCACTTTGGTCCGCTCAGGGAAGGGCTCGAGGGTTAATTCCTCTGGGTCCGCCGTGTCGAAGTTTTGGAGGTAAACTCGCGAGGGATGGGTCTTGCTACGCACATGATTCATTTACTAGTACTACAGCCTGAGGGTGCGGTATATCTGCACTCTCTGAGACTCCCTCTGGACAGTGATCGGTCGGGTAAAGCTTGACTCCGAGTCGCACCTGCGCTCACTGAAGTCAACCTTGGGAGTGGATCACGAGCTTCGACAACTCGCTGGTATGGCGGCAGCCAGCCAATCTACCCTGCATCCCGGACTTATTGACAAGCTCTTCGACGCCGTGAACCAAGTCCACGGTAGCGCAGTTGAACGTCACTGTACTAGAAGGTACGATACGATACCTTATGACCAAAATTATAAAATACATTGCACGCATTTCGCACAGAGCACTGGCAACACAGATAACAAATAAGTAGTCCCAGTCCAAGGTACAACCAGCTGATGATCCTTCCTTCATGACGACTGCAATGAAGTAAACATATCACGAAGCGAGGGAGATTGCGGACAAGCACTCAAGTATTCTTGAAGAACAGCGGCCAACGTCCACGCTGTTGGTCGCTCCTCATCAGAGGACCAGCAACGTTGAATGAATTCCCAATGACGATCATCCATCGTCCGCGATTCCGGACGCTTGGGTTTCTGCCCCTTGACCATGCGTACAGCGATCGCACCCTCTTCCCGAACCTCCGACCATGGTTGTTTGCCCGACAGCACCTGTGAGGAGGTTAGCCTGTACACACGAATTATTTTACATTTCACTCGGACGAACCTGTAGAGTGAGGCATCCGAAAGAGTAGATGTCGCTCTTGGGGGTCCTCTCCGTTGCTTCATCTTCTTCAGCAAGAATTAGCTCAGGTGCACTCCATCGTATTGCACCTGGTCGTGCAGTGGACCTCTGGAGGTACGCCAACGCGTCAGGTATGTTTCCCACCACCGTAGAATAGCCAAAATCGACTAAGCGAGCGTTGAAAGTGTCATCCACGAGCACGTTGTGCTACGGAATAGTCAGCAAACCTGAATTTCAGCGTATTGTTTTGACCTACGCCATTGAGGTCCCCGTGAACTATTGGACTCCCAGGGAAGGTGTGCACTATCGAGTGTGTGGTCAGCAAAATCCCTTGAGAATTGGTGCTGCTGGCGTACGGTAATCGAGCCCATTGGCAATGTCCCACAACTGTCATGAACGGATGAGTGAATCTGACCAATAAGGGGGCAGATGGCCAACGTACAAACTGGAGTTGGTGGACGACATGGAGCTTTTCCCCGTGATTTTCGAGGAACCTGTGAAGACTCCCATTCGGCATCCACGTAGAGACCAGTGCCAGTGAACCTTGCATCCCAAACCCGGTTGCAGTACCCAGGAATGGAACAATGTTGGGATGATCCAGCCTCCTCCATATCCCGAGTTCTCGACGAACCATCTAAGTATCGCATTAATGGTAAGCATATATCTGCCCTTCGAGGCGAAACGGTTATGTCTAATTACTTTGACGGCGTGGGTAGTGTCACTCCCTTCCTCCAATGTGAAATGGAAACGGAATGATTTTATAGCCACCTGGAAGAAGGTGTGTGAGTAGGAAGCGCAGACGTGCATACCAAGGGATGCTGTGACCTCAACGGTACCTGTAGGTCTAATGTAGCTGCATCTATATACATCGCCGAAGCTCCCACCCTCCAAGTATCGGTCGTCGAGTTTAGCTATATACGGTGTAAGATCGAGTGGTGCTGAGGTTGATCGCTCGCTTTCATCCTGTCGGGACGACGTATGTGATATTGAGGTCGGTTCTGCCCGCGGTTGAACGATCTAATGAGTGGTAAGACGGGAGGGTGGTCGTTACGTGATCAATGGATCACTCCCTTGGCATGGAGACTAGTTGACCAACCTGCACCGGCTGGGACGACAAAACATTCAGTGTAGCCGGAGATTCGATGCCCCCGTTCGTCGTCGGTTCACGTGGTCTGTCCTGAGGATCGTCCCTGATCGTTCGTGAGGATTGCAGACGGTTTGTGACTGTCGCCACATGCTTGGGGGAATTACCGATGATCTGCAGTCGGGTATTCCGCAGCTAAGCAGACGTTTCCTCGCGTCGGTAAGAAAGAAGCGAACGAACCTGTGGACGACGTGTTGGAATGGTGATCTTAGATGATACGGATGGTACACGAGGAGTAGGTTCACTTGACTGTGGATACTACGGGTTAGCAGGTGCTGAAGGGCAGCTACTAGTCGATGAAATACCTGGTTCTCATCGCTCCGCCATGGGACGCGCCAGAACGAGATCTGTCCATATTCTCTTGCAACTGCCACGACATCGTTCGATGGAGAGATGCAGACTGCGAAAACTCTATCGTCGTGTTGGAGAGGGAGTCCGGTGGGATGGCCAGATGAATCCCAGAAACGGACTGTTTTATCCCATGATCCGCTTGCTAGTTTTGTGCCATCTCGTGAAAGTGACAATGAAAAAATGGAGTCAAAGTGCCCTTTCCATGGTTGTCCAATTTGTTGTCCCGTTGTTGTGTTCCAACAGCGAATCGTTCTATCGGAAGAAGCAGAATAGAGCCTGCTACCATCACGCGACCACTGCAGAGAGTAGACCCAAAGCTCGTGTCCCTCGAGCGCAAGGATTCGTCGCCCGCTCTCGACGTCATGAATGAATATGTGCGTGGACGCCATCGCGAGTTTTGATCCATCACAGGAAAAACAGAGTGCCATTCCAGTACCACCAATCTCGATCTCGTGCTTGAATCGTCGACCGTTCATCTCCCGAATAATGATGGTTCCGCTGCCATACGCAAAGAGTCGATCATCTGCGGAAACTGCAATTTGGGGGTACGCTTCTGTGTGTTTCCAAGCTGCGACGGGTTCCTGCATTTCCAGATCCCACACTGTAATGTTCCCGTCATCTTCCGAGCTAATTACCCTTCTCCCATTGTTCGTCACAGCAAGACGAAAGACATGTGTTGCGTGAACCATCGACTTCCCTTCTTGTCTGTAATCTCCCACCGCCCATATCCGAATCGTCTTATCTGCAGAACCGGTCACCAGTCGTTGACCGCCAGGGACAAACGCCATCGTATGGATCCAGTCTGTGTGCCCAGAAAGTGTGCGAAGAAGCCGATCGTCACGTTGGAAAGGTTCGTGCGCTTCGTTGGACATGGCGAGGCAATGTGGATGGGTGGTATGTGGGGAGGAAGGCTATCGCGATAAGTATTCCAGCAGGGGTTACAAGTAAACCCGATGTAGACGAAAATATATCTGGTAGGCGCCGTCATCCCGAGGCCCGGTGGTACATGGCACGCCTCCCATTCAATACCCTGATTCTCTCAATTCTTTCTTCATCCATACGCTCTGTAGTTCCATTAATATTCCCGATCAACCAGGGGGGATCCGCAGTATATTTCACGCACGCGCAATAAACGATCTACGAAGAAAGTGCATAAGATGACTAGCGGGAAATGCTGATAGATTCTTCGTCCCTGGAGGGAGGCTGGATAGTTAGTTTTACTACCTAGGCTTTTGTATTACGTAGCCAGGTGGGAAGACAGTCATTCCTACTCATCTGATGCACGAGGCGCCAATTCCAGATAGTTCGCTAGTTGAGTATGGGGTCGAATATTGACAGCATTCATTCACCTGCCCTGCCCAACTTCTTCGGGAGGCCGAAGGAATAGTTGAGAAGCATCAGGCTGGTTGTACAACTTGGTTGGAAGAGAGATAACGAACGTCTACTGTTTGCGCAAGCACAAACCATGACAACAATGCCCAAGCTTCGAATTACCCACAACGAGATCTTCGCGTCGTTCGACGGAATCGATATCGATATCGTTTGATGGCCCGGGATATCGAAAAGGTATCACGCCGTCCATTCCCTAAGCGGGTCTGTTTTGGTCAGGAGAAAACAAAGGGATAAGAGAGTCGATCCATTGTGTTGGCCAGAACGATATGACGGATTTGACAGGTGTCGTGGTGTTCCTCTCGCAGCAGTGCGGCGGCGGCGGAGGTGGCTTTTAGATAGCAAACGAGTTGGTCAATCGCATGATCGTACTCCTCACTCGTAGATCCCTCCATGACTCCTCGCTCTGAACTGGCGCCACTGCGAAAACGTGCAGCGATTGAATAGTACGACGGGCTTGGAATCGTAATGAATCGACGTTTTTGCACCAGTGCTTATGCTTTCCCGTCCGCTCCATTAGTGAAACTACGGAATGATAGCGGACCACTGGCATGAGTTAGTCTGGTGACCAGCCCGTTCATAGACGGACGGTCACCGGTGACCAGATCAGCCGTGCGCGTGAGTATCGAACACTGAACATGGAATCCGCTGACACGCCTCCGACTCTGAGTCAAGGTCTGTCAGTGGGTGCCAGCATCAACCCATCGATATGCCTCTACCTTCAGATTGGTCGTCCCTACCAAGCGATCTACCAGTCCCAGTAGACGACGGTCTTGCCGACCACCTCCACGCCAACTCTCCAAAGGCCGAGCTCCCACAATCTCTTCTACTACGTGCCACTTCCGGCGCACCGGTAGATCTCAGAGAGCTCTCCTTCGACCAACCCGTTCTGGTGTTCATCTACCCTCGAACTGGTCAGCCTGGAATGCCTAATCTTCCAGGATGGGACGACATACCCGGCGCGAGGGGATGCACACCGGTTAGTCCACTCGTGCAACGACTGAGCTTGCATGTCTGACTTGATACTAACTTTGCACCAACTGCCCACTGCTTGCGATGCACCCAAAAGGAACTCTGTGCCGTTCGTGATTCCATCGATCAGCTTCGATCATCATACCCTCTCTTGCACATCTTCGCACTGAGTACTCAGGACACCGCCTATCAATCGGAAGTAGCGGAGAGATTGCACCTTCCATATCCAATCTTGAGTGACGAAGAATTCGGGTTGACAGAGGCGTTGGAACTCCCTACCTTTGTTGCGAACGAGATGCGGTTGCTCAAGAGGATGACGCTGTTAGTGCATAAGGGCAAGGTCATCGGAAGGGATTATCCTGTCTTCCCATCCGACCAGGCGGCGAAGAGAGCTGAAAGCTTGTTAAGGTTACTCTCCTCAGAGAAAACATTATGATACATTGTGCTATAGCTATGCCTCGTGAAAGTCTACTGCAGCTCGCGAGGAATCACATTTCACTATCGAGACGTCATGATGATGCGGGTCATCGTCTACACACGTCTGTGCATTGCTTTGAAGGCTTTGAACTTCGGCCATCGCAATCTCGGACAGAAAAACGTCTGCGCCAAAGTCACGTTCGAATTCGGCTTGGTGGCTCTTGCGCAAATTGAAGAAAATCCGGGATGCTAGAACGCTATGCGATACTAACTGCGGCCTTCCGAGAACTAAATGTCAGATTCACAAATGTAGCGCTTCCCAGAGAATGACCCACAGATCCATCAAGTCCGTATATGCCAGCTAGAATATGTCAGTCGGTGATCTCAGATTACTCGTCATTCACTCACATCAGCGAATGCGCAGATGATGATATTCGATGCAGTCACAGCTATGAGGAAACCACCGAGTCAGCCATACGATGGTTTGCAGACGGGAACATGCTTACAGATGATGCACCCCATGTACAGTAGCCCGTCATAGTATAGTCTCGCAATAAGCGAGCCGCGCAAACTTCCGCAGAACTGAAGCCGCTGGTAAACATTCAGCCCTAGCAATACTATTTGGAGAAGTTCAGTCGCAGTGGTTGATCCGGCCGGAGGGGAACATACCTAATTCAAATAGAATAAGGAAGGCATACTGGATCGCCGTGGTTCTGGAGGCCTCGAATATGCAGCCAGATGGGTCTATAGTTGGGGCTACAATACAGAGCTTAGCGCGGAACAACAGACTCAAGAAAACTTACCTACCATGTAAATGACTGTTAGCAAGTGACGCGAATCCGACCGCGCCAGCAACACAAAACTGTGGTTATACAATGAGCCCACGTCATTCGAGCCAATGCATATGTATCGACATACGCAAGCAAAACACATTAAAAAATACAAGACCGGTCTGCTTTGCCGCCAGAAAGCGAAAGTTCGAACAACTAGTAATGCTAGGATCTCGGTGAGATATGTTTCGGACCAAGCCCAGATTTACATACCTTCTGCGGATGCGATGGCAATTATATGAAGGGCTGGGTGTGCTATCAGCGGGTGATACGCTAGAAAAGATACAACTCACCATTCGAAACAACGTTGAATTGATGGCACTAAGGATAGTTCAGTAAGGCTTACACTATAGTACGGACGATGGAATACACCAATACTGACGTCTTGGCCCGCCCGATTCTTAAGCGCACCTATTTCGTACAGCTCAAAACATATATCTAGATTCGTCGTCAACGTCGTACTTACCATATGTCGTCATCGTAGCGCCAGCAAAGGGGAGATATCGGGAAAAAGTGAAGATGATTCGCGTCGTATTCCATTTCTTGTCCCAGATCAATTTTACCTAGAATCATCAAAGTGGGTCAACGCATCGAAAGCAACGCGGTGGTCCGAACCTCTGACTCGAACGTGAGGCAGTAATCGTAAATCTGTGTAGGATTTAACCATGACGTATTTGACGATGTTATGGATTACTTACAAGGACTGCCATGGAAGCGACTGCTCGAATTGGTGAGTTGGCTCCCCAGACCAAGTGTCTCAGGAAGGCTTACTAGTCATGTACTTCAGCCAAGTTCAGTGATGATTCTACTCCAAGAAATTCGTTAGCTTACCTTGGCCGAATTTTGTCCTAAAATCTCGCCAATCGACTCATATTCCGTCATCGACATGTGCAACTTTTCTGTACCAGGGCTCGGAGGGTGGGGTGATAAACTTGAGGAAGTGGACACGGATCAAGCTTGCTGCTCATTGAGCTCCTGTTCCGACGTTATTAATGAGTCGAATGTGCCGAGATCGACAGAAACGATTGAGATCATTGGCACCTTTGGCCAATTTGGTATTAGTAAAAATTGATGTTCCTGTGGGAGGCATCATTCACATTCGTGAGAGTACTGATTTGTGGTAATTTACCGGGTGTAGTCGTCGGCTTGGTCTGCATAGATGAATAACTTGAACTCTGGAGGACTCCTACCTTGCGGAACATCGTTGCTCGTCAGTTGGTCTCCGGAAGTGCCCACCAGTAATCGGTGTTGATCAAATTCAACCGTATCAACTCCATCGAAAGACCCCAAACCAACGCATGCATGTCAAATATTCACCACTGACATCATCCATGTGCACCACATATCGCTATTCTAGTCCAGAACCGATGACGAACGTTTCTGCTTGGAGGAATCAGAGGATAAACTTGAACGAAAATATGCTGACAAACAAATCAGCCAAGCGGCGTTCCTGTGATCGGAGCGGACAGACTGTAAATATGAGAATGCAATCAATCGGGAGCCTACATCTAGACCATCCCAGGTCCCATCAGCAAGGACGATCATGCTTCTGTTGGGCCTGGGCATTGGGAGGCATTGGGCCAATCGCATATTGCCGAGGTAGCAGTATGTACTTCAGTACCGATCGTCTCAAGGAACATCGAACTCGATCGAAGCACGTCTGCAGGTACGCGAGACGGCAGGCGATAGGACAGGAAACGTCGCTATACACTTGGAAGTGGGTCGTGCACATGATTGGTGCGATGGCGTGAATCAGTGCGAGATAGCTAATCTGGGTATGCGGGTCCTAACAAATCAGTGATCGTGCTTGTCGATCTGCTTGAATGCACTTGGACGTTGAGATGACTTGAGACAAGATGTATGTAATTTCAGACTACGTCAGAGAAATCGACCCCATTGGCCGCCAAAGAGCCATCTGGATTCTGGAGTAACAATACTCACCGTTGAATTGATAGCCCGACCGTCGATGATTTTTGTAGACACCATCGGATATCCGGCTCTGTCAGCCGGGTGACAGGTCCATGTTCCTCCGATCAATTTGCACCAGCTTCCAGAAATATCTTCAGCATCCTAGGGTATTAATGAAACGATGGCTTACTCATTCCAGGTGAGCGTTTCGAGCCCGTTTGAAGCCCAACAAGACTCGACTCGGATGTCGATGAAATTCAGAAGAAACCAACCAACGGAGGGGACGATCGGAGTGATGTGGGGTAATGTAACTTGAAAGTCACATGCCGGTTGCCTGAGCGCTTGCCAAGCTCGCACTCACGGTAGAGCCAAGCAAAATCGCAGTAGAGAGTGTGTCCTCCTCCTTGAATGTTGTTCAGTGCCAGACAAAATCAACACCCGGAAGTTCGTGACTACAGTTGAATGACTTTGTTGTTGTTATCGAGGACCACGGTCGTAATATCAAGTTCCCGTGCCGGAGTCCGGGTTGGTCCGAGTTGGCACCATGTCGCGAGGTAAGTGCATCAAAAGCTTTTATGAAACGAGTGGAAAACTAGAGACTCTTCGAATTCAGATCATTTACGTCCGAGTCGACGCATGCGAGCAGTGGCACCAGTTCGGATGATCTCCCGCTCTCGGGGGTTCGGGTCTTGGAGCTCGGCCAATTGATCGCTGGTCCATTTTGTGGACAGCTTCTAGGGTATGTACATGATATTGGGTATTCGCTGACTGACCAGAAAGTCTGCTATACTCACGCCCTTTACTTTCGACAGTCACTTCGGTGCCGAGGTCATCAAAATCGAGCCTCCGACCGGCGGAGATCCCTTACGAGTCTGGAGAGAGCTTGACATTGACGGCGTCAGTCCATGGTTTCGGAGTATAGGCAGGAACAAGAAGAGTGTTGCGATTGACTTGAGGAAAGACGAAGGAAGAGCGTACGTGGACACATCGACTTCCGTTACTGTGGTCGTTGTTTATTTTGACACATTCAAGGCTGGTGAAGCAACTGGCGATCAAGAGCGATGTCATTCTCGAAAATTTCAAGCCGGGGAGTAAGGACACGTGAACGGTTCTAGTGTGAGATTGTACTGATGCGACTTCCAGCACTCGAGAAATGGGGTCTGGGACCCTCGGTGTTGCAACCTCTTAACCCTTCGCTCATATTTACCCGGGTGAGCGGATATGGACAGACGGGTCCGTGGTCGAGGAGACCAGGATATGCGTCCGTTTGCGAAGCTGAGTCTGGGTTTCGCTACATCAACGGCTTCGTGGATCCGGACACAAATTCCTTGTCTGGGCCTCCTGTAAGACCTAATATCAGTCTAGGGGACTCAGTTGCCGGACTACACGCTGCTTTTGGGACGGTAAGCGTTTCGTAACCTGAGTCAGTGAAAACGCTCAGTTGCGCTTTAGGTTTTGGCTCTCCTCGCCCGACAGAAAAAAGCTGCTGCAGGAGAGAAGAGCGGCCAAACAGTTGATGTCAGCATCATGGAGAGGTGAGCCCCCTGTCATATTGAGCATGAAACCATCTAGACACTACACTACAGCATGCTCAACTTGATGGAGGGCATCATTCCCGAATATGATCGGAAGGGAAAGGTCTGTGCTTCTCATAACTGGCTCGCTCGCTCCATGACTCAACTCCTACCAACAGATTCGCGGACCGTCTGGTAGTTCTGTCACCGGGATCGTCCCAACGAACGCGTACCCCTGTCTCCCATCATCCACTTCGCCGTCTACCCCAACCTATATCATCATCGGTGCAAATGGCGATACCGTGTATGCACGTCTTATGCGTGCCATTGCACGTGAAGACCTTATCGGTCCAGATTATGCGCACAACCATCACCGTGTTACCCAACAAGCAGAAATCGAGAGGGCGATTTCTGAATGGACGAGCGTACGCTCGGCAGAAGAGGTCTTTTCGACATTAGACAATGCTGGTGTTCCGGTCGGTCGTGTAGTCGGCGTCAAAGAGATAGTGGAAAGTGAACAGGTCAAGGCGCGTGGTGCTGTGGAGGATGTATGGGTCGGGGAGGCCGAAAAAGGGTGGAACGTCAAAATGCCAGGGGTATTCCCAATATTGGAGGGCTCTGAAACAAAGACGAGATGGGCTGGTCCTGACCTTGGGGAACACACCGACGACGTTCTGATAAACGAGCTAGGACTAGACGGAAAAGCGCTTGCCAGGTTGAGGGAAGACGGAATCATTGGGTAAACGCGATGATGTTCTTGTCTACCAAATATCACATTCTGCATTCTAACGGAGCGTGGATTGCTGGATCCGGAGTCGTCGATATTTTCAAGGTGCGTGGTTTGTTCTGGCTTCGGACAAAGTACAGGTATCGAGGCACGACCAACAAACTCTCTGCTCTAGTACTATGTCTGACATCTGATTCCCGTTCATGTTTGTCTAGCGAAGCTAAACAGGCCCATTCCTACACCCACAAGAATGAAGCTGGGTTGAGCTTGTTCCCAATACTCTTATCGAGTTCGGCAATTTGCTTCAACCCCTTACCCCCATCTACTCTCTCGAATATCTTGACGCCTCCGCCCTCTCCGTTACCACCACTTCCAGCACCACCGACGACTAGCCACTTGTCATCCTCTCCTCCAAATACCATACCACGCACGTGTCTCAACCCCGTGCGTACCTCGGTCACTAGCTCTGGGTGCTCCTCGCCCTTTTCTAGCGACAAAATAGCAATCGTGTCCCCTTCAGGGCTCGGGTCTTCTCGATTTGAAGTGTAAATGTAAGGAGTGGGGAACGATTGGTTTGGTTTTGGGATCAAGATCTCTGCGGCCTTCATCACGCTTGCTGGTTCAGAGAGGAGCGAGACAGTGGTCAAATGCGTCAGTGGCTGTTGCGCAGAGTGGAACTTATGCGCCGCAAGCTTGGAGGTGAGCTCGAGGAGTGTGTACAACGTATTTCCTTTGATATGATGGTGAGATGATCTGTACAGTAACTCGGGTTTTCAGTAGGTCACGTACCGTATACTGCGACATGACGAGGTCCACCTCCAACTTCGATATCGATGAAGCTCCTGATGGCCCAGCGTCCGTCAGGACCCTTAGTGAGCTGCCATATCCTGTCAGAACCCAAATCGGGGACGAGGAGCTCCTTCTCAGAACTGATCAGAGGGTTGAATATAGTTTGGTGTGGATGCGAAGCTTCCTGACGGGATATGTCTCGACCAGGTTTCCCCGTCTCGAAAGGGAAAGCCATCTTCCAAACTTCGGAAGGACGTGTGTACGGTGGGCTAGTGGAGATGGGGACGGTGGCCAAAGTACCTCCGGAATACTAGGATCGACCGCATAGAATCGTTAGGTAGTCGAACCAACACTGAGTCCATGGTTGGTCTGAAAGATAAAGTCGACTCACGTTGCCAATGATGAGTTCATTCTCTGTCGCGATCAAAGTACAGGGATCGGCCCCTCCACTCGAACATGTTGCTTCCTCTACAACTTGCCCCGTGCCATCTTTTCCGTATTTTACCACGACGATCTTGCCGTCAGTCTGTTCCAGGCCAGTGAAGATCAGCGACCTATCGGACGGGTGTGCTTCGATCCATGATGGGTTGTTGCCGACTTTGACCTCGGAGAGAACCTTCAACGTCGGTGTACCTGATGGAGCGGGGTCAAACTCGAGGGTGTAGATCGAATTGGTGAATGATCCAGCCAAGATCTTGAGTGGAGCCATATTGACCAGCTGAGGGTAGGGGATGGGACTGAGTGGGGCTGGATGGCTGATGTCGAGCGTGCTGGATCAACTCGCTGGGAGTAGGACAGATGGGACTACGATCCACGATATGTCCTGGTTTTTATCAGTGGTTAAAAACACCGCAAGAATCCAATAGGAATCGGTATGTATATAGGGTAGTCACATTATCAGGCGCGCCATCCAAAGACCGATATTTCTCCGATGGAGAGACGTTAGGTCTCCGTGACGTGGCTAGATCGGGGTAAGTAGTAAGACCCGCCACCCAGGTTATCAGTGTGAGGCTGGAATTGTATGTACGGATGCTACGAAAGCTCGCCGTTTGCTGGACTGGAAACATGTGGTTATCGACCAGGCCCCTACGCATAGAACGGCCGAGTCTGTGGATTCTTACATCAGCGAGAACTTGACATTCGGAGGGTACTGATTAGTATGAGAAGCGCAAAGTCCTCGATCTCGGGTCTCATGATCTGAAAGGACACTTGCTTGATGTTCACTGCCTGACGTGGTGCACTAGGAAGGACAATTTCGGCGAGCCGTTCCTTCAAGTAACTCGTGACGACCGTGTTCGCCCAATCGACACTACGGTACATTCAAGTTGTAGTTTTGGCTTATTGTGCAGACCGACCTGCAAAAATTATTCAGGAACCACCATAGCCAAGTGATTTGTAGACCAACCGTCTTGTTCACACCAAATACCTGCAAAAACCATTGAGTGAAGTTGAGGCTAACTCAGAGGCGAAATCTTTAGGGAGTGTTCCACTTGTGTTCCCAGGTATCGTGCGTGCCAGCTCTTGGCGAGGTCTGTAATCCGAGTAGTCATATGTACAGACTTACATATACGATGGATATCAATCACATAGTACAAAATAATTATATGAAAAGAAGGAGGAAAATGATGGCAGTGATTAGCATAGAACGAGCTGGTAGTAATACAAAATGTCGCACATAGTTGGCAGGCGATTAACACCTTCGATACCGCTCTCTGCCCAGTCGATTAGGTAGATTTGTTAGCACCCTCGTAGCAAACGTGGACCGTCGGGTGGCCGTTCGAATCTTTCTCGGGATCTTTACCACCTTCCGTACTGTCCAGCTCACCCGAAAGATTCTCATAAAAGTCTCTGTTTAGCCCCGCCGTCTCGCGTGCTTCGACGTTGAAAGGTCCCTTGATTTCACCTCTCCACCCCCGCCTGACCTCCGCCCGGAATGTGCTCACTGGATCAACGCCCTGTTGGTCGCATATCCACGTGAACCAGCGATGTCCAGATGTGACATGCGTGACTTCATCGGCATGGATGATTTCGAGTGTTTTAACAGTCTCCATGTCCCCGGAACGGCGAAAGCGTTCGATGGTCCTCGGGTTGACGTCTAAACCTCGTGCCTCGTGAACGAGATGGATGATAGCAAGACGAGCACGGAGCGAGTGCGAAGTGACTGTTGCAGACTCCCAGAGACCAGCGTGCACAGGAAGAGACCCATAGGGAGTAGAAGGAGAAAGAGAAGCCAGTCTAGAGACAAGAAGCGAAAAATGCTTGGATTCGTCGAGGGCCATTCTCGAGAAATCAGAGAAGAATGTTTGCGGAATGTCTGGATGGGAGGGTCCGAATCGCACCATAATATCCCACCTATCGAAAAGAATTCTGTCGTCTGCCAATAATACACGGATATGGACTCACGCCAAGTCAATGCTGCAGTATCTCAGTACATAGTAACAACATCGAGGATCGATCACTCACGCCCATTGCTCGATGTTCGCCAGAGCGTGTAACACGACTGCCACACTCTTGCGTTTTCCGAGGTTCCTTGGGTCAACGGTGTTTCGAGTATACATGTCGTCTCGAGGTGGAACATCAGGAGGTTTTGGGGCATTCTTCATTTTGTGCCCAATCGACTTCAACTGACCCGTGCGGAAGAGATTCACCGCATGTCTGGTGCGGTCGACCTGTTTCACGATCAACGGCTTTGGAAGTTTCGGGACGACCATGCATTTTACCTTTAGGGTTGGATTGGTTGTGTTCAGGATAACAACAGCCCATTCCATCAGCGTCGTGGGAGGGTTTTCTCGCGGTACGAGGGGCTCGTCCTGAACAACAGTCGTCACAGGACTCGAAGAGATCTGCACTGAGTTGCTTGGTGGAGGGTCCACAAAGGCTGAGCAGCACAAGAGGGTAATTAGTTACTAGGGCCAAAGACAAAGACAGACACAAGGACCTTCTGAAACAGGACGTATCTCGACCAAACGCCATTCGGTGCCGTTCTCGGGCTGCTGAATCCAAACTTTCTCTACGTTGTCGGATTCATCGACGCCGACCTTCACGTCATATGTACACGCGCGAAGTCCCGTCTCGCTCTCTCCAGTACGGAGGTCAAAATCGTATCTGGCGAGTTAAGAAGAAACGGGCTTTGGCTGTGGTCAGCCGTATAATCTAACAAGACAAACCTATGCCATGGACACACTGCGACGACACTGCTCTCACACTCCTCAATATCCGCATGCGACATGTCTGCTCCGAGATGCGGGCATGCAGACTCCATGACATAAAGCTGATGACGCGATTGGAGATCATGGGCATCGTTTCCTTGATGGCGATCCACGGTTTGGTGCGTCGAAGAAAGTCGGAAAAGGATTAGCGAGTGATATTTTCCCTCCAGAGACCGAAGTGTGAGCAGAAACCGACTGTGAGACAGGAGTCTTTCGTAAGGAGCAACCCTGTAGGGTGCCGCCGTGACAGTAAGTATACAATACCGTCAATCAGAGAAAAGTAACAGAACAGAACGTATCCGTCGGGTGTTGGTGCATCAGTTCTACCCGTCGTCGAGGCCATATGCGAAACGTAGAAAAGGTGGTCGTGCAGCGAGAGTGAGTCGGAACTTTATGCGACCCTCCGCGGGGAGGTGCTCCAGGCTTCGAAGCTCCTTTCAACATCTACTCAACCGGATTTCCAGATCGATTAACTTGCAATTCACTAGTCGTAAGGGACGGATCATGTTTAGACTCGGACGCATACATCGAATACATGGGTCGACAACAGGAAAACTCGTCACGGCCACCAACCTACTATGGCCCGCGTCACAGCGCGATGGACGATCATATCTCCTCCACAACCTGATCGAACACTACTGTCGCTGGACCCCTGTAAAGAGGATCGATCTTCGTCAGCCGCGGGAGGGATTTATCCAACTCGAAACATCTCACCTCTTTTCCTCACCATTCTCTGTCCAGCTAATCTGCGCTTGTAGTTCCGTCAGCCCGAACATCAGCACGATACTGAATTGCTGCCTATAGAACTGTAGTCCTGCAAAACCGCGCCGAGGACTGATTGTCTTGGATACTTGGGAAGTATCTGCATGGACGGTACATAAGCTGGAGAACATTCCTTAATGGTCGATATTAGGATCAGTGGGCGTCCAGTGACAACTCCAAGATACACTGACCTGGCTCAGAATCTGTCCAACGAGGATTACTCGCGTTACCCCTGTAACAGACGACCTCGGTAGCAACCGTTTCGCAAGAGGTTCTCTCTGTAAATTCAGTGATGAAGTCCTTTCGGAACTCCTTCGTCTCCGATACCGTCGTTCCCTACAATCGTGGGTCAGTCACTTATCACAATCTCAAAGAACTTTTGAAACCTTGTGCAATATTGCGCTAAAGGCGTTTGGTAGGACCATGCGTCCTGAGGGACGCGGGATCGCAGATGCCACCCGAAGTTTGTGTTGCTCATCGCTCTTGTTGAACTCGATTGCACATCGAGTCCCATAAGCGAATTTGGCGATGCGAGCGGTGACTCTGTGGTCGAGGTAAAAGGCCACAGCGCCGTCTGCCACTGCCTTGTTTCTACACGAGGGTACATATATGTAAATGGGGATCGGGTTCTCAGATCAAGTAAGACACGTACATGTGAGTATCAGGTCGACAGAAATTAAGACCCAACGGCTTGATGTAATCATTCAACTTCGAAAATAGCCAATCGCTCGCAGCAAAACCGCCGACGAGGAAGACGGACTTTGCGATCGTCAGTCACCCTGTATATAATGGTTGGAGTTTGCCTACCTTGATAGGTCGAGTCGCCAGCTTACGCTGGTTTTCAACAGCTGCAACAATTGCTGATACCGAGGGTTCAAAGAGGATAGCAACGTCGGTCCTGCATGTGCGAGGATCCTCAGCGTTCACGATGTAAGGAAAACGGATAAGTCCTTACCCAGGGATTTTGAGCAGTCCTGACTTGATGTTGTACGCGGGATCACGATCTTTGACAGTCCCAATGCGAATGTAAGAAGGCTCAGCGGGGTTGCTGAAACGAAGTTTCGTCGTCTTGTCGAATTCGCTTGTCATCTGAGCGATGTCCTCAGGAGCTCCAAACTTAGAGCCGGCGAGTTTCTCTGCAAAATAAGTTAATCATAACAGCCGAATGGAGGAGCGCTTTTACCCCACTGACCTTCAAGGAACTTGTGAGCCCGTCTGGTAACGAATACCGAGCCTTGCAAGCGACCTTGAATGTAAACCGTGAATAAAGGTACTCCATTTCGTGTATGAACATACACTCCGCCGGAGCAATCTCTTGAAAGGTAGCCGGAGACGTTGTCATGTAATAAGAGCTAACATCGATGGTTCCACCACCCGCGTCGATGATCAGGACACCCTGGTCCTCCTAATAAAGTGATCAGCCACGCGCGTAGCGTGCCAGAGCTCTAACCTTTACCTTGAACGAATCAGCAGTCTTCTCAGTTCCCAAGCAAAAGTGAAGACTTGCTTCGCCTTCAGTGACGAGCTGAATGCGAGCTTGTCCTCCAGGCGAATCTTGGACTAACCCAGCAAGGACGGCTGCTCGTCGTATCTGTGTTTGTTGAGGAGGTTCCCATCCATTCGGGTGGCTGAGAACGAAATCAATATTGTCCGCGAACGATGCCCACATATCGCGCCCGCTCGCGTAACTTTCTTCGATGTACGTTTTGGTGCACTGAAAGAGGTATCCCATGAAGTCAGCGAGGATTTGAATAGCAGTTCTGTTCGGCGGAAGGGGAGGGATATCTTCATCGCTAATGTCACTGGATAGCAAATTTTTTGGTCTCAGATGGAGTTTCCACCTACATACATAGTACCAAAAGACGTTCAGCGACTCTCCATTGCAATATTGAAGGTCGACAAAGGAAGATTCTCACCATTCAATCCTGATCCATTCTTCGTCTTCCGCTCTCTCTATCACGCTCTCTAGAAGGGCCTCGCCTCCGAACGCACGAGGCGTGCCTTCTTGGTCATAGTAAACGATAGAGGGTATCTTAGAGTCGCCACCGACGTGGTCTGTAGCAGGAAAGCTTTGGATGGGTGTTGGGCAACGGATCGTTCCTCTGCATGTATCAACACTTACCGTGTGACGCCACAGATTACCGGCGGCTCGCCTGGGTCGAGGATGCTGTACGAAACACCACTGTACGTGGTGCCCACGTCAAACGCGACGACCAACTTTCGAGCGGGTCCTTGGTATGGTGGTCTTTCTGGCATGCTACTGCACTTTCGCTGGGGGTCTTAGTAGTCCGTTGAAGTGTATAAAGGAAAGCCGCGAATACACGCTGCGAACATGTCCCTTTCAAGGCTGTAGCGTCCAGGCCACTCAGGCAAGGCGTAAGATTCAACGCGCCGGATCGGATCTGGCCCACTTTCACTCCATGAGGTTTCCGTGCCAATGATCACCGTACGTGCCGTATGAGGCGCAACTGACCGATAGTGATGGGGATCTTGACTGTGCTTCCATCTGGGACTCGCAAATGATTCACAATGCAACGGGTCAGTGGCTACATATTGCAACACAAAATGAGTACAGATAGAACTCGATCGACGCATTTCCAAAGATGTCTTTCACAGGAATCAAAACTGGAACGTTGTGGGATGTTGAAATCATTCGTCGAATACGATGGATGCAGGACCTCTACACCCAAGTGGCTGAGAAAATCAGAGTTGGAGACTGTTACTAAACCATACCTGCGTTCAACACCCTAGATGTGATCGGAAAAGTTCAGCGACGATTGTTTCTTGAAAAGCAGTGATGCAACGAACCTTTTCCATCCAACTGATCTGTGCCTTGAGCTCTGTCAGTCCGAACAGCAGGATTATATCGAAATCGAGAGTGTAATATACGCCTGTCGGAGAATGCTTGGACTTGCGAGGTCGTAGAGATTTAGTAACCTTGGAAGTATCCGCGCGCACAGTGCAGAGCGATGTGAATGAATCTACACCTTGGATGAGGGTTCGTGGAAGTCAACAAGCTTGCGGAAACTCACTGGGCTCTAAATCCGTCCAAGTAGGGTGAGAGAGCGAGCCTCTGTATGCATCTACATGGGTGGAGACTCCAGAGCACTCCGAAGCGCTCTCTGAGTTCATGGAAAAAGAGCGACGAAACTCTTGTTTCTCTGAAACACGTGTTCCCTTTGTGAACGATAAACAACAGTCCCTCATTGAAAAGCACGTTGCCTTCGAACCTTCTGCAATATGGATGCGAATCCGTTGGGCAGCACGAGGCGACCCGTGATGGAACGGAACGCGGTGCTTCTTCGTGCAATATGTTCGTGATCGATATGTATGTAGCCCACAGAGTACTTCGCGCCATAGGTGAACCTTGCAGCTCGTGACGATACGAGATGATCAAGGAAGAACGATACACCCCCATCTGCCACCGCTTTATTACTAATATTCAACGGTAAGGGGTTAAGGTTGTGAAAGCTGGATTAGAAGTCACATACACGTGATGTTGGGGCCGACAGAGATTGATATCGGCGAACACAGGATGCTGGCAGAGGCTCGCATACAAAAAGTTGCTCGCCGCGTACCCACCGACCAGGAAGGCATACTAAGAGAAACAGTGTCACCAGCGCGCGCCTGATATCTGGGACTACCGACCTTGACTTTCATCGGGCTAGCTTTTCTCTGTTTCTCAAAAGCCTCAGCGATTGCGTCAACAGATGGTTGAAAGAATTTGGCTATATCCTCGCTGGACATGACATAAATCACAGGAAATAATGTCGACCAACGGTCACTCACCCAGCAAGCTTGAGCTGACCACTGCGAATGCCGTACTCGGGCTCTTTGTCTTTTACGGTGCCGAATTTAATGTATTGAGGCTCTTCCTCGTTGCGGAACCTGAGTTTTGTTGTACGGTCGAACTCTTCCTTCATCTGTTGCACAATCTCGGGGGTGCCAAAGCGTGAGTTCGCAAGCTTCGCTGTCGTAAACGAAAGGAATCAAGCTCGTCCGAACATTTAACATGGAGACAATCAGACCTTTAAGGAATGCATGCGCTCGCTGCGTAACGAAAACGGATCCCTGAAGACGACCTGTAAAACTCGTCAGACAGCAATGCAACGATTGGTAATGGGATACGTTACATTCCGCAGGAGCAATCTCTTCGAACGAAGTTGGAGGGGACAATTTCATCGAATACGCGCTCAAATCGATGGTACCTCCGCCAGCGTCAATGATGACAACGCCTTGATGGTCCGATTCTTCCGGCTCTTCTTCAGGCTCCTCGGGGCGTGCGATGGGACCAAGGGACGAAGAGTCCGATGTGAGTAATTGTGTGACACAAAAGTGCAAACTAGCTTCTCCTTCTGTCAGGAGATGTATGCGATCCCGGTCCTTTTCATCTCCAATAAGCCCGGCAAGTTGCGCAGCTCGACGAATTTGCTGCTGTTGTAGACCTTCCCAACCATTCGGATGAGTCAGGATGAATTCTATACCGTCCTCCACGGACTTCCACATGTTTGCTCCGCTAGCGTGAGACTCGACGATGTAGTTGCGGGCGCATTGAAACAGATACTTCATGAAATCTGCCAAAACTTGGATAGCAGTTTTTCCGGGAGGCAGAGGGGGAATATCGTTGTCGCTGATGTGGGACGAAGTCAAGTGCTTTGCTCGAAGGTGAAGTTTCCACCTAAGAGCGTTAGAAGGATAGTAGAGATTTCTGTGTCAAAGCGATCATACCATTCTAGTTTTATCCATCTTTCGTCCTCTGCTTGTTCGATTATACTTTCTTGGAGAGCTTCTGCCCCAACAGCACGGACGGAACCTCGCTGGTCGTAATATATGATGGATGGTATCTTGTTGTCACCACCAATATGCTCTTGAGCTGGATACCTAAAAACCGAACATGATGGGGAGAGAGACTGAGAGTGGTCCTCTGATATTCCGACCCTCGCTCACTTTGAAACTCCACGAATTTCAGGAATCTCTCCTGGATCGAGGATACAGTAGGACACCCCACTGTATGTAGTGCCGACGTCGAACGCAAGAACCAGCTTTCGAGAGAGACCTTGATACGGTTTGCGAGACAGTAGCATCACCGATGAAAAGATAATTCAAATGCACGTCGGATGGGAGGATATCACAAGGCAGATATATGGGGCCAGAGATCTGGTTTCCAATTCCGACACTTGAAGATGTCGAGAAATGAGGAGAGATGACAGATTGCGCCCAAAAGTCGTGCTGCCTCATTGCGTGGTTCGAGAACGCCCGGCGAGAACCAGGACAAAAGGGCACAAGAACTAGTCACGCCGGTAGAAGGGAAGATGAAATCGAGACGACCATCGACCGTGCATTATACAGCATTGATGAAGATGGATGACCCAGAATGGGTCGTACCGTGGCCCGTCGGTGGACCTCAGACGAGTGGCAGCAGTATGTTCGGAAGGTGAAGCTTGAAGTTCCAAACAGAGTCTCCAAACAGAGTCGTGCAAACATAGCGTCACCCAATAGTACAATCCGATCTCTATTTTACATAAGGTGGGATATACAACAGAATCACAAACAAGGTCGTGCAAATCAGATCTCGCTCTGGAAGTGCACAATCGGTACAGTGAGATTCTCGGGGTCTGATGTATGCACGCTGGCCCCGGAGCTCTGACGAGAGTGTAGAGGAGCAGTTCGCTTGTGCGAAGCGATAGCAGTGCGAAGCTCTTGCCAAAGTGTCGTTTCCAGCTCCTGCAACACATCAAGGCAGATTCCAACAGTTGGAGGACTCCATGGGTAAATGAGGCCATGCGTGCCAGGGATCTTGAACTCGACATTGAGCCGTTTCTCAAGGAGTTCCGCGAGCTTGGCGCAGCACCAACAGCACTTCTTTCCTACCGCAACCGCATCCTCGGCCTGTCCATCTATGTGAATAACGATCAGGGAACGAAGTAAATTGCCTACTTGTTCCAGAATTTGACCCAGCAGTTCCTGACCGTGGATTGCGTCTCCGTAGTTGAATTGTTGGCCCACTTCGTATATGCCAAAAGACCCATCAGAGTCGCTTCTGCGTGAATTGTACCGCCGAATTTCGTTGGGCAATATTGCCAGATCGTGGTGGCAGCATGTTCATCACCCCGCTGAGAGGGGTAGCGGTCCGAGTAGAATTTGGTCAGCTCGTCTGGGGTCGACATCTTGGTCACAGATGGCGGGACCTCTACAAACCCCACAAGGAGATCGGCCACACCTGGTGTGGAATATTGTGTGGAACACAGCTTTTCCGCGGCACTATGCCACGCCGTGAGTGTCCGTAAATAACGAAGGACCCTCTGGGCAACAGTCTCGCTCGGTTCTGGTCTGAACTCCGAATCATCTGACATTGTTTCAGAATACCATCATGATGTATTGATGGGATACTACTAACCTTTTTCGCCCGCTGTGAGGAGAAAATGTGGCGTCAGCAAGTGCAGACAATGTTACGATTCATACTGACAAATGTCATGCCAAATCATATTGCTGTTGAGCGTGGAACCCAGACTAGTCTTTTCCAACAGAAGCTCGACTACGCCTTGATCCCACCTGACGAAGCAAAATAGGGGGTAGCAGAAGGCGCTGACCTCCGCAATTGCCTCCCGTTCCTCCTTGGACGGCGGCCGGTCAAGCACGCCCCCACCCCTTATCTTGGAGGCCTTCTCGATACCATTATTCAGGCCATTGAGCAGATTGGCTAAAATCATAGCCCAAAGCTTCAACGTGTCCGTCGACAACTTCCAATAGAGTACAGCCTGACCACCGACATCTCTCTCCTCGGCCTCGATCGGAGGCGACTCAACAAAACTGTTGAGTAACCAGTGAGGAACCGCGATCCATTAGGTCGTAAACTCAGCGTCGGATGGTTCAGTGCTCCAGCTATTGATGATGGTAAAGAGGCGCTGACGGTCGCGAAACATAGTTTTGTCCTCGTTGAACCGCACCTGGAGCTTGCGAAAGCAGCGAGAAACCACGAACTCGGAGAAAGTGGTAAAGTTCGTAGGGGGTGTTTGTGAATATCCTGCCAGGGCGGCCCATATATCTGTGATGTGCTCCTGTAACGTTGATGCATCTGGATTCCTGCGAAAACAGTAAGGATCATGATCTCACGCCAGGTATAATTGGCGATATTACCCAAACACTACATCCTCAAATGATTTCTTGCCCTTCCGCAACTCGTCGACCCGTAATTGAGAAACAAGTGACTGTTTGTATGGATTTTGGGTGACGATCAAGGTCCGCATCCGGTCGGCTTGCAAGCTACCCGTCGCTGCGACGACCTTCGCCGCACTTGCGCTCGCATCATCGCCACAGGTGAGGAGAGTGACAAAATGGCTTAAAAACCGGAGGTTCAAAGCGTTGGGTGTGGGGTCACTTCTTATCTTCATTTTCTGGAGGATGGTGCTCAGTGCACGGATTCGCTGTGCTGTCTCGTCGAATTCCTCTCTCTCAGACATCCTGGAGATGTTGTCAGCTGTAATTAATCAAGCAAGAAATGGTTTTCATAGATTACTTTGGATTATCGATCTGCGGTAGTATGACTTGTCTGAGGTTGCTGGTCCGATCGATATCAATGAGAGAACTGGAGATTGAAACCCGTTGCTTTATGGAACTTATACGTTTCATTGTTTGTGTATTGAGCCTTGTTTTAGATTGTTTACGAACTCTATTTATGTCCTTGTGACGGTAACACAAGGCGCTCGGTGAACTTTACAGTATACACCCTTTGCCTCGATCTGTGCCATCCGAGTCCACTCGAGATTCAAAGTTCGCCCCTCATACCACTTCCAATCACCCGAAGCATCTCATGGGTCGCGTCGGCAAGTCCATCTGGTTTCAATTGTGTAACCTACCAAAGAGACGGCCTATACTATACCGTGGACAACCATCGCTGCTTGACGTCCGCACTGATCTCACGGTACAGTAGCGAGCCACTACTGCTAGGCACTACTAGGGACTGCGTTGTTCTCGAGTTCAAGTCAAGATTCAACCAGTGACGCGATGCATTTCGCCGAGTTAAACCTTCCCCGCGACTTCGCACGGTCATCATCATGTACTTAGGGAAAGTCGACACAAACCCTCCATCCCTTACTTACTGGAAGACAGGAATCAAAACAATATGATACCATCGCGTCCCCGGAAACCAACAGGAACAGGGAATCTAATTTCAGTGGGCATAAAAGGCGAGCAAAACACGCGATAGCGATCATTCCCATCTACGACTCGGCTTACTAGTCGAGGTACACGATTGAGGCAGGACTTCTGTTCAAACGTCAGCGACACGGGGTAGAGCGTCAATGGCTGGCGCTAACCTCTTCTCCTCTCCCTGTACGAACAGTATTAAAAAATCAGCAATTCAGTCCGTCTGATGCAATGAGGTTTGACGAACCATCTCAGTCCAACATATCTGGGCTTTTAGCTCCGTGAGGCCAAAAAGGAGTATAACATCTATGTTCATTGAATAATAGACACCTCCGTTGAGTGCTGGCTGTGGGCGTAGAGCACCAATGAGCTTGGAGGTGTCGGCAACTACATTACACATGTTCGTGAAACTCGCTTGCGTGTTCCGCGATTTTTCAGCGACCGACGAGTGTGCTTTACGGTAAGCTTACCAGTCTCCTTGTCCGTCCATTGAGGGTCAGCGAGATTCCCTCTATATGCAAGGATAGGGGTCTCCACAGCCGAAAATTGCGAGGGTGATCGCCGCTCAACATAAAATGATTGTCGGAACTCTTGTTTCTCAGAGACCTGTGTTCCCTACCAAGGGGGTGAACAATTCAGCAGCATTGGATGATAAAGCGAACCTTCAATAATATTGACTGGAATGCGTTTTTCAGCACAGTGCCACCGGATGGACGGGTCCATCGCATAGCCTGTCGTTCGCAGTGGTCGGGTTGGAGAAGGTCAAAATCTACCATGCACTCAACTCCGTACGTAAACCGAGAGGTTCGCGTGGTGACCAGGTGGTCGATATAGAAAGACACTGCTCCATCTGCGACAGCCTTATTGCTGAAGTACGGAAGTTAGTGTGAGGAATCCACTTGTGAAGAGACATACACATGACTTGGAGGCCTGCATAAATGTACTCCGGAAAATACAGGATGCTGCTGAAGACGCTTGTACAAAAAATCACTAGCAGCGTAACCACCGACTAGAAAGGCATGCTGTGGTAAGGGTCAATGGATGTCTTCGGCGTTCGTCATGGGTCGAGGCAATTAACTCACCTTGATTCTCATCCTGGTCGCCGCGCATTGCTTCTGGAAAGCATCAGCGATCGCTTGTACAGATGGCTCAAAAAACGTTGCAATGTCTTCCCTGTGGAGGTATTAGATTCTCGGCAGAAATCGAACCCTGAGAAAACTTTACCCAGCTATCTTGAGCTTACCAGAGCGTATATCGTACTGAATATCTTTGTCACGGACTGTGCCGAACATGATGTACTGAGGATCGGCGGCGTCACGAAACCCCAATTTCGTTGATTTGTCGAAGATATCTTTCATCTGTTGGACAATTTCAGGGGCGCCATATCGTGAATTTGCCAGTTTGGCTATGGTGGAAACGATGAGACAAGTTCGGAGTCTCCAAAGTGTCACGGAAAAAACGCACATCGGAGAAACTGATGTGCTCTTTGTGTAACGAAAACAGATCCTTGAAGACGGCCTATGGACCAACAGACCGAGGTATCAGATACAAGCCGCATCGGTCACAAAAGCCCTTACATTCCGCAGGTGCAATCTCCACAATGGTTGTCGGAGGCGATAAGTCCATAGAATATGAACTCAGGTCGATAGTGCCACCCCCAGCGTCAATTATGATGACGCCTTGAGCAGCTGGTTCCTCCTCAACTTCTTCGGCAACTGTCTCGGAGTAATCAATCGGAACCTTGGAGAGCGAGTCCGATGCTAGTACGTGGGTGACGCAGAAATGCAGACTGGCTTCCCCTTCTGTCAACATACGGATGCGCTCTCGACTCTCCTCGCCGCTGGGGACAAGCCCAGCAATCTCAGCCGCACGGCGAATCTGCTCTTGCTGGGCACCTTCCCATCCATTCGGATGCGTGAGGATGAACTGAATGCTGTTCTCGACCGACCTCCACACAGAGGCACCACTGGCATGGGATTCGATTATGTAGTTTCGAGTGCAGCTGAATAGATACTGCATGAAATCACCAAGAACCTGGACTGCACTTATACCTGGAGGAAGGGGAGGAATGTCTCCATCTTTGATGTGTGACGACGACAAATGCTTTGCTCGCAAGTGAAGTTTCCACCTGGCAACTTTGTAAACTGGAAGAAGAGTCGCGTTTGCCTGCCGTCGTGCTTACCATTCAAGCTTGATCCAACTCTCTTCCTCAGCTTGTTCGATGATATGTTGTTGTAGCGCCTCGGCTCCAACCGCGCGCACGACGCCTTGTTGGTCATAATACAGGATGGACGGTATTTTTTTGTCGCCTCCGACATGCTCTTGGGCCGGATACCTGATTCATTCATATGTAAGTAGTTCAGATGATATTTCCAGGAAGCTTCGCTTGCCTCGAAACTCCGAGAATCTTTGGGACCTCACCAGGATCGAGAAGACAGTAAGACACCCCGCTGTACGTCGTACCAACGTCGAATGCAATGACAAGCTTGCGAGAAAGGCCATCATAGGGCACTCTGGACATCATCTTGCGAGTACTCGGCGTTACTTAAGACGTGGAAAGGAAAGAATATGGTGCGCTGGGGGCAGATATTGTCTTTCAAGTCTAAAGAATTCATCGAACAAATACGATTCAGGTCTTCAGGAACAACGTACGCCATGATGCAGCTGACGCAGACGGACGGCGCGCTGGGTAAACGCGTCCGCAGAGGCAGGTAACGGAGCGGAAGTAAAGTTTGATGGCTCCATAACACGAGGAACTCCGAGAAGGTTGCCAAAAGAGACGTCGAAGATCATCCTATTATTTGTATTCACCATCAAGGGTACCCACCGGCGCAGATAGTGCCAAGGTGAAAGCTCTCTCCATTCCCTCCGAACACATTCAAGTTGGACCCACAGGGTGGTTCGTAGCACATTGTTGATTTCATCATCCAATCCGGCGGTAGGGCAGCTTGAAAAGCTGTGACTGAGATCCGATCGACCTCATCTCATTCGATTTTAAGCATGGAGCGGTCGCCGTCTTCGCCGGTGACTGGGAAGTGTATGTGCAGCGTAAGGACTTGACAGTGACTAGGATCGAAGACGGTTGGTGACCAAGTTCGGACTTTGCCAGTTTTGGACATGACCGAGTCAGTGCCCTTCTCGCTGTGAAACACTTTGCCTGGAATCAGGTGGAACAAGATAAGAACTAGAAAACATGAAGCTATACAGCGAGGACAAGAAGAACGGTAACTACTGATGGTCTACGTCCCTAGCTCATTCACCCTTTATACACGATCTCGTCGTAGACAACCGACGCTGGACTCCTGTGGATGCCAAGTCAACCCAGAACAAAACTAACAACTCAGCGTATACTCACCTGACTTGCACTCCCTATAGACACAGTAAGTCAGTATGAAAACGATAGAATATCCTACGACGACGTACATTATCATTCCAACTGATCTGTGCCTTGAGCTCAGTCAGACCAAAGAGCAGGACAACGTAAAACAGGATAGAATAGTAAGTTCCCCCTCCATCGGGAAGCTGATGCGGTCTCATACTGTGAGCAAGTTTTGATGTATCCGCGCGGACAGAACACAGGGTGGTGTAAGCATCTTGCGCGAGATAGTAAGCCACGAGCGGTGACTCAGTGTATGTCAGACTCACCTCGCTCCGCGTCCACCCAGCGTGGAGCCGAGAGTTTACCTCGGTATGCTATGATATCCACATGGATGCTGCCGCAGTGCGAGAGATCAAACTCCTCAATGATGAAGGGTTTCCTGAATTCTTGCTCTTCAGAGACCTCCGTACCCTGCAGACAAGACGCGTCGGGGATTGCACAACGGATAAATAAATGCTGACCGACCTTCTTGAGTATAGATTCGAATGCACCAGGGACTTCGAGACACCCCGTGACTCCTTCGAACGCATTGTCTTTCCTTGCAAGATGTTCCGGGTCATGCTTATTGTACGAAGCGTTGCACTCGGTTCCGTACGTAAATCGCGCCGTTCTAGATGACACAAGATGGTCAATGAAAAACGACACAGCGCCATCTGCAACGGCTTTGTTGCTGAGGGGGTAATTAATTGGTTTGTCGCCTGCACTTGTAAGGGGACTTACACATGCTGGTGTGGCCGAGACAAGGTGACACCGACGGCGGTCATGTGCTCCACAAGCTTCGCATGAAGCCAGTCACTTGCTGCGAAGCCACCGACCAGAAACACACACTAAACTGGTCGATCAGTGTCTCACTAGGCATTCTGAACTGCATGAACACACAGTGATTGGCATTGACGCGGCTAAGCGCTGTTGCTCAAAAGCTGAAATGACTTCCAAGACGGAGGGCTCAAAGAGTTTGGCCACATCTTTCCTGCGTTTCTTCAGTGAGAAAACTCGCCATCGTCGACAACTGCACTTACCCGGACAGTTTCAGTTGACCAGATCGGATATCATACTCAAGATCCTTGTCCCGAACGGCGCCAAACTTGACATATTGAGGCTCGTCCGCGTCTCGGAATCTCAGTTTCGTAGATTTATCGAAAATGTCAGTCGTATGATGTAGGTTTTCCTCGCTACCATATTGAGAGTTCGCGAGCTTAGCTGAGGAAGTTATCTCAGAACAGTGTTTTGGGTAGAATACATCACCCACCTCTCAAGAATGAATAGGCACGATATGTGACGAAGGCAGACCCCTGCAGTCGGCCTATTCACATGCAATCAATCAGTAATAGGGATGTCGGATCGGCATTTTGACTCACATTCTGCAGGCGCTATCTCCTTGAATGATGTGGGAGAGAGCTTCATGGAATATGCTGATAGATCAACGGTTCCACCTCCTGCATCGATGATGATTACTCCCTGATGCTCCGGCGGTTGCACTGACTCTTCCTCTGGCTCATCAGAGCACAAGATTGGCGTCTGAGCGAATGCATCCGATGTCAGAACGTTGGTCACGCAGAAGTGAAGGCTAGCTTCTCCTTCTGTGAGAAGATGAATACGAGACCGGCCCTCCTCTCCAGAAGGAATGAGTCCACCGAGCTCTGCAGCGTGTCGGATTTGTTGCTGTTGCGGACCCTCCCATCCATTTGGGTGAGTCAACACAAACTCGATATCCTTCTGAAGTGACTCCCAAAGACAAGGATGGGCTTCGGTGATATATGCTTTGGAACACATGGACAAGTAGCCCATGAAGTCGCCCAAGACTTGCACGGCGGTCTTTCCCTCGGGAAGGGCAGGAACATCGGCATCTGTGAAATGAGAGTCCTCCAGGTGTTTCGAGCGAAGGTGAAGCTTCCACCTAGGGAAGGATAGATCACAATTCACTTGCTCCACTACCTCTGTGAGCCTTCTCACCATTCAAGCCTCGTCCATCGCTCGCTCGTAGCTAACGCAACAATATGTTCCTGTTGCGTTTCTGCACCGACTGCGCGAAGCGAGCCTTCTTTGTCGTAGTACATGATAGACGGGATCTTGTTGTCGCCACCAACATTCTCTTGTCCCGGAAACCTATCAGTAATATAAAATCAATTCTATCTCCCACACGGAAAATTACAACAGTGATCACTTTGATACACCGCGTATTTCGGGGATCTCGCCAGGATCGAGTATGGAATACGATACTCCGCTGAAGGTGGTGCCAACGTCGAACGCCAGCACCAACTTGCGTGATGAACCCGTATACGGTCGTCGTGAAAACATGAGGTTGGTAAGTAGCAGCCAGAGGGGTTGTCCTGGCGTTGCTGAGCGTGAAGGTATTGGGGTTGTTCGTTCTTCTAGAACAATCTTCTTGTATCATGCGCCTTCTCTGAATGACACACCCTGGTTCTCAACTCCTGC
>JBBPLD010000028.1:0-169702 GCA_038089555.1 Chalciporus chontae
CTTGATGGAAGCAGCGGGATAGAAGCTCACCATACGGATCCCCAGGCTGGGTGGCCATCTATCTGGGCAGCATTACCCTCTGATTTGTCGAGGATGTACACTTTTTCATCGTTGCCGAGGAACATCTAAGAAGAATGTTGAACAGTCAGAGTGACAGAACGTGCTTCTCCTTGAAGTGACATACCATCATTGCACTGACGAGGGTGTTGCCCGCGTTGACGATTGAGCCGCCCGACTGAGCTCTCGCCATATTCCGGGTGAGGAGTATGCTGGACGTGGCCAGCCACGGTAATATTTGGCGCATCTTGGGATGTGGTCAGTGAAAGAGAGAATACTTGCGAAGGGAAGGATGGGATCAAGGAGCGAAAGTTGAACTAAGATGCTGAGGGACAAAGAAGACACGAGGAGGATCCATGTCTATACTTATAAAGCAACAGCCCGCAGAACCAAACGGCCTCCAAAGTGCAGAACATTCAGACATGACAGCGGTGAGTGCTATCTTTAGCACCAGACAGTGAAGACTCGCGTCAAACGATCAGGTCCGAGCAGGAAATCATGTTGAGCTCACCGGAGAATAGTTGACAAGTCAAGCACTCTCTTCCAAGTTTTCCCTCGTTATGATGGTCCCCACTGGCATCTTGCATTGAACAACATGCGAACCTAGACTATCCTTTAAATTGACGTCAAAGAGGTCCGTGTGAACGTACTCGGGAGAATCTGCCCTCAAACTATCCAAGCTGCATCCAAATCCTCCATATATTTTCTGGAATGGCGCTTCCGAAGTCCAGAAACGGGACGCTTCGATGAAGATTTCCAAAGTAAACTTTGACACGACTCGGAGGCCAGCTTTGCGATCACGACGGACCTACCACTGGCAGCCACATCTGAGCACTGCAAGCTCACCTCGTGTCCTTGGCCCATACTCAGAGCGGCCTCAACTGCCCGGCGACATTCGCTCTCGATCATCGCACCACAAAAGGCATTTGAAATGAAGTATCGTTCCTGAAGACATGGGTCAGACAGGGGTCGATCTTTGTCTCCCCTTGGCATGGCGCAAGGAGTATCAAATCAGTTGATTGACGGAAGCGTCTGAATCGGACAGTGGCCGGCATGCCACCGATCTCTGTCAACAGGCAATCTACTGTAGTCGGTCCCGGCTTTGTCTCCAGAGTGCACCCGTCAGGCATTGCGCTAAACATTTTACCGCGACCTAAACGGCGCAGAACTTGAATCTGACTGATCGCGAAGCGACCGTGAACGTGAGTGTTGCATGATTCCACCCCTCCGTAGGGACGAGCTTGTCACTGCTTCTCGCTAAAGGATGTTCTACACTGCTACATACAAAACGTACAACGTGTTTGACCGATACCCCTCATCCCTGAACCCTCTCAAAGATGTACATGTACGCCAACTTCTTCAGCTCCTCCACGCTTGAATGATCCGCCAACACCACCTTTTCATCATTGAAAAGCACCCAAGTTTCATCGACATCCATACCATCACCGGGCTGCGCTCCGGCCACTCGGATGTGTGCAACGTAATGTCCGGAGTGCACGCTCGGACCTTTGTGCGAGATGAACGCCTTCAGGCGATATTTAGCTGGCAAGGCCGCAGAACCTGGGGGAGGCTGCTTCTCCATTTGCTGAGGAACCGAAGAAGACGACATCTCGCCGGTATCATCGGGGTGATTGAAGAGCCACTCGACTGCACGTTCAGCATTCCCTCCCTGCTATGCGATGAACGATGTCTCTCCGTGATTGAGTGACACTCACAGTTTCCAAGAGAGCTTTCCGCGCTTGTGCGTTCGTAAAGCCCATGTCCGCCAACATCGCAATTTGATCCGCTGAAGGCTCTGGACCACTCGACCCAGCCATGGGAGCAGAGAGTTGGATTGGATCATCAATGTCTGGTGGTTCAGTCAGTTTGCATGGTCATGCAAAAGGGGCTGTTCGTTCACCCGGATCTTCCATGTGGCTGAATAACCATTCCATGGCCGCTTCAGCACCAGAATTGCCCGTCGCAAGCAATGCTTTCTGGCATCTTATCGTCGGGAAGCCCATGCCCTCCAACATTGCCATCGCCTCAGCATCAAACTGCGGTAGAGAGGAGACAGCACTGGAAGTCGCATCTAGGAGCTCTTCCTCTCCAGCCTGCAAACCCTTGCCGAAATATTCGTCCAAAACAAGGAGTTGCTGAGGCAAAATAATGGGAATATCTACGAGCGCACTCCGTTAATCATAAGTGAAGACTCGGTTCAACCAAGACACACCCAGCTTCGTAGGCACCCAATTCTTCAGTTGGAATTTCTTGGCATGTAGAACGAGCACGTCAGGGAAAGTAGCAAATTGGGTCCGTCTGACCGCGTGAGTCTTGCCACATCCGGCTTCGCATTGATACTCCAACATTTCTTGACCTGTTTCACCAAGCAAGAGGTCGAGGCACAACTTGAGTGAAACGGGGGCATATTTTGGCTTGTCGCTCTCTGACTTGGGTACATCAGTGGCACTTTCCCCTTCCGAGACCTCTGTGGCCGGAACACCAAGACTCAGGACATCCATGTTGTCTACTCGGTATCTCACCCTATGACACCCGAGACATTCCAAGCGTTGTTCCAGACCAAAAGAAAAGGTCTCCGTCGGCTCGCCTTCCGCTGTAACTTGTCATCGACACTTCCAGGCGTTCTGAATACCAGCGGGACTTACCAGATATTCCACCTCTTGCCTGGTGGTTGAATCGTCTGAGCACAGTTAGCAGGTGCCCGAAGAATTCTTCTGCATCTTGTTGACGCATAGTAGCGAATTCAGCGTGACCTTTTCCTACCAGAGATTTGAATCCAGCAGGCTTGAGGCCAATTTGCCATGGAGTATGCTCCGGAGCAAGGTGTACTAGAGGGGCTAGAGGGGCTAGAAATCGGTCAGCTTTCCAGTACAATGGAGAGCATGTGTGAACGAACGTTGTTCGGTATGTGGTTTCGAGTATCGGCCACTGAGAAGTCCATCTGCCAGCTTGAACATCTGGCACTCAAGACATTCTGCAGGAAGTGGCTGGCTGCAGGTCGCCGAGTGCACGGATGCCTTATCGGAAACATATTCTTGGGACAAGTCTGGTACTGGCCTCCGATAATACCTTTCCTGGAAAGGCGGAAGGGAAAACAGCATTTGTAGGACGGAAGCCATGTAACAACTTGAGGGAAATGCTTGATCATCAGCTCTATCGCCTCAAGGTCGAAACGCCCTCACCTGTTTCCGAGGTTGCTCAATCCGGTCGTGCCTGGTCCAAAGACAGGTTTCAAAGCACTTCCGTCTTCTGCCGTGAGAGAGAAATCAAACGTCAAGTTCTGTTCAATTTGCTAAACAGCAGCGTGAGCTTTATGTGATGATATGTTTTCTCCAAGCACGACTCACCAATTCTGTCATGCTTTTCTCTGTCTTGGTCTGGGAAGTAACGTTTATCCCAAACGCAGCCAGGTGGGTGGTGAGCTCAGGATCAAGACGCGCATCATTACATGCATAACAGTAGATATCTAGAGTGGAGTTTAGCTGCTCCGTAATGTGCGATGTATGCATTCTGACCTGCTCCTCCTTCGGGGGTAATGGTCCCGAGCTTTACACAGACCGGGTGTTGCGTTGCATTGAAATGTGCTAGAGCATGACCGTTACCGCCAATCCCACCGTACTGTGGCCTGCCACAGCCGAGTGCACCACAGGCTAGGCAAAGCCATAGATTGGATGTGAGCTCGCAAGAAGCGCAGTGCGCAAGCCCTACAGCACGGGTCAAACCACTCCAAAAAGTTGGAAGTACGTGGGCAATTACGAACCTTCGGGAGCAATACCCCCACTTGAGAGTTGTTCAAGCAACAATGTATGCTCGCAAGCAACGATTTCTTCTTCCCAAGCTTTTACTTCTGATTGGCGTGCAGATGATAGCGATTGCATAACGCCGTCGGTCAAATGCTTCGCCTGACATAATGCGTAAATACAAGTTCTGGGAGAAAGCACAAAACGATACTTGCAGTGTTATCATCAGCTGCGATCTCCTTGCCGTTCACCGGATCGCATTTCCAGCACTTGAGCGCCGTGTGGTGGTCATACTTGTCCTCCTCGCGTTCTTGAACGATTGCAAGTTTTGTCATCTTCGCTGGTGGCTCCCCATCGTCTTCCTGATGTGTTCTGCTGAGATTAATCTGGAGCGCGTGGATGAAGGGTATACTAACGCGACCCCTAGGCTTCGGTTTCGGTCTCCGCTTCACGTTCAGGGTGAAGGAATGTCCAGATCGCGAGACGTGGGTACGCGCATGATGGCGATCTTGACCCAAACACGAGCCGTTGAAGCACGCGAGGCACACATCTACGCCCTCCTCACCATCCTGCAGCGTCATCTTAGTACACGCCGATTTTTCAGGTGATTGTGGGATCGATGCACCTGATTGTCAAAGCATTGAGTACACTCTTCACGGTGCACAGACTGGTTAAGTTTTGGCTGCTGAAGCCTGGATAATTCAGACTGGTGCGGACAGCTTGCCATGGTTGGGTCCAGAGCGGAGGCACGTCGAAACAGGCGTAGTACAGAAAGGGGAGTCAAGTGATTCCCCACGTGATCATGCTCGCGTCCCTCCACGCGCAGGACTCATTGTCATCGAAGATTCGGACGTATACAAGTAATAAGAAGGTTATTTGAGGTCAAAGACAACGACATCAACCCCCTCGTCCTCATCTAGGTCCCCGCCCCCACGCTCTTCCATGAAACACATCCTCCCTCTGAACCCATCAAATGAGACTAAACTGCACAAGTTGACCTCAGATACTGGTGAAACTGGCCCAGTGACAGCTACACATCTGTCACCGGTAGCATCAATGGTGAAATTACGGAACGAGTCACCACTACCAGATCCTACGTAGCAAACTCCCCTGACAAAACCATCATGAGAGACATCACTACAATCGTGACCGGAGCAAGCGTCGATCGCAAGAATTTCGCGTGAGGAGATTGACATCGACAGAACATCATTGGTGTCGGATCTTGGCAAAGTGAAATCCATGCCGACAAAATGAAGGCGAGAAGGCGACGGATAGCTGTACATGAACCGCGTGCATGTTGATCCAGTACGGGGGCAGATCACTGAATTTCGGATAAGGTGCAACCATAGCCCATTGTCAGTTGAAATCGTCTCGTTCGAGAGTCGGAGTTCACACATCCTGTTATCACGAGGACATGTGTTGTCGGGGATTGTGAATGCTTGTATGAGCTGTCCTTCCACGTCATTTCCAAGACGCAGGAGTTGTTTGGAAAGGACAATAACATGTGTCATTGTAAGGTCGATTTCTGCGGAGACTTTCGACCAGGACTCTTGATGTTGCCGTTCAAAGTAGTCCTATCACACAATGAAATTATCAGCAACTCAGGCTGTATTGCGCGGAATATCAACATACCAGTTCAGAAGAGAATTTAGGGAATCTGTAGAAGACTCGACTTCGCGTGTCAAATAAGAGCGTGTGTTCGAGTGTTACCCAGTTGCTGAAAGATATTTGGATTAACGGAGACCCGTTGCTACCATTGACATGGAGGTCTGACTCTCCCTCTGAAAATCTCATAGGAACATCCAGCATAACGGGTCCCGATAGTTGACCAGAGTCACTGTCTGCGAGGAATTCAAGCAGCCTCCTGTAGGAGAAAGTACGGTAAGTGGCATCGGTGGAATGGTGAGCCGGCACTCACACTGCATCTTCACGGTCACCATTTCCAATGCATAATATCACATAGATTAAGCATCCTCGCGCACATATGATGGACAATGCTGTCCACCACGAGATGCCACTATCCCATAAGACTTGTCGAGTGTTAGTGTCGACATCGTACGACACGACACACTTATTTGCTTCGCCGAAGATTAGCCATCTCCCACAGAGCCACCGGTAACGATCAGAAGATTCTGTCAGAGAAATCCTACATAGTGAATTGGCTATGATGGGTCGTGACGTCCAAGACTCTGCCAATCGTGCGGAGTGGACAAGGGTACGCTGCAAAAACTGGGTTGATTGCCATGGAAATGGACCAGGTGGACGAGGCAGACGAGCGTTAGCGTAGACAATCCTCCACATAGCAAGATCATTGATGATGGCATAAAATTGCTTTGAGACCTAATGTTATCATGAGATAAAGAGTACAGCATGTGAAGAGAAATCAATCAATCGTACATTTTGGAGGGAAATCAGATCCCGAGGGGTCATGAAACTGAGGACATGGTATATGATCTCCGCCGGGAGGGCCAAACTCTTGAGTTCCATCGTGCGTTGAGAACAAGAAGGTCAAAATTGACCGGACGGTACATTGAGCAGTGGATCAACATGGATCAACAGAGAGCAACTTGGCGATCGAATTCGAACCTATGTGAGTCCAGACTTGTGGATTTGGTGACGGGACGAACAGCCTTGGCAGGTTCTGCCATCGAATGAATCGATGTTGTTTAGCAAGTGAAGGGCAGCGTGTAATGGATGCTGATAGGTAAATGGCATTCCAGTATATTACTTCTAGACTATGGGAATACGAGCGTGAAAGCATCTCAATCGTCAACAATCCTTCATACCCCACCGACCTGACGATCGCGACCCGGAGGGAGCCTAGCCAACTGACTCTTACTCCTGTTCCGTGAACGACGCTGTGCGTACCATTCCCAAGATAGACGAACGATCTCACCGTCAGCGTCATATGGCGTCGGGATTTCACTGTACCCTGGTCGAGCAGTGGGGTGACGGACATACACCGCAGAGCAGGTCAGGAAGGAGACTTCGGCATATGCTGGGAGGAAGATGAATGGCGAGGCATAGGGTGGAAGGCTGAACGGCGTGGAGTCGGATGATTGATCGGGACGTGCCAAAGATCCCTTGGAGCGTGAGGCCACTTCACTTTCGGAGCCCTCGAGAACAGTTGAAGATTTCTCCAAAGCCTCTGAAGCCTCTACAGTCTCTGAAACCTGCGATTCCTCGGAAGCCGATGACTCGACCCGTTTTGGTTTTTGGATGAATCTGATTGCTGCAGGATCCACCGTGACCATATCACCTGGGGCCAAACGGGTGTTCGCATCCGAGTACTATAGTCGAGAAGAAATCAGCATGGAAAATCGACGTATATAGAACACAGCACACACCTTCTTTCCATTGAGCAAGACATGCCCATGAATGACCAACCGTCGGGCCTCATACACGCTCGACGCGAAGCAACACCTAAAGATGAAAACATCTATCCGTCGCTCAATTTCAGCCAACATCAAACTTCCAACAGGCGCGAGTGCTTGTTTATCCTCTTCCTCCTTCTGACGCTCCCCTCTCTTTAATTGTTTATCCCGGCCAGCGAAGTCATCCAAAATTTGGCTGACGTGAGTGGACGTTTGTAGTCGCGGACGAACATCGGGAAGATTGGTTGGAAGGTACCACCGCTTGAATATTTTCTCGGGGATGAAGTCTCCGTGGTATGCACGTATGAGGGACTTGGCAGTCCAACGTTGTTGGAAGAGAGTCTGACTGCTTCGACGGAAAGAGACTCTCTGAGTATTAGAGCGAGCCCAGAGAGCATAGAGCGATTCGAATGACCAACTCTGAATAAAAGTTGAATGTTCTGCTAGCAAGGATACATGAAATGGACAAACCATGCGAGGCAGGCACCTCTTGATGTTGAAGACATTTTTGTCCCTCATCCTGGGTCGCTTTTCGCGTCGTTGACCTTGAAAACTTTGAAAACAGAAATGCCGAAGCCTGTAGTGCCCAGCTACGCGGGTATGTGGTGGGTCACTGTCTCGGAGTCGTGTGCAGCGTTCAAGGCTTGAAGTCAATATTGCGAAAATTCGCACGGGTTACTTACCCCTGTAAAAACGTCTACGATAGACCAACTCTAATGAAGGATGTGATACAATGTATGAAGAGATAGGTAAGCTATGACACGGATTTGATGCTACTCAATCTGACTACAAGCGGAAGGAGCGAGACATTCTCGCTCGATGCGTAGTATTGCACGCAATCTAGATGGAACTGTCATGCTGGGTCAGCATCGTAACTCGAGAAACAGAAACAGATCTACCTTGAACCTGTTGAAAAAGGTAAGCTGAGCCTCACATTAGGATTGGGGTTCGGGAACCTACCAATGGTTGAAATTCGACTCGAATTTCTTCAAGAAATCCCAACGTTTACCCATCGCTTGATCACCATCGCCCGATTCCGCCGCTGACAGTGCTTGAGAAGCTGATTTTGTAAAGGATGACGAGTAAAGAGCAAACGTCGAACACGTCACGATCATGCGTGAATAGGCCTGTCGGACCCGTCCGTTAGTGACCCATACAGCGCCTGCAAGAGTGAACGCACCCTGAGCAACTTCGCGCTCGTCAGCATACATTCTTTCAGGCACGTGTCCAAAAAGTCGACATGGTCCCTTAACAGTTGGTCAACCGTCGTTACCTTGGCCAATTTCGCCTCCAACGAGCGCCAGTTGGGTTCCAAAACCTCAAACGTGACGAAAGCCAATATCTGTTGAACAAACGCCAGCATTCGCGCACGGAGCAGTAGGACGCGCAATCTCCACTGTTCAAATTCCGGATGGCTGGGAACGGATTTGCGCCACGTTGACGTCTTCTGCTCGACCCACATAGAGGCAAGGGACTGTTCCACGTTTTTGAGATGCAAGAGGAACCGGAAGAGCAGTTGATAGCGAAGGATAGTCTTGCGCGAAATGACAAGTGAGAGTGGGAACTTGACCGTGTAGTCAAGTGCTAGGGCTTCAATAGCTGTATGCGGCATTAGATCCGTATTGCATCCTAGTGTCGAAACCCTCACCTAGCATCGGTTTCTTCTCCTCCTTGTCCTTATCCTTATCCCGATCCTTCTTGGCATCTTCTTGACCAGCACCATCAAGAATACCGCCTTCACCTTCATCACCTCCAATGACTCCGCTCACACTGATAACCTTGAGAAGCCACTCATATAGCCCCGTGCTAGCGATGCTGACTTTCACATCCTCGCGGAAAGGTGCGTCTTCGCCCGTGAGAGCCAGGTCAAGGAGGCTCTGCAACTTTACAATGCTAGCTGCTTTCGCAGGCTTCTTAAGTTCTGTATGAGCAAGGTCGAGGAGATGCGTAAGAAACGAGGATTGCGACAGGAAGAAATATCGTTTCAGGGAGCGTAAGCGTGGAATCAGTTGTTGGTCCTGAAGCAAAAGTTGCAAGAGAGTACGATTGGCGTGCGTGTATGCGTCTTCTACGAACTTGTACAACCTGAAATGCGATGGGTTATGGGGGGTGGATTGCGTTGAACGAGAAACTCACTTTTGGTCGTCCATGGAGACCTGCTGGTCCTTCCGTTGCGGTTGGTTCGTCTGCGCCTCGATTCCACATTCACGTATAACATTGAGGTACTTGCCTGCAAGAAGGACCTTGTATTTCCATCCTTCAAGCGATGGAGGAATGCATGCACCGCCCGGCATTCTACCACCCGGAGCCCTTGGAGGAGGAACACCCGCATGTTGATGCTTCGACGACGAAGTTGAACCGTCACGCAACTGTTACTAGTTTAGTGGGACATCAACGGCAGGAGCCTCCAGCATCGACTGACTCACCGTGTATCGCCTCTCCCAGTACTCATCCGTGTAATCCACCTCCAGGATACCCTTACTAATAAATTTGCTCTCCTTGACACAAAACTCCTCATATGGATCTTGTAACCTCCCAGTCGTTGTCCACTCACGTAGCATTTCTGCATACGGAATTCCGGCCGCGCTCAACAGCGTACCATACACTTTACACGCCGTCGGGTCTCCTGACATACTCTGCATACGCTCATAGATAACGGTGAGCACCTCACCGCCCTTCACAGGCACAGCCGAGCTCGTCGAGGATTTGGTGATCTCAGAGAGTACAGCCTTCAGCTTAGCGCCACCGAGACCGAGAGCTTCATCCCGTGCGTCTTGTTCCTCGTCCGCCGAGGAGGAGGAAATGCTAGAACCCTCCTCGTCTTCGGTGTTGGCGAGCTCGAGGACCAGTTGGTAGATCAGGGAGAGCGTATGGACAGTTGGGTGGACGTAAAACCAGAGCTTTTGCAGGGTAAACTGAGGGGAGGTATTGAAAGCATGTTCCAGTTGGGATAGAAGAGTTTGGTAATCCTACACGGGTAGCAATTGTCAGCACTTTCCATCAGGAGATAAGCAACAAACCTTCAACATGTCCCGTATGGAGGCACATAGTGCATGATTTACGAGCCCAAAGTCCAAGTGACTCCGACTCTCGACAAAGGCAGATACGGCGGTGTAATAAGTACCAAGGGGCAGGACGCGTTCTGTCAAATCTCGAAGGGACGGATCTAATAGATAAATGTTAATCAGTTGTACGGCACAGACATTCCAACGAAACCCAAGGCATTGAAGTGAATAGACTCACCAATGGGTGAGGACACAACAAAACGGATCCCTTGAAGTGGATCATCATCTTCTGGAGAATAATCTGGATGGTATGTTATATGGGTGCCTTCAATGCCCTAGGATGTTCAGGTCGGTCTCACCGGGTCAGGATCCCACCGTATCACTCACCATTAAGACATAAAGTAGATCCTCCAGAATGACGGCCTCCTGTACATCGAGCGGTAGGTGATCCAATATATCTTCTCTTTCTTTTCCTTTGCTCTTTTGAGCAGAATTGGTTGCTCCGACGCGAGAATTCAAGGGTGCGCGAACGAATGATGTTTCAGCAATGAATGACGACTCATGACCTGTGGTTGGTCTTTCATAAAGACACAGGGAGCCAGACACTGGAACCACGCACTTCTTCCCCGACTATCCCGCGAACCATGTACACGTGGATCGATCTCCTCGCTGATGTCCTCGTTCAGTTGTCTATTTCTCCTGACGGACGCGATCGTGCCAGTGATCTACAACATCATCAAGGATTCGTGATCATACATAACTGAGTCGCTGAACACGCACCTTTGTGTACTCTTTGGCAGATAATGTCAGGTTTTTCTTGCGCGCCGGATGTGCTCTTGGAGTGAATGGGTCCATGATGTTGATCAATGTCGCGACGCGTAACGGTAGACTTGTGGGAAACGCCCCGAGTCTGACTCCGTGTTGTGGACCCACTGTATGTAAGGACTGCAAGTTGGTACTAACTGGAGACCTTTCGATCTCCAACACTTCCGTGGTGAACTATCTAGTTTTTCAGAGGAGATAGCTGTTCCCTCTCATGCAGTCATATGAGCATTGTGCGCCTAGTGACTCTTGTCTCGGTATTAGTATCACATGGCCTCCGGATACTCTCCGGATCCTTATCTTGCCGTGGTGAGTTTCTGTCGTGCTCGTCCCCATCTCCAACCATACCAACTCATCATGGTCGAAACCACAGGCACTCTCGACTTCAAAGTCGGCGACGAGACTTACAAAACATGGTACAAAGTCGTCGGTGACCTCAAATCGGGTGTTAGACCCCTCGTCACTCTACACGGTGGACCTGGCATGTCTCACGTCTACATGATCTCCCATAGCGAGATCTACACTACCCATGGTATCCCAGTCATCTTCTACGATCAGATCGGTATCGGAGCGTCTACCCATCTCCCAAACAAACCCAAAGAATTCTGGACGGTCGAGCTCTTCATGGACGAGCTTGACAACCTCTTGACCAAACTTGGCATCGAGTTCGACTTCGATCTGTTGGGACATTCGTGGGGTGGAATGCTCGCTGCTGACTACGTTTCCTCGCGTCATCCCAAGGGACTTCGTCGTCTCATCATTGCAAACGCTCCGCCGTCTGAAGCGCTCTGGGCGGAGAGTATGAATCAGCATTTAAGCAAATTCCCCGAGGAGTTTCGGGAGATGGTGAGGAGGCACGAGAGGGAAGGAACGACCTCGTCGAAGGAGTATCAGGATGGGTTGCAGGAGTTCTATTATAAGCATACGTGTCAGGTCATTCCTTGGCCGGAGGACCTGGTGGCGTCGTTCAAAACTATGGAGGAGGATCCGACGGTGTATACGACCATGTGAGCACTTTGGTTTTCGTCGATTCAATCACTCCGCTAATAAACACGAATTCAACAGGTTGGGTACATCCGAGTTCAACACGACAGGCACGTTAAAGACGTGGTCCACGATCGAGCGTCTCCATACCATCACCTGTCCAACCCTTGTCGTCAACGGTGAAGAGGAGGGTGCACAGGACTTTGTCGTAGCGCCGTTCATCGAGAGAATCCCCAAAGTGAAGTGGGTTAAGTTTGCGAAAAGTCATTGTCCTTTCTGGGAGGATAAAGAGTATTACTTTGATACCATCGGAAAGTTTTTGTTGGTTTAGGGTGGCTCTGTGTAGTCTGGTGACCAGACCGTCTAATGTCTGCCGTAGAGTTTCGTACATTGAGATAGGGGTTATAACACTGTCTCAGGTCCCCTTTCCTCCCCTCATCTTCGCTCTTCCATACTTCCACCGCCAATGCATTTCCTTTCTCTACTCGCAATTGTCCCGCTCAGCACCCTCGCCCATCCGACCTCAAGTACCATCATGAACACAGTGACGGAGACTCACTATCCTACCGATTCACAACAGTGCTTAGCATGGGCCTGGTGGTCGTGGTGTGAGTTCCTCTTTCCCTATTTCCTCTCCTCCAGTTGTTTGCGCAAAATATCGCTGATACGCCATTAATTGCGACACAGTTATCGTCGTCATCCTTTTCATGGCCTTGGTCGGCGCGAAAGCAGCCGTGCATAAGAAGGAGGAGGAAGTGGCAGCATTATCCCAGGCACTGAAGAAGGCCCGGACTGTCCAAAGTAATCAAGGGTGTGCACCTGCACCCCCACCCCATCATGATGTCTCGCAGACCCAGACTGAGGCGAGCGGGTCCCAAGGAAGCTCCAATGTATCTCCGCCCGTATACCAAGTGGTTCCGACTTCTTCCAGCGCCGCGTTGGATAGGCCAGTCGACGATGTTAGATATGATCCAACTCACGTGGGCTGTGATTAGAGACTTTGTGAGGCGTGAATCTAGTAGGTTTGGAGCTATCCGTCTTGTACACTTTAGAATTCAACATGCAAGAGTAATATTTGTACATTGGTGATAATCGATGAATCGATTACGAGACTATCTGGTGCAGGCATGATCGTACAGAAACAACTGCGAACCAAAGAAATAGGTGAAGAGTCGTGAGTCGTGACGTCGTAAGCAATGGTTGGTAACATCACGAAAATCTCTCAAGAGGAGAATTATTTCGCGATGGAAGCGGCACCACCGTAGGTATTTTGAGATTGTGCCAACAGAGGCGCCATATCCGAGATATGTTTGGGCGGCTCCACGGCGTCCTGTTTCGCCCATTTACTTTTTGCGCGAAGAGCCTGGCCATAAGAGAGTAGCATGACTCCAGTCGGGAGACCCAGACAACTGATGCAAGCCAAGAGCAGGCTCGCATTGCGAGTGCCTAGGTAGGAGTATAAGGGAACCCCGATACTCGGGAAAATCGTTGCTGCGATATTTCGAATGGCGCAGTTTGCGGCCACCACCGACGCTGATCGCGTCGGGTAGAGATCAATATAATAATTGACCAGTGAGAGTTGTATGAGAGTCATCCCCATCCCGATGGGAACACCCGATAAAACGGGAATGAACCAGTGGACGTCGGGACGAGCGGAGAATGTGAACCAGAACATGCCGATGGGCGTGAAGAGCGACGCGAGAATGACACCTGGAAGGCGTGCCTCTGGTGTAATTTCTCTTTTTCCAGATGACTGGGCAAAGGTTGTATCTCGGCGGGCTGCGTATTGAGGTTTGAGGAAGTAGAAGTAGACAAGAACGCCAAGAAGATTGCCAATCCAGGGAAGGATGAAGACCAATCCCGATTCACGGGACGACATCGAATAAAGGGAACGGTAGACGTGAGGATAGACCTAAGGAATGCATAAGAACACCTGAGACATAAGCACAGGGCGAATTTACCTCGAGAAGCAGGAACAAGAGTCCGTAGACAAACGCATGATAGAGCGTAGTCCACGTAACGATGGGTTCGTGACGAAGCATAACTGGATAATTCTATGTCAGTTCACGTGGTCACCTCTTCAGAGCATACTCACTGATCGGCGTGGATAGTGCTTCCTTCCAGATGTTCGAGGGTTGTTGTGTAGGGGTAGGCGACGAAATGTCTATGATTGATGGCCCTTGTTCTCTTATAAACCTTCTTCGTATTGCTGATGGCTCCGTCTCAGGGAGGAAGGCGACAAGGATTGCGATAATCGCCCCCCAGATGGTGATGAAGCCCATAGACCAACGCCAGGGTACAAATGGGCCCAATAGTGCAGCTGGCACTGGGCCAAATGTGGGCGCTCCCTGAAGCATAATAGTAAAGAGAGCAACCAGTGGAGCTCGTTCGCGAGGAATGAACATGTCCGAGAGGGAACCACCATAGAGGGAGAAAACGCCGGAACCGACGAAGCCAGCGAGTGTGCGGCAAAGAAGCAAACTGATAATCGATGGAGACAAAGCCGTGAAAAGCGAGAATACTATTTCGTCTCAGTATAGGGCCTGACAGCAGGGTTATGCACAACTTACCGGTGAATCCCGCCATGCAGATTATGTAGATTGGTCTGCGACCACATAATTCACTCAAGGGACCGGAAATGAGTGGCCCAAAGATCGCACCCTGTCCACATATAAGAAGCCCAGACAAAGAAAATAGGAGATCGCGCTCACGAAGTTGTACAGGCCCACGCCGAGCGTGACGATGGAGTCCGATACTTGAAAATCTTGCTGAATCTGCTGCTGAATGCCCGACTTGATCGACCACAAGTTAGCATGCACACATCCGTTGGCAACGGCCGCTGAAAATCTCACATAAAACGTCACAGCGAGGTCACTAAATGGAAAACATCAGCAATGACTCATAACTGGCACTGGCACTTGACTAGCACGCTTACACAGGTGCGATAGTGTTCCATATGACGAGGGAAATCATCCATCGTCGCCATTTGCTCCACTGGCGAGGATCGTACTCGCTGTTCAAGATGAACGATGGAACTTGAGACATTTACTGTACCTAAGCGCAATCAAAGAAAGAGCAAGAGCAGATGTGGAGTGTGATGCACAAGCAGCTGGCCATCTTGGAGGTTTATATTGCACCGGGTATCTCGATAGAGTAGTCTTCCCGGAGTCATTGTACTAGACTTCGCCTAGAAGTGACAATCCATTGAATGCAACAACCAATGGCCAAATGAGCTGAGCCTTGATTCCATTCTGTCTCAGATGCATTTGAGGGTTTCGTTTCCGTTGTGGAGCCTCCGCTATTTTTCTGATTCGATGGTGTTTCGGCGCTTGGATCAGACGATCCGTCAAGCTTGCACATTTCAGGAATCCTGGATGCGGAGCATGTTCACAACCGAACTTGTGGTCAAGGACTGAGGTACGAACAAGGGGTATTTCACATCGGCTCCAAACCGGAAATCCAAGTACGTGAAGCTTCGTATATGCAGCGTTCGCAGAGACGCAGAGTTTGCCAACTAGCTGCGCACTATACATGCGAGATTTCGCGAGTGGGCGACGACAATTTTTCACCCGCCTCTTGTGCCTTCCGGCGAGAGGCGGGACCCTGTAGTCCTGTAGTCGTAGTTACCTCGATCTGGCGATTGCATCACTTGGTGACTTGGAGTTGACTCGCCAGCCTGCAGAAGACATCCCGATGGGGTTGGCAATAGTCGGATCCCGATTCAAGCATTCCCTGGCACCTGCTGTCATCGATGGAGCGGTAATGAGCGTCATTTTAGCCGGTCAGCATCTGCGAACAGAAAGCGAGCCGAGCAATGTTGAGATGAGCAAAACCAGAGCACGTCACGTCGATAGTGAGTGGAGCTGGCAGTACGAGGTGATCAAACACAAACCAAACTGCTCAGCGCGAGGCAGGCCATCATGACGACGACACGCAACTTTCACCGAACCCCGACTTCAAGAATACAAGGGCAAGTCTTCATTTATTCTACATGCAAGTACACTCTATCATACACGAAGTACAGCAACGAGGTTAAGTATGTACCAGCGTTGGACGGTCTGCCATCGCATAAATATGAACCCTAATTCACCCTCATAACCCCCCGAGGAAAACAAGTGTGCCCACTGCCCAGGTCCTATATGAGTGTCATTTCAATCATGCGGCACGCCTACTGGACCCAGCGAAACACAATTTCACCACCCAAACGTCCTAAGTGCGACCATCAGTCAATCCGCTCAAGAAAGACAAAGACGAATCCTGCAAGACTTACTCTTCATGCATCTCTATTCCCCCAACCGCCCATCTCCTTCCCGGGTCAACAGCTGACACTGCCTGTGAAACTTCCTCTCCAATGGTGACTGGACCACACACGCCCACGATGACGCCAGTGATATCCATGCTCGCTTTCACACCTGACCCGTACGACACCGCTCGCGCAATTACAGCATCCAGGACTTTAGCAGTCCTGGGACGTCCCGCGGTCAGCGTTAATCCCGGTGGCAAAAATTCTTTCGAAGGTGGAACGTCCGCAGCGCGGGTGTAATGTACCGAGATTCGAAGCTGCGTTCGTGTACTTTGTTGGATGAGCGAGGTGAAGAGTGGGAGGAGAGGATTGAGTGAAGCTGGCAGGAACGTGAGTGATCCCTATGACTCTGTCTGAAAATGGGGGTTTAAAGAGACATACAAGGATCCTGGATGCTCCAGATAAGCTCTATGATCTTGACCCTACTCGACCCTTCGAGATCTCTCTAATCCCCGCCGTGAATGGGAGATCATCCTCAGCGTATCAAATGAACTCACATATACGAGGTCCTGGACGGCAGATAGCGCGAACGTGATCCCGCTCCCACCCACCACAAACATTGCAGCCGAATAACTAGCGAATACTGCATGCCCGGGACCTCCTGCTCGGTGTGTCAAGGCCAAGTCCAGACGCACACACCCGAGAAGCGTATGCACATACCGTAGGGTCCCTCTATCATCACACTGACGGTCCGTGTTAGATCTCCATCCTCGCACCCATATCCAGCGACCTTTGCCACCTCGTACAACCGATTCGTCCACCCCCCTACATTCTTACACATCAACACGAGCCCGTCGGGTGTCTTTGCAATGCTAGCAATCGTAAACGGATGGACCTCTGCCCAACCTGTCCAGCCCATCGCGGACGACAGCACACGTATCCGGACGTGTTGACCTGCTCGCCATCCCGCATTTAGCGCAGGAATCTCGATCCGCGTCAGGGAAAGGTCGGGGATAGGTCGAATGCGTGCGTTGAAAACTCGTGTTTTGATGAGGCGGAGGATGTGGTCGAGGCCGTATGCAGCAGCTGCAGCGATGATGTAGTGCAAGATGGTCGTTTGGTGTGTGTAAACCTGACAGCACGTTCAGTGCTCTGCTTCCCACAAACTGACCAAGCTTACTGCAGGGAGGAATACAATGAAACATACGATATGCGTTCCAAAGAATATGTTATAGGCTTTACGCCTCCAGAAGGAGGTCGAGAAAACGACAAGAACGTCTAATGCAAGGAGGGCAACCAGTGCCCATTTGTTCGCAGGGTCTTCCATGTACTGCGAGAACTTGCCCTGGAAAGTCCACTCATAGACTAGCAAAACCAGACCGAGTAAGTCGTTTTCCCCCTCGATGCGACGTCGTGACTCACTATAACCGAAGGCGTGCACATTCGAAAGTAGCACCAACATTGTTCCCGCAAAGCGATGGATGTAATTCAGCTGTTTCCGATATGCAAGATCAACACGATATACGGGCACACCACCCCGAAGATGGGCGTCAGACTCACTTTCTCATATCCCATCCCGACACACATCCCTACCACGTTATTCTTTGTGCCCAGCAAATACACTATTGGAATCTGCGACATCGCAACAATACCAGTCCTCAATGGGTCCTCGAACGGATTGCTCTCCAGAAACGACGCATAAATCAGCACAACTGCGTAGATTCCTAGCACGAGTGCCTGGCCCACGCTGAACCCCGCATCCAGTCGGTATCGTAACAAACATCCCGCGGGTGGGAAGATAGCAGACCATGCGCGGACGTGTGGAGGATACCTCAAGCCCGAGCCAGAACCCCGCGTCGAAGCGTGTCGCAGGAGATGAGAGTGGGACACGTATGTGGATTCCTCAGTGGTGATACCATCTTGTGGGCCATCGTGTCCTGAGGAGGATGCAAAGTCCTGCGGTGGTGGAGCTGATTTCGATGGTGAACGCGATGGAGCCTTAGGGTTGCGAGAGGATGTTGATGACTTCAGGCCACGGGATTCGAGGCGCACGGAACGTAGGATGTGCCCATGTCTCCACTCGGCTGCTTTGGAAAAGCGAGCCAATGCACGGGGGAGTGTCGAGAGCGCAAACACGGCCCCGATGGCGAGGAGGACGATGTCGATATGGAAGACGAGTTTGAACGCGTCGATGGCCATGCCGGGATCAGAAGGAGGGTGCGGTTTCGAGGAAAGGTTGGGTTAAGAGATTGACAAGTGCGTGATTTAGTGATGCGCGCGAGGGATGAAGGCTTTAAATGAGCGTGAAAGCCTCGCAGAGAACTGACTCTTCGATAGGATGGTGAGAAGCCGCCCGAATACGAAGAACTTAAGGGAGGAATGCAACGGAGGAAGTCAATTCCTCCGGGAATGCCAAGCACCGAGGCGATAGCTCGATGGAATGAAGGGAGGAAAGGCCACTGAAGTATATTGGTCCAAGCTCTGAACGAGAGAGGGGGAAAAGCATGCCCACCTCGACGTTGTAGGTCACTTATAGGTCCCAGATCGCAGTCCACGATCCCCAAAACAAGCCTGCGGGTAACGTTCCACAATAAGACAATAAGGCAACACTCGATGAACACATTATGTATAACTTTGCTCGTGCCAGTCGGAGATGAGCGCGAGGCGGCAACGTGTTTGAGGCGTGTTCGTCGCGAATCAACGTTCTACTTATCGGAGAAGAATCACATGCACAAGGGGCATCTGGAATGTAATGGAGGTGCCTGCGGACTGAACGCCGTCTTCATGCATCTTCCATTTCGACAAATGGCGAGGCCCGAACGTACTTAACTCAAACTTAACTCAGCGCGGACTCGCACCAATATTCCGACTGTATACTAATAGGTAATCGAAGAACTCAGAGGTGTTTAATTCCACCAGACTGTAGCTATTGTTCTCAACATGATGGCTTCCAGGAGAACTCGCAGCCAAACTTGAAACGCAAGCCTTCACTGGGACGAATACCAGCTCGCTCAAACACTCACGTTCAAAAATTAGGGTCATCGATGTTCCGGTGTACTGCCATGTCCGAAACTATATCGATACATATGAACATGTACCCGCAGGCGGCACAAATTGATTGGCGGGTCGTAGAGAAGTCCCAGCTTTATATCGAGACACCTTCTGATATGCGCATGCTGCGCAAGATGCTTTGTCCCATGATATCTCCGATTGGGTGCGGGAATCCTACTGGCAGTCAGTGGAATCAGAAGACACCTCTCGTCGCCGTCACTTCCGTCATGCAAGGGCATCCTCGACTTCGGAAACGTTTCGTTGGCGCGCCATCTTCGCCAGACTCGTGTCCTTCGTCCGCAGCACTGGGGGAAAGAGCAGAGGGAGAGTGGTTGGCATCGCCTTCCCCACATTTGTTGCCACGTCATCGGGGATGGCCAACGTCGTCAAGTGTCGGTAAAAGTCAAAAACCGGCTGGAGCGTTGCAGTGATATCTCTGTTTCTATGCGAAGAAACTTGCTGAAGAATGGATTGCAACTCGGCGAGCATCATCATCGATGCCTTAGATGGTGTTCAAATCTCGAATGGGTGTCCTTGATGTGCTGTTGCGAGATGGTTCCACCCGACTACTGGTAACGGGCCGACCGCTCCACATTAATAGGGACAAGTTCGCAGGGCTTCCCTCGCTCTTCTTGGAGGATACTGCAAAGGAGGTGGCATCAGACATCCAATTGCACGTCAATAGAGAGGTTCATTCTCATAGACTCTGAAGGACCTCGACCCCGAGTTGAAGGATATGATATGTGCAACGTTGACTGAGAAGGCTGGAATGAACTCGCGAGCCATATAATATTCTGCTGGCTATCGACCCGAATGGACCGGAAGGAAAACTTGCCTTGCGTGCTCTGTATTGGTTGGTCGCTGCCCTGCGGCCACTACGATTGTTGCGAGGTCAATGAAGCGCTTGCGGTTGATATGGAGCAGCGACCGATCGCGAAGTTTGATCGTGAAAGTCTTGTGACGTAAGACGAGAAAACGATCGGCTCCAAATCGGCTCGCATTCTAGCTCACTTTAGTGTCAAGGTAAGACGCGGGTTCTTAGCCTCTTGCGAGTTGCTCTAAAGAAGTTACGCAGGAATACCAAGTAGCCTTGTCGGGGAGGTCGTTCGACGCAGCAAACCATCGATGTATCACGTCAAACAGCAGCATGCCCAGTGACGCTCGGATGGTTCAGCTCTGCATGTCTCTCTACCTCGAGCAAGACCACCCATATGGGAGCAGAACACCTTCATCGCGGGTGGGTCGATTGGAGTCGAGCGCCACAGCGTTTGCAGACTATCCTATGCCAACCGGGGTTAGGGAGCCGTACATCCTGGCCCTTGCTTTGACCACTTCGCACACCTCGATCTCGCGCCTCTTCCAGCAGTCGAGGACTTAAGTCTTCTTCGATCGGATACTCGGCGGCATTCCTCACCCTGGGACATGTTTGTGAAGTCAATGAACGAACGACTGCAGTGGCCTCATATTCTATGGCCATCGTCTAAACACGCCTTCGCTCTTTAGAACGAAATCTTCGATCCTTCCTGCGTCGTGGCCTCAAGCCTTTTGTCGGGACCAACCCACTCATCTATGCTACTGAGCTCCGCAAGACTGATCATGCGATGACTTTGTTATCACGAGGCGCCGACATGAACACGCCTGGCTGGGTTATCGACGACACGTGTCGATCCTCCCCTCTGGAGGTCGCGACCACCAGGAACAGCTATGAACTCGTGGATCTATTCTTACAGAGAGGAGCTGGAGGCGCCATCATCAGCGGATGGCCGGATACCGACAATAAAAATGGAGTCGAGGAAGATCACATTGCCATTCCACGGCGACTGATTTAGGTCGGATATGATCTCTCTCCAAACAGTCCGCTTTGGGAAGAATTCCTCCGGAGAGCCGTGTATGCGGGCCACTAGAGTTTCTACTTCTGCCATATAGTCGACCGCCTTCTTACCTCCTCCTTACTGCATCGTCCAGCGATACCACCTCTGCAACAATATCCGTGATCCGTTTTCTCCTCAACAAGGGCATTGACGTGCGACTCGTCTCGCCAGGTGGCGACACAGCTCTTCGTATTGCGAGGCTATCTTTATCAGAGGAAAGGAGTCTGGAGATCACCAAGGTCCTGGTTAGTGCAGGTTGCGACCACCAATGCCAACAAAGAAATACCGTTACATATTGCAATCAGACGTGGTCACATCTCTGTGGTCAAATATCTTTTGACCCTGGGCGTACCCCTCCCTGCCAACGTCATACTTGTTGCATTGCAAGGCACCGCGACAGCCCGAATGATCCATTGGTTAATCGAGAATGGTGCGGACTTCCACACTGTTGGGTCCAGTGAGACCACAGCTTTTCAGCTTTCCATACTTCCTACTCGGAGCAAGACTGCTTGGAGATAGTACAGCTTCTCGTTAAGATTGGGTGCACTCCTTACACTGCAGACTTTGGTGAGAACGCTCATTTATGCTGCAGTGAAATCGGACTATCCATCCGTGGAATATCTGTTATTACGATATCCATCACTCACGCTCTCCCGGATGACATCCTCCTCTGCGCCTTGGAATGGCCCTCGAGTTCTGAGATGACCCGTGTGGAATATTTGGTGTCGAAAAAAACATTCCACATCCTATTCCATACCGCGATGGAACGACTCGGAACAAGACGGTCGAGAACCCCGTTCTATCCATTGGAGCGACTTTTAAGTGCCGCTCCCTAGTCCATCCAATCTATGGAGTTGACCCCCTGTTTCAATTCATCCAATCTAGTTCCCCCAGAATCCATCCGATCCATGGAGTAACTCCCCCTAGCGTCTCTCTCCACTTCGTTCAATCTATCGAGCGACTTGAATGGGCCCGACGTCGCCCCGTCGATAGTCAAACCAAAGCTGGCGGCAACCGGTCGTCATCGTCGCAATCCAGAGCAGTTCGCGCGTAACGAATGCGGTGTCAAGCCTTCACTTCGCTCGCCAGTACATATATGCGATTGTTGGTGACCTCGACGGGTCGTCAGTAAAATGAAGATGGTATGTAACTCGTGTCGATGTGACTCGATGGGGCTTGAAGAACTTGGCACGTTTGAAAGCGAAAAGGAATGTGTGCCCTTTTTTTTCGTATGTACCATTCCTGGCTTGTTTCAACTCGAGCGATTTGTAGTAAACGTCGACGTCGTGACAAAGTCCATGAAGCGTCATGAGGACACGCCAAATTAACCAACCACTTGACCGGTAGTCGTCGCCCCACGATATTTGAAGTCACGTACTTTCAAAAACTGACTTCAACGATAGACGGAAGGAGGACGATTACCCTTGTAGCAACCCAGATCCTCCCTCGTAACGTCACGTCTCTCTAGCCCATTTTGTTCCGGGTGACCAGACAGCAAGTAAACCATTCCGTGCACACCTGTCAACGGAGCGTAACAGTATGGATGTCTATATTGGAAGGATACATATGCTAGTCTATCGGTCTACGTCTTTATCAAGCTCATCTAAAGTCTAGTCCAGAACGGAAAAAAAGGAGGTGATAGTGATGTGTGTACTCGCCATGGATGACGAGTTACCGGTTTACGGTATTAAAATATACAAGGTGTCGTGAAAACGAAAGGAAAGGGAGACGGCAGTAGTTGGGATGTGGATGTGGATGTAGATACATATGTTTCATGCAACGCTCAACCGGTGATGAGCCGCGCCCGATTCAAGATCATGAGCCTGATTGAACTTGTTCATTCCCGGCTCACGTCCCTGTAAGACAAGAGTGGCGTTAACACGGCGTCAACGAGAATGAATCAACAATCAACGGATGAACCAATCAGCGAACGAACGAGCGGGGGGCCAAGCACCGGTGGATACAACCGCCGTGATACGCTCAAACGGCGCTCGGCGATATGCAACATGGAGCACAGGCCCGGCAAAAGAGCGATGCCAGTTGTTGGTTTGTCGCGTAGTGCACCAGTTGATGCCGCTCCACCGTATGATAGGCGGGTTGGCCACTGAATGGGCGGAGCACCGCCTACAGTGCTAGCATGATGGCAGTCTCCACGACATCGCATAGGTCGCTACCCAACACACCCGCTCACAAAGCGGAAACGACCATCCCATTCTTGGTATGGCATCCCGAAGACCTCGGGATCGCAACCCCGAGATTCCGAAATCGCAAATGGAAAAAAGGGGAAACTCACCTTCCGAAAATTTTGACCCGCATCCAATCGCCAGCGACGAGCGCCCGGTTCCGGAGTGAGAAGAGTGTGCTTAGGTAGGCGCTTCGCCAGAAGAGGTAGGTGGCTACTCCCCCGCTAGTCCACTGCGACGCGATAATTGGATCAGAGAGCGTGGAGGGAGACGAGGTGAAGACTTACCTCGCGACCAAAGATGGGCAAATCAGCAATGGCCTTGTCGGATCCGATATACCTAAGGACGACATTGTCAGCATGTCCACGACGAGATGGAGTATTCCGTTCACTCACGCCAAAGACCCTTGGTGACTGTATTGGAATGGATTTAGACGGATCTTCTCGACTTTCTTCTTGAGTGTTTCTGTTTGCTTCTGCGTCTCGTTACTCAACTCTCCCTCGGTCAGGGTAAGGGCGTCGAGTTGAGATTCCAGAGAATCCCGTTTCGCGATCTGGCAGAGCATACTTGCGAGATAGGCACCTTGTTGGGAAGCCACTTGAGCAGTCGGAGCATACGACGTGGAGGTGCAGTCCCCGATCGCAAAAATGGATGGAGCACCGAGAAGTCGGAGGTTACCTTTGGCATCCTTAACATTAGTGTCACGTTGCTCGAAAGGAACACGCACTGTCGACCATAAGGCCACGTTTGTTCGTCTGCTCGTTGGGCAGTTTGGACATCAAATCCTTGGTAAGAGGACGGCCGGTGTTTCCAGCAGCCCATACGACAAGCCCACAGCCGACTTCTTGTTCTTCACCGTCTTTGGGTTTGAGAGTGACAGACGAGGGCTTGATGCCTTTGACCATCGTTCCAGTCATGATGTCGATTTTGCTTTCCTTGAACGTTTTCTCGGTGTACGCAATTAGTTCCTTGCTAAACATTGGCAGTACGCTGGGCAAAGCCTCGACGAGAGTGAGACGCATATAAGGATGAAGTTCGGGGTACCAAGACTTGAGATCCTCCTAATTCGAGATGAGCAAAGGATGATCGAGTTGATCACGAAGATAACGGACCTCTAGGAAGTCGTGTAGTTCACCCGCGACTTCAATACCTGTGGGACCTCCGCCCACGACAACCTGAAACCGAGATCAGGGGGGACAAGTGAAGGAGAAGAGGGCACATACCATGTGCAACAATCGGCGCTTTTCTTCTTCGCTGGTGCCAGGGAAAGCAGCCGTTTCCACGCAATCCAAGAAGCGGCGTTGCATCTGAAAAGGGGTGAGATGCCTGTGATTTCGGAGATGTCATGGGCGGACCTGTTCTGCATCTGATAGTTCCTTCATGAAGCACGCGTTTTCCCTTACTCCGGGAATGCCGAACGTCTGAGTCTCTGCACCGACCGCATAGACGAGGTAGTCATATTGGATCGTGCTTGTCGGCTCGAGAGGACGGAGAGGGGAAGAATCTGGGGATGGTTGTGAGAGCGAGATGCGGAAAATGAAAAGATGCGTACCTGTGAAGGTGACGGTCTTGGTAATGGGCTGAGGGGAGTGAGCAGAGTGAGGGGAGAGAGAATGGATAAACCTACGTCGACGTCTGTTGCTTCTGCCTCGACGACGGATACTTGTCTCGACTTGTGGCGTGTGATGAACCGGGTCGCTGGGAGAGTGTGAGAGTGTGAATGATGGGGAGAAACGAAGACGTACGCTGCAGAATGGACCTCACGCCGAGTGTTCCGACAGCGACGGAGGGCAGGAGTGGGGTAAAGAGGAAGTAGTTTTTGGGAGAGATGACGATCTGGGGAAGAGTGAGAATGGGAGAGAAGGAGAGTAAGAACACCAACGGTGTTGTAATTTTCGGTGTCGAGATGTTTGAGAAGACTGGTTGCACCCCAGCCACTTCCGAGCACGACGAGAGTTCTTTTAGACGGATCGAATGGCTGCTGAGTTCCAGGGTGTCGTTCCTTGTGTGAGACGTAGTAGAGCGCGCCGGTCGCTGGAGGGGGTGAATAAAGAGGGATGGAGAAAAGGACTGGAACTTACCACCGACGACGGAGAGGATGGTGACTCGACCGACGACCTGTAAAAACGATCTCCATCTCTGCTGCGGTTGGGGAGAAAACGTGGAGGACTGTCTCAAATTTCCTTTGATATTTCTTGGAATATTTCTTGTGAATCTGGCGAGCATGATCACGACGACGAGGACCGACCCAATCGAAAATCCATATTTAAATAAATAAACTCGGATCGTTCCGCGAGATCTTGAGATTTGGTGACCCGATCTCCGAGTTTCTTATTTATACCGGACCGAACTTGATCGCAAAGTATCGACGATGTCCTCGGTGAAAAAGATTGAAATCCTAGGGAGAGATTCTATCCACTGTGGATTCCACCTCACTAAACATATATCCAAAACTCTCCTACTCTCTCTACCCGCATCCACATATGTCCTCATCACTGACACAAACATCGCACCTCGATATCTAGATCAGTTTCTCACTCAGTTCCAGAGCGACATCGCTCTCAAACACGAGAATGAACGTCCCCGATTCATCACCCACGTGATACCACCAGGAGAGACCTCAAAGTCGCGTCAAGGAAAAGCTGCGATCGAAGATTTTCTCCTCTCTCAAAAATGCACGAGAGACACCGTCATCATCGCACTCGGCGGTGGTGTCATCGGTGATCTCGTCGGTTTCGTAGCTGCTACTTTGTGCGTGCCCCATTCTGTACACCACAAATCGCTAATGTCCACCAGCATGCGAGGTGTACGCGTCGTACAGATTCCCACCTCTCTCCTCGCAATGGTAGACTCCTCCATTGGGGGGAAGACCGCCATAGACACACCGCTCGGAAAGAATCTCGTTGGCGCATTCTGGCAGCCAGAGTATATTTTCATCGATGTCGCCTTCCTCGCCTCGCTTCCGAAGCGAGAACTCGCAAACGGTCTGTCCGAAATCATAAAGGTAGTAGCTTCACCTCGCCTTATCTCCGATCTCGCTCACCCCCATCTCAGACAGCTGCCATCTGGGACGAGGACGCGTTTGCCCTTCTTGAATCATCCTCAGCGACTCTTCTTGATTCACTCGACTCGATTCAGTCTCAGTCTCTCGACGATCTCTCTCAGCACCCTCTCCTCACTCTCATCGTTTCTTCCGTCAACACCAAAGCGACGATCGTCACCTACGACCCCAAGGAAGCAAACCTTCGCAATCTCGTCAACTTTGGCCACACCATCGGTCATGCAATCGAAGCATTCCTCACCCCTTACATGCTTCACGGAGAGTGTGTCGCCATCGGTATGGTCCTCGAAGCAGAGATCGCAAGAGGCCGTGGAAAGGAAACCGGTCTCGGCCAGGTCGGCGTTGGAAGGCTCCGTCGATGCATCGACTCATACGGTCTACCCACCGCCCTCGACCACCCACTCGTGCTTCGTGCTCAAGCTCAAGCACTTGCCGCAACCCCTCCCGCACCTCCGATGACGATCGACGGTCTCATCGATCGCATGGGCATCGACAAGAAGAACACCACCTCCAAACTCAAGAAGATCGTTCTTCTCTCTCGCATCGGAAAGACTCACGAGCTCAGAGCGACAGGTATACCCGACGATGAAATCAGAAAGGTTTTGGTAGACGGTGTGACTGTCGTCAGCGGTATTCCAGCAGGATATGACAAACCTTCGCTTCCAAAGCCACTCTTGGAGCTTCCAGGCGCAGCAGAAAAAGGTCCATTACCTCCCCAGCTCATCCCTTCACCTCCTTCTGCAGCTGGTACCGCTACTTCGACTGCAGATGGTATCCCGCACATCACCCTCACAACCCCTGGTTCGAAATCAATCTCTAACCGTGCCCTTGTTCTCGCCGCACTCTCAAATGGAACGGTCAAGTTGAAGAACCTTCTTCACTCGGATGACACTCAAGTCATGATGGCAGCATTGCAAGCACTAAACGTACGTTCAATAACTCGCTCTTCTTCGCTTTTCTCACCTCCAAACAGGCAGCCACATTCGAATGGACCGACAACGGCGAAACGCTCATCGTGACTGGATCGGGTGGCAAACTCTCCCTTCCTCCTCCGGGAACCGAGCTTTACCTCGGCAACGCAGGCACAGCCGCCCGTTTCCTCACCACCGTTTGTACTTTCGTCTCAGCCCCCACCAATGCAACAGGCTCCGAACGCACCGTCATCACCGGCAACGCCCGCATGAAACAACGCCCGATTGCCCCCCTCGTCGAAGCCCTTTCCAAAGCCTCTGCCAACATCTCTTACCTCGGCACGAACGGCTGTCTCCCCCTCTCCATTGCCCCAACCGGTCTCCCAGGTGGCACACTCACCCTCGACGCCTCCATCTCCTCCCAATACGTCTCCTCCATCCTTTTATGCGCACCCTACGCCCAACAAGACACCACCCTCGTCCTCACAGGCAAAGCTGTCATCTCCCAATTGTACATCGACATGACGATTGCTCTCATGCGCGATTTCGGGATCAAAGTGACGAGGGAAAAAGACCCCGAGACTGGCGCGCTCTTGAACATCTATCGAATCCCGAGGGGCGTGTACAAGGTACCCGAGTCGGGCGTGTTTACGATCGAATCGGATGCGTCGAGTGCGACGTATCCGCTCGCTGTGGCTGCTATCACTGGCACTTGTTGTACCCTCGCTTCGATCGGGTCGTCTTCGCTTCAGGGAGACGCACGGTTCGCGAAAGAGGTACTCGAACCGATGGGCTGCAAGGTCGTTCAAACGGCTACGGAGACGACTGTGACGGGACCTCCGATCGGTACGCTCAAAGCGATGGGCGAAGTGGATATGGAACCGATGACGGATGCGTTCCTCACTGCTGCTGTCGTGGGTGCTGTTGCGACGGACGGGGGACTCGGTGGAGAAGGTGGGGTTGGTAAGAACGTGTTGCGTATTCGCGGGATTGCGAATCAGCGCGTCAAGGAGTGTAATCGGATCAAGGCCATGCGAGATCAGTTGGGTACGTCCGGTGTCATCCCTCGTGTGTGTGTATGTGCGCTGATTGACTCGCTGTGTAGCCAAGTTTGGTGTCGAGACAGACGAGTTCGATGACGGAATCGTCATCTATGGACGACCCCTGGATAGTCTTAAGAACGGTGCTTCCATTCACTGTTACGATGACCACCGTGTCGCGATGGCGTTTGCTGTTCTCGCTACCGTCGTCAATGGCACCATCATCGAAGAGAAACGTTGCGTCGAAAAAACGTGGCCAAACTGGTGGGATGACCTCGAGAACAAGGTATGTTCGTCCCCCACCCTCACGTTCCATACTAACCCTCCCAACAGATCGGCATCCAAGTCCAAGGCGTCGACATACCTCACGCTCATCCTCTTCCGTCTATCGCTACCACACCTGCCCCGTCCAAACCACTCACTTCATCCACAACACCCTCGATCCTCCTCATCGGCATGCGCGGATCTGGCAAATCCCACATCGGAGTCCTCGCATCTCGTTCACTCGGCCTTCCCCTCCTCGATTTCGACGCCCATTTTGAATCGTTGCACCCACCCTCGGTGCGTATGTTCGTGCAGACGCACGGATGGCCCGCATTCCGCGCAGCCGAGACAGAGCTCCTCCTCTCCCTCTTATCCACACACGCGAAAGGGTCGGTTATCAGCCTTGGTGGAGGGATCGTCGAAACGCCCGCAGCTCGCCAGGCACTCGTCGACTTTGCGAACACGCAAGGTGGTAAAGTCGTCTGGGTCCAACGTGAATTGGACGTCATCGAGGCCTATTTGGATCAAGAAGGTCAACGGCCTGCTTATGGTGAACAAGTGCGGGACGTCTTTGCAAGACGCGAGCCTTGGTTCGCAGAATGTGCGGGGTACGAGTTTGGGAACTATGCCGCGCTGGAAGGTGTGAGTGTGGGTGGCGGGGTGGAAGAAGAGGTGGAGAGGTTCTTTGGACATGTGTCTGGAATACGACCGAATCTGGCGCCCAACGTCGCGAAAGCAACCCAGGGCGTACGATCGTACTTTTTGTCGTTGACGTACCCAGACGTCGTGCCTGCGTTGGGTGATATCCCCGCGCTGAGCACGGGCGTGGACGCGCTCGAGCTACGCGTCGATCTTGTGCGCGAGGAAGGGTCTTCGAGTCCTATCCCCTCACATGCATATGTGTCTCGCCAAGTTGCTGCTCTGCGTCGTGCGACGACTCTCCCTATCGTGTTCACCGTCCGTACGGTATCCCAAGGTGGTGCATTCCCAGACGAGGCGACACAGCAAGCTGCCGATCTTCTCAAGCTCGCCTTACGCCTCGGTTGCGAATACGTCGACGTGGAGACGACTCTCCCACCTCATCTCATAAAGTCAATCGTCTCCCAGAAAGCCAACTCCCAGATCATCGCCTCTTTCCATGACTGGGCCGGTACGATCGCTTGGGACGCCCCACGCATGTCCGAGACCTACGCCGTTGCAGCCCAATTCGGTGACATCATCAAACTCATCTCCAAAGCGACCTTTTTGGCAAGCAACTTTGTCTTGCAGACCTTTGTGGCCACACATACAACTAAACCGCTCATCGCGATCAATATGGGCGAAGCGGGCCAGATGTCGCGCGTGCTCAACGTGTGTTTCACGCCCGTGACACATCCTCTCTTACCCTCCAAAGCTGCACCTGGTCAGCTTTCGTTTGCAGAGATCCAAAAGGCGTTGAACTTGCTCGGCCTTTTACCCGCTCGCAAGTATTATTTGCTTGGAACGCCGATCAAGCATTCGATGTCCCCTACGTTGCATAACACCGGTTTCGAAACGCTCGGACTGCCACACGTGTACGCGTTGTGCGAGACCCCGTCTGTGAACGAGGAGGTGAAGAGGGTGATCGAGGACAAGGCGTTTGGAGGTGCGAGCGTCACGATTCCGTTCAAGAGGGACGTGATGCCTCTCCTCGATGGTCTCTCTGACGCTGCACGCGCGATCGGGGCAGTCAACACGCTCGTGCGGAGGGACGACGACAAACTCTGGGGTGACAACACCGATTATCTCGGAATCGTGGCTTGCGTGCGTGCAAGGGCGCGTGAGTTGGGGTTGAGTTTGGCGGTGGAGGGAGAGGGTAGGTTAGATGCTGCTTTGGTGATCGGAGCAGGAGGGACTGCTCGTGCGGCGGTGTATGCGCTCAAGACGCTCGGTGCGAGGGATGTGTATGTCTTTAACAGGACGTTCGGAAAGGCCGATGCGATCGCCAAGGAGTTCGATGCTGTGGATGTTGAAGAGGGAAGAACGGGGACCAGGGTGAAGGCGATCGAGGAATTGGGTGTGTGGCCGAGTGGGGTTGCACCGAGTGTGATCGTATCGACCGTGCCTGCGGATGCGACGTCCCTCTCCGTATCCACGACTGGGGCGATCATGCTCCCGGAGACGGTGTTCAGCGTTCCCAAGGGTGTCGTCGTCGATATGGCGTATAAACCATCTGAGACGCCCCTCTTGCGATTGGCTTCACAGACGGAGACGGGCAAGGGATGGGCACGCGTACGTGGGGTGGAGGTGTTGCTCGAGCAGGGGTACGTGCAATTTGAGATGTGGACCGGGAGGAGGTGTCCGAGAGGAGTTGTTAGGGAGAATGTGTTGGCGAGGTACGATACCGCGTGAGGCTAGATGCTCGTGGTGTACTAGATTTTTTGGGGATTTATGCTGTCGGATGTACGAACGATACGAGTACGGTTATGATGATTGGTAGCTCCATTAGCGGTGGGGAAATTCGACTTCGACTCGTTCGTCCGCGATACCTACCCGACCCCTACACGTCCGAGTCCAGTCTACTTGTAACCTATGACGCTGAGTTGAATAGAACATGACTGGATTGTAACTTGAAGGTTTGCGAGACTGCGACTCGGACTCGCCACAACGACGACGCAAATTCTGAATCAAACCCTGACCTCGACCCGGGCCGGTGATGTCAATGCACAAAGTCCAGGAACTGGTCACGTCCATCAAATTCAACGCCGAGTATTTCTACGAGGACAACGAAGAAACTCATCGAGATATATACGGTACACGTCGACCGGCGTCTTCTTCGCCGTCTGACCTTTCCTCAGATGAACTCGTATCCTTCGTCCCACCTGATAATCCTGATTCTCTGAGCCAACCTCCCCCATCGCTCGTGTTCTATGCCGCACGCAACATTCTTTACCCATGCTTTATCATTGGACAAATCCCCGAATTACTCAATTACCTCTCCACCATCGAAACGTGTCGCCAATTCGCGGTAAAGAAGGCTGACGAGGCACTCTTGTGGCATGAGTACTATGCTAGCGAGCAGTGTACGGGTCACATAGAAGATGTGAGACTATTGACAGAGAAAGAGACACGCGTGTTACAGCGATACGTGACGGAGAAGGATGTCAAACGGGAGGTGTATATCATGCTGATACGAAGCCTCATTCAAGTCGTGAGCACGTTACACACCCTTACGATGATCTCTTCCAACTGATTTCAATCCAGCACATCCATTACATTTGGACAGCCCCGGAATTGTGCCTGATCGTAAAGCGACTCCATGCGTTCTTCCCTGAATCGTTGGAGGGCATAGACGAGCCCTCGCCTTTACAATTCCACGTAAATCTGTCTGAGGGGGAAAGGACCTGTCTAGGACAACTCAAGGAAGAATGTCATGAGTGGATGAATCACGCTGTTGATTGGGCTGCTGTGCGTGAGGAGCAATGTCGGCAGAGAGGGTAAACGTCTTCTACTCAACGTTCCTTCTTTTACGCTGACCACGATTTAGACTGTCGAAAGAAGAAATGGATGCAAACTACCTAGATGACTTCCGAGAGAAGTTCCCCCCTTTGTTTGAACCGGCCGAGATGGTTCAAGAAGTCGAACTTTACATTAAATATGTCGAGGGAATGGTACGAAAGCTTCAGGAGTGGTTTGGACCTTCGTCGTAGGTTGTACGCGCTTGATGATCCTTGGACTGTCCCTTTGCCTAGAGTTGTTGCGCGATGGAGTTATCGGTGAGTCATTGCAACGTTGGAAACTTTATATAAAATGGCTGCAACGGTCTTCTCCCAGTTAACGGAGTGGATCTTCCCGTCGCCGAATCGAACATACTCGATCCCACGAACTCCGAGTCCTTCAATAAGGACGCGGATCCAGACGAGTTGAATGATTTTGGGAGACTTGAGGTCGAGGAGGAAGTACTCCTGAAGTTGAAATGTTGGGCGCATTCGACCTATATGCAGCATGTCGATCAAGTGTACAAGTTCTCGATCGACCTCGAGGGTGGGTTTGAAGACTTTCCAAGGAAAGTGGTCGTTCGTGCTACACCCGCTTTGTCCAACCTTGGATTTTTCAAATTAAGAGTGGACGGGCCTTGATGCTATGACGGGACAAGCTTTGATTTCTAGATATGAAAAGGATGTAGAGGAGGGGGAGCCTTGGTTCGCTGATATTTTGTAGATGGGTGTGAACGAATCTATCTTGGCGAGTCACTTTCCGATTTACGCAACGTCGTGGGGCGGAATTTCCGCAGAGGTGAACGACGAAGGCAATGGATATACTGATATGTGGAACACTGGTGGAGAGATCTCACCGGATGTACAATGCCAATCCTCGAGCGATGTGTGTGGCCGAAGCGCCACCGCCTCGTCAGTTCTCGATTGTCTGGTTCAGTTATTACAGCATCAATTTCGAATACAGCACCGAATAGATCACCCGCATAAATAAAGAGGAGCTGCTCCCGTGTGAACACACTTCAAGGAGTTGCAGGTATGCGCGACTCGACCACTTGTGAACCTTGCAACGTCTTCACTGTCACGCTACCGTCCTGTGAACCAGTGTCAGGCTCAAGGAACGATGGTCGATAGGTCCAAGAAACGGTACCTGGTTGCCAAAGTAGGCTGCTTGTGCCATGTTGCAGAATAAGCCAACCTCCACTACACCTGTGAGCATCTTTATGTTTTTCAAGAGCTGCAGGGGTACGAAACGCCAATCAACACGTCCCGAAAAGACCAGAGGAGGTAACCCACCGTGTAAGGGTCCTGCATGAGGTCCCTCGAGAAGGGTGCGTCGATGACAAAGTTTCCGTTGTCGGAGACGACGGGCCCCGCCTTGGCTTTTGCCATCCGGAGCGTCGCATTCGGGGAGCCGAGTACCTCGCGTAGGTTCTGCAACACTTTGGCATACGCAAACGGGACGACTTCAATCGGCACCCCGGGAAGGTACTGAAGCAACAGGGTGAGAATCCGCAAACACCATGAGGGGAATCCACGTACACTGATACCCAGACATTCGGAGTTCTTCCTGTAGTCAGCTACCACGATGAACCTGTTATATCCAGGATGAGTAAACCACAACGGCCAAAGAATGCAACTGACATACGTCTTTGCAGCTTCTGCAAGGACCTTTTCTCGCAGATGACATGCGCCACCGCCCTTGATACAGTTGAGCTGAAGATCGACCCTGTACAAAACGATCAGAGGAAGGCAGGGATGATTGGGTACGAAACGGACTCATCAGCACCGTCTATGGTCACGTCGATGGTTGGGAACTGGTCCACATCGCCCAAATTCAGGCGAGACGAGATGATGAGCTCCTTTGATTGGAACCCTGTAGGGATAAAGATGCGATCCTTGTTAAGTTCAGCGCCTTGCTGAACGATACGCTCTACAACGTAGGGCACGGTGGAACCTAGGTGGAAGGGGATCTAAGTAAATACGCGCGATTGTCGCGGGTAGGTATATACCTGAACCTATACCGACGATCTCAGGGATACGTAAATATCACTTGGATGGTATGGCAAGAATCGCACAAGTGCACCTTGTGTTGAGGGAGAATGTGCTTGTCTACCGCAGTGAAGGCAGCAAGTCGCTTCGATTGCTCAATAGGGGGCAGCTGAGCAGTGGTGACTACGGGGCAAGTCGGTTTCGACACCTCGGACAAGTTCACAGAGCTTACTGGTGGCCATGGATTCTATTACTAGAGAGATTGGTCGCGAAGCGTTGGTTTTCCTGTGATAGCAAATAGCAGACGTCGATGGCAGGATGATCGGATGAGTATCTACACGTTGAAGTCCGGGAGATATGTTGTAAGGGCAGTTTTGACTTACAGAAGTCGAGAGAGGCTGAGCGTCTTGTCAGAGCGATGAGAGATTAAAGTCGACGTAGTAAAGATCCGGATTTGAGCAAGACGGGAGAGCATATAAAACTGTCGGCGACTCGATCGGCCGCTTGAACTTGTTCTCCGCGTCTGTACACACTGCCGCCAGTCTCGTTCGGGCCCTTAGTAAGTTCACGGGAACGCTGTGAATCTCTTCTTTCTCGTTATACCGGGAACAACGAGGAAACGTTCTTGGTTGTACACCGAACTGGAATCCACTGGTCGGAACACATCACATCACAGAAGACGGAGACAGAAGACTTGAAGTAGAACATGAGGGCCATAAAAGGTGTGTACTCATCCGAGGGCTTTGCTCAGACACGAGTCCGACTGGAATGCACCAGGTGTCCTTCTCACATGGTGAGTATCTAGGGCGGCCAGTTATAGATCTCCTCACCGTTCGTGTCGACGCTAGTGATTCCGCGGTGAAACAAATACTTATTACAATGAACGAGAAAGAACCATTCATCATCGAAGAGTTGGACGAGTATCATCTGATCATCAAGGCAGACGAAGAGTACAGAGTACGAAGGGAACTCGAGGCCGAGGTATGCAAACTTCTCTTGTTGATAAAGTATGGCCCTCACATCTTTCCGCCTTTTTAGTTGGAGAAGAATACATACAGCTTGGAAGCCAGCCTGTGATCACGTCCGCTCCATTGTTGACAACTATTCATGGGAGTGAAGATGGAAAACATGAGGGGCGTCTATCTTTGGACAATGTGACTGGCACCATTCAAAAGTTCTTCGAATACTCGAGTCCAGCGAGATGCTGACGGGCAGTAGTGTATTCCGGTCGGGGCGAGGCGAATGTTGCAGTTGCGTTCATCCGGCTCTTTCTCGCACTCATTCCCAAGGAGACATTCCCACCGCAGTGTTCAGGGCCCTGTCAGTTTTACCCAAGAATGTAACTACATTTGCACTTGGCCATTAAACACGTCTATGGACTGTGCGAGGCAGTCACCAAGCTTTGACCCTGCGAGAAGTACAAACCTTCTGTCCGTATGACCGAATCTTGGCAATCTTTAGGCTTTCTCCGTATGCTATGAAGTGATTTGTATATATTTGCTGACTCAAAGGCTCAAACGTCCGCAAGAAGCTGGAACTCCTGCCTTGTGAAACTTATGCAAGTGGTTCTCCACATCGTTCCCGTGTTGGTTCTCCTCGTTACTGACGGTGATAACAATAGATAAAAAACATTAATGCGAACCTGACGTGCAAGCTACTGTCAGTTATCTCCGTTCATTCCGCCTGTGGCACAGTCAACCCCCCACTTAGTCCACTCGTTTTCGCGGAGCTCCCCATTGGACTTGAAAACCATGCCCCACAGCATCGATGAGTATGCGCCAAGCATTCTAATTCCTGTCACTTGTACGTCACTCAATCCAGTCGCAAGTAGTGGCCTGGAAAGTTTGGCTCTCCTTGTTTGTATTTTCCGACTATGGATCTGCTTTGAGAACCACCGATTGGGCTGGGACGATGCTTGGTCCACAGGGGCGTTCATATGTGGGGCAACGAGCCGCTCAATTGCATGGTTGCTCAGTGACCAGAATATAAACGGGAAATTCAGGGGAAATTGCCGTACGAAGTGTTCTGGTCCAATCAGAGTCCTCGTCAAGCCCTCGCGTAGGCCTTCAAAGAGTCGTCAAGCAATAACGTTACAAGGCCGGTCTGTAGACAGGCCCGCAGTGCCAGCCAGTGAGCGCTTGAGTTATGATATGCTAACATACTAGGCACTCATGTGAGTTCGACCCTGGAGTCTTTTGAAGCTACTTAGCTCGAGAAATGACCCAAGATAGGTTCATTCTTTTCCTGAGACGCAACGCCTGACGTTGATGATGACCGCCTGGCCTGGTACCGCAAGAGTAATGATGAGTATGGCCGAGCGTTTCAATTCCTGTCTCTTGGAGCTTACACAGTGTAGTCGTCAGTAACACCTTCGAAAGCTTAGCTCTACTCGTTTGTGTTTTCCGACTATGGATCCGCATTAAAATACGTCGAGTGGGGTGGGATGATGTTTGGTCGGCAGGCGCGCTCATATGTGGAACTATGAATGTTGTATCTGATTGGATCGTCATTGCATCCCCAGGTGAGAAACTGCTTCGTTTCGCGCTGCGAGGTTAACCGGACTGCTTCCAGGTATCAATGTAGCAGTGATAACCTCCATGTGGATATACATGTTTACCTTCACATGTGTCGTGTGGTACTCCCTCTTCATTCGATCCCCCTTGATACAGCTAAGTAAAATATTATCCATAGGGCGGTTCGCATTAGCATAATTTTCTCCATCATTCGTGTCATATCACCCAAAGAACCGCTCCACAAATATGGACTCGTAACTGTCACCTTTTTTGCCCTCGTCTGTGTCTCGTTCATCATCCAGAAAGCAATCTACTGCGCACAGCAATATCAGGAGTTCCAATCATCCCCACATGGTTCCCACTTTCATTGTTTCCTTCCTACAGAATGTATCATAGCCGAGCTAGCAGGTAAAGTGGCATCGTCTGTCCATGTCATCGTTCTCATCCATATTCTCGCAGCGGATTGCATCGCCGATACCGTATCTGTCATTCTTCCCTTCTACATACTTCGTAGAGAGAGGCTTCCGCGAAAGCAATACAGGCTTCTCCGTCTATTATTTGCGGCCAACATCGTCGTGTCGCTGGTATGCTGCGTTCGACTGGTTTGCCAACTCCTTCCGCAATTCGTGTTCTGGTTTACCGTGATCGACAATTTTCAGGTGCAGTGCATGCTCTCAAAGGTTCTGACTTGGATGAACTCTAACAGGCGACGTTTGACAGGTAGCGACATGCTTGATAGTAGGCAATCTACTGGTGGTCGTCACCTACCTTTATCGCGCGCTTGGATACAACCAGGATGAATCGACTGATAAACCGACCGTAGAAGGAGATTCGCCGGTCCAAAACCACGAGCGCACCGCTCTTTGCACAACGCAGAGAATGAGCTTAACGACCGTCGACTCGCTCATGTTCTCGGGACAAACCGAGGTCAGTGGATCCACTGGCATGGCTGCTCCGGCGATGTCCGCACAGACGCCGTGTTGACGAGGATGTCGATGCATGTATTCCGGGTTCGTTTTTGTGTTGTTCTGTGCCTATACTTTCGTAAAATAGTTAACCTTGTTTCCGTTCTGTCTTTGGGATACCCAAGTGTTCCGCCGGGTTTGTCACCCTTCAGAGAGACAGCAGAGGATATGTTCAGGATGTACTCTCCTGCACTAGCAATGCTAGAGTCTTGACAGAGGGACCAATCACCGTGAGAGTATGGATGACGGCCATCTTACCAGAGGCCTGCCTGCGGATGCATGATGCATGATGTATGATGTCTGTATACCTCCGCCGTGCAAATAAATTTAGCGTTATCTTATCGCAATGTCTCCACCTTAAACTACCATCCACCTCTCGGTCTGAAAGTGGTTAGACGTATCTTCGAGCATGACCGGCATTGCGCAAGTCACGATAGATCAAGTGCAAGATATCATCAACAGCAACGATGGGAACGAAAACGTTCAGGTCGCATCACTCTCCGAGATCAAGAGCACCAGCTACAGGTACGCATCCAGCACACTCAACTCATCCGTCAGCTCACAGTAACTTGCGTGGTCCCAGCTACACGTCTTTTTCAACGACATACCACATCACACTCTCAAACTCGGACAAACGCTACCTCTTGACAATCTCTCCGCTCGCCGTAGACGATCAAGCGGTGCAATCTACGACACGACCTCCGCCTATCACACCTCCAGCTCTAACCATTCTCCTATCCAAGATCCTCGATAACACGGCTGTACCAGTCCCTAAGCCCATCGCACACGATACATCAGGAGGCGACGGAAAATGGAAATTCAGCTGGCTACTTCTCCTCATTCCCGGCTCCTCTCCAGTTGATCCAACGACCTCACTGGCCTCCATCCGTCCCAACCTCTCTCCCGCACAGCTCGCCCGTATCGAATTGAGGCTTGGCACACACCTCCGCGCACTTCACGAGATCACGAATGACTGGTTCGGCGTCCCTACGCTAGACCCTCCATCCATGCCCTCTTTTGAATCCATGTTTGCAATGTCTCAACCCGGGGAAGCAGGTGAAGGCATAGCATATGGGGAAGAGATGATACCCTACAGTTGGCAAGACACATTTGTGATGCGCCTGGAAGAGCTTCTCGAATGTGTCTGTGGAGGTGCAGAGGTTCATAAAGGGGAGCAGTCGGAGGACAAAGTGGAGTTTGATGTCGATGAACTGAGACGGTCGCTATCTCGCGCGATCGGGTCGTTCCTCTTCGATGATGTGGAGATGCCGAGATTGATATGGGTGACGGGGAATGATGAGGATGTTGCCGTGTCACTAGGTGATGACGAGGTCGAGGCAGATATAGCATATATCCTTCCCACTTTTGGCCAAGCTCTCTGGGGGGATCCCTTGATGGAGACGTGGTTCATGCCACCAGGACCAACCGAGGCAATAACAGAGGGATACTTTGATGGTGAAGAGGGTGGTACACTGATCGTGTTTCCCCGACAGAAGACGAAGCGGATGTGGTATACGGTGTATCTGGCTTTAGCAGTTCTGGCGGAAAGGAGTGCAGGTGATGGAAGGACAATGGGACATGCGAGTAGGGAGACAGTGCAGTGGGCTAAGGAGACGTTGCCCAAGTGCGTGGAGATCTTGAGGGACGCACCGTGTTATTAGAGGGTGTAAGTGAGGTGGAACATAGCACTATACCATGAGGGTGCTTGTTTCTTTTGGACCTAATCATCGACAGAGGCCATCTCGACGTCCGCAGCGGTAGCCGTTGGCGTGGCCACGGGTGTTTGCCCGTCATCGCCTGTTAATTCGCCCTCTACGACTTCTTCCTCGTCGCTGCTTTGACCCTCGTCTGCCATTTCGGGTACATCGTCTTCTGGGTGGTTGTGTATATGCGTGGCTTGTTGTCTGACACGAGGATCCCAGTCAAGTTCATCTGGCTCCGGATCCTCGACTTGGAGGCGTTGCTTCCAGTCATACTTGTCTCTCAGCATTAGGACTGCACGGACTGCACGTTCGACGCGGCGATCGTGTGCTTCTCGTATTTCGGCACATTCACCAAGTACGTCTTCATGGGTCACTTTCTGCTTGCCCGTCCCAAAGCGAGATGAAGGCTGAGTGTTCTGGCCTGGCAGACTGTTGGTGACGATCGCCCCTCGTGTGGCCATGCATTCTGCAAGACGACGGACGGTAGCTGTCTCCATGCGAAGGACGTCGGTCGTCTGTTGGTTACGGAGGAGCGGGATAAGATCGTTGTCGAGCTGGTGGTCTGTCATGCTAACAGCTGGGTGGAGCGCGATGCTCTCGTATGGGCTCTTTGCATGCGGTTGAGACTGGTATGCAGACGACGCAGATGGCGGTGCTATGAGCGATGTATAGAAACTGTGGGTCTGCGACAGAATGACATTGTACTTGGACAGGATGTCTGGCCATGCTGGCATGACCTGATGACCACCTACATCGATCGTCCGCTGTAATGTCTGTATGGACTCGATGATCTGGTTTGCTTTGAATCGCAGAGATTCGAGCTGTGAGACTGGCAGTGAGTTGGGGTCAAAGTCCAGTAGGTGTAGGCTGGTCGCTGTCGTCGGCGTTGCCATCGAGCTCGGTGAGTCGTGCTCGTCGTCGGACGCGATGAGGCGCGGGTGTCACAAATCGCGTAACAGACGTAATTGTGACATGTAACGCACTCCCTCCCATTTTGAGTCAACCTCTCTCCCTCCGTCGACTCGTCAGACATGGTTTTCTCGTTCGTCGCAAGGCGTTTGGCTCTTACACCGACAGCGTCGATCGCTGCTCGCTCTGGCTTAAATACAGCATTCAATGCAGCGACGCGTCGCGCATTCTCAGTTACCCCTCGCTACTTGGCCCCTCCAGAGACAGGGTCCAAGACGACCAAGACGACCACCAAGAAACCGACCACCAAAACTACAGCTAAAAAGTCAGTCAAAGTCAAACGAGGTCGCCCAGCTACGAAAAAGAAGCCAGAAGAAGCGACAGGGGGAAAGCGTCGCGGTGCGTTCCCCTGTTTGCATCGCAAGTGCTCGTATTCATAGCCTTGAAGTCATCATCCCTAAAGAGCTCAAGATCCCCAAGGGCGCTCCTAGCCCATACCTCCTCTTCTACTCATCTTTCCTCAAGTCCCAGGAGCTTACGGGACCGAGGAGCCTCCAAGACTACCAGGCAATCTCCAAACGTGCCGGGGAAGTCTGGCGCGGCTATTCACTTGCTGAAAAACAGGTCCGCACTGCAACTTCTCAAAGTTCTCGAACTTACTGTTTGTCACCCCCTTAGCCGTTCTATGATGAAAATGAAGTTAGGAAGATTCATGCCCAAAAAGAGAAAGCAGAGTTCCTCCGCAACGTTGGCCGGGTCAACTTGAGGAAGCTCAACAAACTTCGCGCGGCTCAGGGCAAATCCAAGGTTCGTGTGAGAAACGAGAACCCGAAACCTGTGTCCCCGTTCCTCAGGTTCGTTCGTGTTTATCATATGTACTATTTACCTTGCAATGCGTCTACCTAGATTCATGAAAGAATTCCGGTCGAGCCCTGAGGCTGAAGAGCTTATTCAGAGGACCGCCCCAGAGAAGACGCACGCTGTGGGCTTCCTGATTGCGGCTGGAGCCCGTTGGCGTTCCATGACAGAAGTCGACAAGGAGGTAAGTAGCCCTTGACCCCGGAACGCATTTTGCTGATGAGCGCACAGCCCTACTACGAGACTTTCAGGAAGGCAAAGGAAGAATATGCAGCCAAAAACACATCATAATTGCGTTCACTAGGTTTGAAGTTCTAAAGTTTGGCCAAGTTCATGCATATATGCGCCCCCATTCACTCCTTTACACTTCCCCCAGCACTCGGTGATTCTACACTATTTTGATACGATGCATTATCACAGTGATCGATCAATTACATTCACACAATGTCAACCGACAGAGATTGTAAATCAGACTGGTGATAATGGTTGCCTTTGAATTGCCCTCACGATGATAGGCTGTCCCGCGTATAGGGGCAATGTACCAGCAACGCCGTCTGGGTACTTTGGCAAGTCCATGAAACTTCAATCCCTCTCATGCTCGGACAACCAATGCGTCTGTTCACGGTGTTCCTAGGGTCAAAGGAAGGGTATCTGCGGCGTCCACGTTCACCGCTTGGGTTTGGTCACCTACCGAGGTCCCCACGATTGGGAACACGTGTGGAAATTGCCAGTTCGAACCATTGAAGTCCAGAGACCTGCGAAGAGGTACTTAACTCTCAAGGTACTTGATCGCCCATCGATTTGGCGAGTTCCAATTTCACACTGTGGCACGTACATATCGTGTATGTCAACGACCTTGTACATGTCAATGATATACTACTCGACGTCAGCAATCCATACGATCACATTTTTCGGATCACAAAGCGGACGTATTGGATATTACAAGGCAACCTTGGGGTCGGGAGTAGGGACCCAGGCGATTCTCTCGAAGAACAAGTTACCACGGCGAGCTTCGCACTTCCAAGCCGAGAACTGAGCACAAGCGAGAACACCAATGATGTTACCATCACCAAGATACTTCCAGATCTCATGGCTGTGGTCGAACAACCGACCAGTCTGCTCCTGGAAGTTTCCGCTCAAAGGAAGGAGGTGCGATACCCAAGTGCACAACTTCCCATCGACCACCTTGATCTGTTTGTCAACCAGGTCCCCGGGCTTGGGAGCGCTGGTGAGGACTGCCAACTCGAACCAGCTCCAGAGTCCCTGGTCGGGGTCGCTAGCCCAGCCCTGGTCACGAGCATCGGTCTCGAGCTGAGCAGAGAGGTAGCTCTTGAGGTCACCAGCGGGAATGGGGTTAGTTCCGAAATAGAACTTGCGATGGACGTTGGCATTGCTCGCCGTGACGCTAACAGTGTCGACGCTCTTCGTTTCGACGTGCGTGTCAGCCCGGTTAACCTGGATGAGTTCGAAGCGCTGCACGGGAGAAGGCACGGTGTGGCCCCTCGGGTCGGTGATGGAGGCAATTTGCGCAAGTTCGACCTGTGAAAAATTACGGTTGTTGGTCGGGATTTTTTAACTGATGATGGGACTGACATTGCCGTCTTTAGTGTTCCAGCAGTGCGTGGTTCCGACCTCAATGACCCTGGGTCAAAATCAGTCCCAATCCGTATGGTATCAATGACCTGGGTTACCTGAATGAATACACGCTGACTTCTTCGTGAGTGACGTCGTCGCTGTCAGAGAAGTGGAAACAGATTGAGCAGCCGAACTAATAAACAGATGTCGTTCACAACTCACTCGAACTTTTGCAGCAAAACACAAACGACCTGCCAGATTGGGTAGAGGCCAGACCTCTTCACTTTCAAAGATTTTTCCTGAAAAACGAGACAACGTCGTAAGGAAACGATGAAAAGCATAGGGAAAAATAAGCCTCACGACATCGTACGTAGTTCCACCTTCCCCTTTCATCTCCGGAATGGGAGTATCAAAGGGTACGATGGTGTACCCTCTGTCGACACCGTATTGAGGGGTTAATTTCCACTGGCATTAGAAAGAATAAGGGACGAGAATTGCAATGGTTGAGACAGTACTTACGATCTGATTGCCCGCGAACTCGCTCGACGGATTCATATTGACGGGCAACTCTGCTTCCTGAACGCCAGGAGCGGGCTGAGTTAAAGTGGCATCGTTGACCTGGCCCTGGTCGGTGGTCTGTGCAATACGGTAATAGCCCTCAGGCACGATAATTGAGTCAAGCCGGAAGTCCCCTTTGCCTGGTGCTTCACAGATTTCAGAGAAGCGGGTAGGGAGGCCATGAACCCGATTCTTGGCCTCCAAAAGGCGGTGAGTAAGTGAGAGGTAAGTCTTAGTCATTGAGTGTTGGTTGAGAGCTTTGTGAGGAGGAAGTCGCTGGTACTGGACAGAGCTCTTACTCCCGAGCTTTTATAGACTTCATTCGACACTACGAAAGGAAAGCTGAGAGTGGTCTGGACAATTGCTTGTTTAACAGTCAGAACCCCCAAATCCCTCGGGCGTTCGGCGTTGAAGTGCAATGGATTGTTCTGGGCGAACGACCAGAACTTCTGATCAGAACATCTTGCGAACATGGGCGCAGGTTCCTGCCGTATTTCGAGGCATTATCTCGGAAGGGGAGTTAGTCCGCGTAGCCGCTCGTGAGGTGCTTCAGACTGGATGATGGCCTGAACTGCAGCGTCCAGTTGCTTAGTTTCGCTGAACCAGCCGCAATATTGAATCGCGATTTTAGCTATTCACAGGTCAAATTGCGTGCGCCACGGGTACTATACATACTCACTTTGTCGTGCCGCATCCGCTGCGCCACATTCAAGTTGCTTCTCAGATTTGTTCCACGCATATCGACTTGAATGGTGGAGCCCAGGTAAGGAACAGGGGTGAGGGGCGGTACCAGCAGTGGGCGCCGAGAACAAACGGGCCAGCATTTACGGCGCTCCAAGATTCTCCAGCGTAGGGAAATGAACGGAAGTTCCTGCGATTCATCGATTTGAAAGACTGAAACTGTTGAAAGTTACGGCGTCTGATCCTATTTCAGAGAACGGTTTCGCTTGTTTTTCCAATATTAGCTCCGCCCGTGCCACAGGTCAGGAGGAAAATCTTGCTTCCCCAGTAGTCGGGTTCAGATATGAGACGATGTTGTCAAGGAGGGTATTTCCTACACCGATCTAGCCATGATCGCTAGCACCTGCGCTCAGGCTTTCCTAATGGAAAGTCATGAATGATACGGCGCCCAGGGCACGTTCAAATCTGAGCAACCTGCCTGCGCAACGGCCTGTCCACTGCAGAAGACAGTCCCCGCGTGGTGAGTCACACAGCAAACAATACCTTTTCCACGCCGTGGTTTCAATTATGCTGGATTTTCCAGGGATGATTGATCGGCCAGTAAATTGTCCTGTTTCGATCATTGATAAATAGCACATGATCATGAAGGGGGTCAAAGTTACCACCATTAGCGATGCTTTCATGCTGCAGGACTGATTGATCACGTCCGAGAAGAATCTCCAACCCCTTAATTAAAGAGGCACCTGTCAGGAGTGGTTTACAACGGATAGCTAGGATGGATGGATGTCCCGTACCATGTATTCGCGACGCCGCACACCGTCATCGTACGATACCCCGAGCAGCAAAAGACTGCGCTACGCGGATCTGTCGTCGACTCGAATCATCTGCCAGCGAATGTGAAATGGACGAGCAGACGGGATAAGCGCGTAGCTACTATACCGAGTTCATCAAACTAACCGAGGCCGATGTTTAGGGACTGATAGTATGAGAACTTGAACCCCCAGCGCGATAGGCCGCTAAAGCTGCGCCGTGGTGGGATTTAGGTGGGCCTAGAACATAGTTAGAAGAAGATCCGGGACCCTCACTTCAGAAGTAGCTGGCAAGCTCACCTGACCACTGTCAACTTTCCATTTGAGAGTACATTTTCGTGGCCTGCAGGATGGCTCAGCGCTCAGCAGGGCAGCTGGGTAACAAACATTGTCCAAGTTGGCCCAGGGAGTTCATGTTTTGCAGAAACTCCAACGCATCACTGAGGCTCCCAATCCTTCCAACATTGAATTTAAAAGTTAATTGGTTCACTCACACTTTAATCTATCGCATGTCGACCTTGCCACGCAATATTGAGGGTTCTGTTGCAACTTGCAAGTAATATTGGCTCTTAGTAGATAAATAGCTTCAGCCCCCCGGGACCTTGCCGCATGATCGCTTAGACGAGCGGTGGATTCCTGGGGCGAGAATCCCTCTGTTCATGTTTCTGACTTGTGAGTTTCCTACCGACTTTCCATGTAAGCAACAACTTGGGATTGACTGGAAACGAAGCTTCAACTTGAAGTGGTAAAGTTTCGAAGAAGACTGAGCCCGCGAAGATTCATACTCAGCGTTGAACAGGAAGCTCAGGATGCAAACAAGTACTTACTTACTGCTTGGTCTTCGACGGCCTTAATCATGCAATTTGATATCACACAGTCACTGGGGATGCGAGTTTCAGCCAGGGTCTGGATGGAAGGAGGAAATCGAGACAAGCCAAGTACGCTGATGGCAGTCTTCTGTCCCTTGACGAGCATCGAATTCGCTTCCCTTTAGACTTGGTTGTACTAAGGGCACTCCATTCTTAAATAATAACATCCGTTCGAACGTCGATAAACCTGGAGAACCGCGTCCATTTCACTTATGATCCTCGACAGAATCGGACAGACTGACCTGGTGAAGTATTGACGGTGCTTTGCGTTGTTCAGGATTGGCGCCTTTGCCGGGGCTTTCAGATTGGTGTCCACATTCGCCAAGATGTCAATTCTGATAAGAAAACAAGATACACGCTGTATTCTTGGCGAGTCCTGTGATCGCATTGCCATGAGCCCACGATCCCCGTGGTGGCATTATTCTTGCCACGGCGAATCTCGCATGCCAGGGCTCTCAGACATTACCAAATTCAAGGATCAACGATCTTGTGGGGTGGGAAATGGCAGGCCTGTTGTGAGTCCCCGCGTGCTCGTTCTAATCTGACCCACTGTCTAACCACATGATGCGTTACATTTCGGAAGAGAAGTTTGACAATCGCAAGCGCTGGTCCAGAAGTACGGCATCCCCGCTCCAAGCGTCACGAAGGCCTGCAATAACAACGCCATTTCAGGGATGACTCTCACCCCTTCGGATGCTCGAGTCTCCTCCGCCCGCGATCTTTCCCATCCTCGTAGGATGGAGCTCCTGGATATCCCATGGTCAAAGATATAACTCGTGACAGTCGCATTACGGTGCTCACGATTTCCGCTGGGAGACAACCCGATTTACAGTTATTCTATTCAGCGCATCCTCCCCATGTCGTCCGGTGCTTCGGTCGAGAAGACAGATTCCATTGTGGAAGTTGAGACCAAAGCTCTCGATAACCATCGCGTTCCCCGGCCCCCCTTCGACAGTGCTAGGAGAGCTGTGTTGGAGAAGAGACTGAAGCGCAAGCTTGACCTTCGTTTAGGTATCTTAATTGTCATTTATATCCTCAACTATGTACGTGTTTTGTGTTTGCCCGAACCTATGGGGGGCTCATTGCAAGAACAGATCGACAGGACTAATGTCAGGTACGCCGGTGGGTTGTTGCAGTGGAGTTGGTTGATAATGCTCGATCTCCCAAAAGTTCCGCGCGACTTCAAGGTTTTCAACAAGATCTACACCTTGGTAGCACACAATACTCGACGGTACTATCCATCCTTTCTGTAGGATATATCATCATGCAGGTTCCATCGTACGTCGTCGAGTTGCTAAAAATTACATATTTTATCTCGCCCCCCTCAGGAATATGTTCTTGAATTGGATGGGGCGTCCATCCATATACATCCCGTGCTGTATGGTGATCTGGGGCACAATATCAGTTCTGACAGGTATCACGAAAAGGTCTGTGTGTACTCAGCCATGTCATGCTGATGGCTCAATTTGCTGTTGCAGCTATGTCGGAGCCCTGCTTTGCCGCTTCTTCATCGGATTCGTCGAGGCCGCATTCTTTCCGGGTGCATTGTTTTTGATTTCGAGATGGTATAAACGAGACGAAGTGGGACTCCGCACCTCAATCCTTTATTGTGGGAGCCTCATTAGTAATGGCTGGGGAGCATTGATTGCCTCTGGGATCCTCGCTCGGATGGAAGGTGTCCTTGGGCATGCTGCCTGGAGGTACGTACGGGTATATATTGCCTCGGCAATTTCTGAGACGGACCTTCAGGTGGTTGTTTTATATCGAAGGAGCCCTCACAATCTTTGTTGCTCTCTGCTCCATCTTCATACTCCCCGATTTTCCGCATAACACACGATGGTTAACACCCGAAGAACGCGAGCTAGCTATCCTGCGTCTCCAAGAAGATCTCGCTGAAGAATCCCCTGATGACGTTGGCAGTCTTTCCGTCACACCGCTGAAAGGGCTGTATATGGCTCTGACGGATTGGAAAATGTGGTGGCTCACGCTTGCTGCGACAGCACAAGTGGCCACACAGTCCTTTTTCCTATTCTTCCCGACGTTAAGTGCTACCATGGGTTTTGATACCACGGTGACGCTTCTGTTGTGCGCGCCTCCATGGATGTTTGCAGCCATCCAGACGTTTTTCGTCGCGAGGTAGGCTTTCATTTGCGCCCAAACTGATCGATTTATGGGTCTCTACGTAGACACTCGGACTTGAAGAGACGTCGATTCATCTACATTGCCGTGACAGAATGCATTGGTATTGTTGGGTTCATTATCGCAATGTCCACGATGAATACGGCTGCTCGCTATATCTCACTGTAAGATTCAAGGCTTGCACCCATTTTAAATTCAACTGATTCATCTCCGCCTTGATAGTTTCCTCATGCTCCAGACTTACCTTGGAATAGTATGCTTCTACTCGTGGATGAGTAACACCATCGCTCGCCCCCCAGCTAAACGAGCTGTTTCTCTCGCTTTCATCAATGCATTTTCCCAGCTAGGGAACGTTGGAGGCTCGTAAGTCTGTCCTGTCGTCTTCCAGATCCTTCGACACACATGAAATATGATCGCTTCAGATATGCTTTCCCATCTGCGTGGGGTCCAACCTACCGGAAGTCGTGGGGCATTTGCACTGCGACTGCTGTCACCCACATTTTCTTGTGCTACGTGTTGCATCGGCATCTAGTCTCCGAGAACAAGAAGTTTGAGAAGGCTGAACAGGAAGCTGCGAAGACGGGAGGGAAGGCGTCTGGTTTCCGATATATCGTCTAATGCATGATTATCTGGCATGTACGATAATATCACAATAGATGAAGTTATCCACCTCCAAGTACCGATGACTAATGGACTGGGAAATCGCCGCGGAGCAGGTTCAAACTTGCATATTCCACAACAGATCCTTGTTCTTCGTGTCCGCAGCGACTCCAGCGCTGTCACTGGTCCACCGCCGTGACCTTCAGCGCGGCAGCGACTTCTCACATCATTGCGCGCGTGTTCGGAGCAAATTCTGGCGAAAATATTTATGTACAGTAATGCCTAGGCTCGTGGGACAAGAACAAGTAGCATCCAGCCTTTGGACGACTAAGTTGGCGAGGTATGTATATTATGAGTTATCCTGGCCAGGTTCTCGGACTTGTTTCTTCTTTGAGGCAAGACAATCACTCTGACATCATCTTCCGTCCCTTAACGAGCGTTGAATTCACTGGTATAGATGCATGACTTGAATGTTCATAATGTTCATAAGCGCTGTACAACACCATATCTCCCTCAAGGACTTCACCAACTCGTGTTTCTCAACCTATGCCCTTGTCCTCAATAGACTGAACTCTCTGGAATAGCTTTTTGAGATGCTATTCATGATGTCGATGGGTACTTTCCACTTGGGTGGGGTTCCGAACTTCCACTGCGTGAGGGATGTGGTGCGTCAATGTACTATGTCCTTACTGAGGTGCTACTAAGGCTCAGTTATACACCCAGATTGTGGATGGTTGCCTTCGTTATACCTTGGTAATTGGTGCTTTCGGACTGGGTTAGCAGTGCTAAGATGTTGAAACTGACAATAGCACGAGACACATCCGGTATCCTCGGCGACTCGGAGTCCCATGATCGTGCTGCAATACGCCATACCTAAAGATTGTCCGTGTGATCAAATTCAGGATCAATGTTCTTGTGGGGTGGGAAACAGCAGGCTTATGGTGAGTCCCCGCATGCTACCCATCATCTCACCACACGATACATTACATTTGATAAGTGGACTTCGATGATCGCAAGTGCTGGGCCAGCGGTACGACATCTCCATCCCCTGCATATCAAAGGCAGGTGACATCAGTACAGTCCACGATCTTCCCATCGATGTAGTGATAGATGTGATCAAAGAGACTCATGACCATCTTTATGCTGCTCGAGCTGTCCAGCTGAGATGGCAGCCTACTGGCAATTTAAAGCGGCTCACCTATTTGAGAGGTCCCAACTTTTCCTCCAATAGCGCATACTTTTCTTCCCCATGTCCGCCAGTGGTTCGATCGAGAAGTCTGGATCGATTGTAGAAGTCGAGACGAAAGACCTTGACGATGATGATATTTCCCGGCCCGCCTTCGACAGCACTAGGAGAGCTGTGTTAGAGAAGAGATTAAAGCGCAAGCTCGACCTTCGCTTTGGTATCCTGATTATCATTTATATCCTTAACTATGTGAGTTTTGCACCTTCTTTTGAATTTATAGCACAAGCTCATCATAAGAACAGATTGACAGGAATAATGTCAGGTATGGCAATGAGACCCTGCAGGTGAATTGGCTGTAACTCAAGTGCCAAAAGCTCCGCACGGCTTCAGGGTTTTCAACAAGATCTCCACCTTGGTAGTACACAATATTCGACGGTATTATCCATCCTTTCTGTCGGATATATCATCATGCAGGTTCCATCGTACGTCGTCGAGTTGCTAAAAAATTACATATTTTATCTCGCCCCCCTCAGGAATATGTTCTTGAATTGGATGGGGCGTCCATCCATATACATCCCGTGCTGTATGGTGATCTGGGGCACAATATCAGCTCTGACAGGTATCACGAAAAAGTATGCGTGTTCTCAGTTGTCTCATACCTATCGCTGAATTTGTCGTTGCAGCTATGTTGGAGCCCTGCTTTGCCGCTTCTTCATCGGATTCGTCGAGGCCGCATTCTTTCCGGGTGCATTGTTTTTGATTTCGAGATGGTATAAACGAGACGAAGTGGGACTCCGCACCTCAATCCTTTATTGTGGGAGCCTCATCAGTAATGGCTGGGGAGCGTTGATTGCCTCTGGGATCCTCGCTCGGATGGAAGGTGTCCTTGGGCATGCTGCCTGGAGGTACGTACGGGTGTATATTGCCTCGGCGATTTCTGAAATGGACCTTCAGGTGGTTATTCTATGTCGAAGGGGCCATCACGGTATTCGTTGCTCTCTGCTCCATCTTCATACTCCCCGATTTTCCGCATAACACACGATGGTTAACACCCGAAGAACGCGAGCTAGCTATCCTGCGTCTCCAAGAAGATCTCGCTGAAGAATCGCCTGATGATGTTGGCAGTCTTTCCGTCACACCGCTGAAAGGGCTGTATATGGCTCTGACGGATTGGAAAATGTGGTGGTTCACGCTTGCTGCAATATCACAACTTGCCGCACAGGCGTTTTTCCTATTCTTCCCGACGTTAAGTGCTACCATGGGTTTCGATACCACGGTGACTCTTCTGTTGTGCGCGCCTCCATGGATATTCACAGCCATCCTCGGCTTTTTCGTCGCACGGTGGGCTTTCATTTTGCATTCACATTGACGGAGTGTTGATTAAAGCCCGATCGTAGACACTCAGACTCGAAGAAACGTCGGTTCGTCTACATTGCTGCGTCAGAATGCATGGGTCTCGTAGGATTCATTATTGCGATTTGCACGATGAATACAGCTGCTCGCTACATCTCGCTGTAAGTCTCAGGTGACTTTGAACTCTTTCAATGCCAGCTGATTCATCCTCGCTTCGAACAGGTTTCTCATGTGCCAGACCTACGTTGGATTGATATGCTTCTACTCGTGGATGAGTAACACCATCTCTCGGCCCCCTGCTAAACGTGCCGTTGCTCTCGCTTTCATCAACGGATTTTCGCAACTCGGGAACGTGGGAGGCTCGTAAGTGTTTCCCCGCGTGTTCCAAATGCTCCGACAATGACAAAACATGACCACTTCAGATATGCTTTCCCGTCTGCATGGGGTCCAACTTACCGGAAGTCGTGGGGCATCTGCATTGCAACTGGACTCATGCACATTATCTTGTGCTACGTGATGCACCGACATCTCGTCTCAGAGAACAAGAAGCTTGAGAAGGCTGAACAGGAAGCTGCGACGACGGGAGGGAAGGCGTCCAGCTTTCGGTATATCGTCTAATCCATGGATTGCTCGAGTGTGTACGATAACTATCGTGGAGTTAACAACACGATAGATAACTTGTTCGCATCCGTGCCCAGTCAAGTCCGGGGCCCGCGACGGACCAGACGACGACCACCAACGAACACTCTTTTAAAGGGGAAGTGCGACCTGTCTACCCCCGGTTCTCAAACTCAGATGTCTCGTAAGTTTGTTTGGTTGTTCGTATCCGCGGCGACTCCAGCACTATGGTTCACCTCCAGCAACTTCTCACATGACTGATGGGCCCAAATTCGGAGAAATTCTTGGTAGGCCAACACATTAAACGCCAACGTAATGACATTGTCAAAGGAGGCTGTTGTTGGGTTCTGGTGTCGTCTGACGTCTTACTCTCTGTGGCCGATTCTCATTTGAGGGTAAATTGAAACACTGGAGAATGTTCTGACATAGGCTTCGATTTGAATCAGTGAGGAAAACGTCTACATTAAGTATGATTGGTCAGATCCCCCCATTCCATTGTCAGTTCACAGTATAATCGGTTGATACGATCCTTCGAGTGGTCGATCCTCTTGGACAATGTGAGTACTCTTCGTTTCCCCCCTTACCATTACCCCAACACCCCAAGACGGCTTGTCTCTCCTTGGAGGGAACCACTTCGTGAAGCCAGAGCGACTCTATAGGTTAGGCTGGGACTCAGAGCCCACTGACACCAGGAAGCTGTCGCTCCTTGAAAGCTTCCCCGAGGCTATCGACCAGGTTCTCAAGGAGTAAGTAACAGCCTTTTCAGTGTGCTATACTCTGCGATATGTATGTTGAGGCGAATATCAATATAAAGATCAAATACCATGTCATACAGATTATTGCTCGCCTATTTACAGCAGCATACGGCTACCACAGTGAAACAAGGGTTAATTACAGGGTTGTTAGTGGTAGCAACGAAAGTCGAAGTGAGTTAATCATCGAAAGAATCTAGTGGGTGTACAAATTGAGTTGTTCTAGAGCGTTTCTCCGGTGTCAGGCAGTTTGGGGTTGAGGTCCTTTGGAACGGCAGAATTTATAACGAGGCGTTGACTTGGTGGTACAACATGTTCCGCTGGGATTTCCACACCACCTGAGAGAATTCCCACCCGCATCATTGCCAGGAGCTAGAAGATTTGAATACAAAGCGCATATCGTTCGTTCCGAGGCGAGGGAGGAGACAGGAATACGGACAGACGTTAGCGGGAACGAAACACCACGCTTGGCAACTACGCACGTTGTGAGCAGCGTGAGAATGGGAATACACCCCTCCGAAAAACGCGGCGGTCATGTCCTTGCCGGAGTTCCGGGTCAAGAGTGCTTTGCCTCCAGGATGGTTGTCGAGGAACAGAGATGCATCGTGGATGAATCCCGACACAAGCAGCAGAGTGCGCAATTTGGATTCTTCTTGGACTAGATGGGCGCCAATCAGTATGATAACAGCGACAGAGGCTAGAACATACACGATTCCCACGTCACTACGGGGAGTTCATCAGGTGGGATGGGCCAGCTAATAGAATCTTGCACATCCTTCAGAGCTTTCAACTTCATCGTAAGTGCACTTTTCTCGATCTCGTTGCTAGGGAACACCCGAAGATGGGAAGCCAGACCAACGAACTGGCAAGTCCCGATGAACCATTTGGTTGGGTCGTATTGCCACCATCGGAACGCATTTCTGAACACCGAGAGTCGCGTGATATACATGTGAACTCGGACGAAAGATGTGATACTTACCTATAGTCCATGGGGAACTGGTGATGGAAGTTGTGATACCCTTCACCCATCGTGAGGATGGCCGAGACAAGGTGGTCGCGAGGAGAATGTCTGTCATCATAAGGGGTGCTTCCCAAGTAATGTGCGATAGAATTGATGCAGAACGTGCTCTGTCGGCCGAGTTAGAACAATAGTCTCCACGCAAGAAGGGACGCACATGATGGCAAGCAGTCAACCGGAGTGCACCGACGAAGTAAAACCCACCACACCAATCACCCCACAGCAAGCCCGGAATACACATTGGAAGAATGTAGCCGAAGATTGTCAAGATCACAAAGTACCACCGATGCTGCCACTGTACGAGAGGATCGTTCTTCAGGTCAGATATGTCGGTAGGTCCTGGGCGGAGGTTGGTATCGAATATGATCCATCCGATGTGAGTCCAAAAGAGGCCTCGCTCTGAGTTGTACGGATCAAGGTCAGTGTCGGTGTGTCGGTGGTGAGAACGGTGGCGGCGGGACCACCAGTAGCAGGATCCTTGGACTGCACTTGCCCCGGCGAGGATGAGGGTTACTTGAAGAGGGAAAGAGGCGACGTAGGATCTATGGGACCATAGACGGTGATAACCTGCCAAAGAAGTCTGAACATTGATGTCTGCTTCCGAGTTCTTTGGTCGGCTCACCGGCAGTGATACCTTGAACAGGTGGCGTCAGTGCTGATTATAGTTCGAAGAACTGAGAAGAGCTTACCGAACATTGAGAAGATATAATAGAATATCGTACAAATGACAGTTTTCGTAAGGATTGGCACTCGTAGCAAGCCATAGAGAGACAGTGCAGGCGTGATCACCAGCACGGAGAGATTGAACCATTTGATGCCAGTGATGGTAGGGAATCCCCGGGTAAGGTGTTCAAGACTAGTGCTGAACATGTCGCTGGGACTGACGAGCAGCTTCGCAAGAAAGGAAGGTCGCGAATTAAATGACGTTGCCAGCTTGAGAACGTTGTCAGGGAGTGCAGCGGGAGGAAGGGTTTTATATAGTGATCCTGTGGGATAACCTTTCCTCTCGCCTACTTGAAATTGCAACCCTCCAGCCGGCAGGCACGATTTGACGGTCCAACCACGAGCATTGAGCACATTTGCCGACTACAAATGATTCAGAACGGAGCGGAGAACAATGCCCCCAAAAAATCAACAAACTCTAAACTCTGTTACCACGGTCGCGGAACTGTGCTGGAAGCCCTAGTAGTAGCATAAGAATGCATGCTGTCTCGTATGCTTCAGTGAAAGTGCAGGACAGAGACTGAAAAAAGCAACACAACACAATGAACGTTATCCGAGTCCGAGTCTCATCCGCGCCACATTAAAGCGCTCATAAGTTCTTTCTTGGATAGTCTGAGGGCTTCACATTTGTTTGTGTGTCCTAAAACGGAAGATCGAGGCAATTGTTTCGCCAATTTGAGTTTGGCAGTGAGGCAAGTATAGAGCGCGCGATAGCTTGTGACCAACCCACAAACCCGAGGTGGCATTCGGCTCGTGAGTGGGTCGCCGTGGAGCGACCTCAAACATTCTTGGGCACCAGAGTTCTCGTGTACCGACGATGCACGAGCGACCCATCATCAGCGCTGTCTCTCAACTTGGATATGATTCGACCCATTCGAAGAGACTCCCGGGAGAGTGTTTGGGCGCTAGAGTCAACACCCCTCCTAATAGGCATTCTGACGAAATTAATGGCGTTGATTGTCGCCTAAGGCAGTTCCGATGGTACTCCACGACATGATCCGGTCGGGCGAAGTCTTCGTATGGAAAGTTTGGCGGTGCGATGAGCAAGGGCAAAATAAGTCGAACATGCGGAACACCGGAACCTCGGATGAGTGATCATACTATGATGCGATCGTGTATCGACACCACCATCGATATCGGGCCCAATAAATATCTGGTGCTCTATGACATCAGAATTTATTGTTCAAATTTTAGTGGGTCCCTGCGAGATCATACCTAGCTAGCATATCCTTGGCATGATCAGATCGATGGACATAATTGGCAGCGAACAATATGATAAGATTGATCTACCTGGAACCACTAGTTCTATCTAGGACTGAGCGGATCCGAGGGTGCAAGGGACAATTGATGGATCGGTGCTTCGCTGAGTGGTTTCAACACTGTCCAAGTCAGCAGTCGTGTAGTCTCCCCTAGACAAACCAAAGAGTCGGGATGAAGACAGTCGTTCAAACGTTCACCCTCCACTATGGTTTAAATGTGGAGAGCAGGCTGACTCCAGCTCTTGGCTCTAAACGAACAAGATTTGATACAGAAATCACGAGAAGCTGGGGTATCGTCGGCAATGAGCATCAGCGGGCTGGCCAATTAGACATGGTGCGCGACACTTGCAGATAGCGTTCTGAGCCGCATTGGTGGCAGGCAAGTTGGTACTTATCTCTCTCGGGCAAGACGAGCATTTTTTTGGGTCATCAGACGCCATAAGTATAGGTGGTCCTTCAAGTTGTCAACTATTTCAGCACTGATTGATTGTCACGGTGCTGTTATATCCTCTTGGTCAAGACAAGGGAGAAATGATGGTGACGGAGCGCATCTGAAACCCTCCGAGAATGTCAAACATTGTCAGGACCGGCGGGGCCGGGCCGTTGTAGCGAGGCAAGAGGCAATTTCTCTGGCTAGCACTGGCTAGCACCTTTTCGTACGTACCTCGGCGTGCTTCACTTGTGGAGTTTCAAACGCTTACCGTTTCACCAAGGCCGCCGCTTTAGCCTTTGGTTTATTCGACGACACCCTTGAGACTCGGAGTATGTCACGCGCTCAATTGCCAATTTGTCGATCTAACTGAAAGACAGAAAACAAGTTACCAGTGCCCATCAAGGTAGTACACGGCATTACTGAAGTCCTCGATATATCGTTCACGACCGATGATCTAGTAGAAGTCGTCAGCAGCGAAGTGACACTATGGCGCAGTCGGGTCAGCAATCCGCTACGGGAGACGATAAAAGTGACACTATCACGAAACGGTAGGGTCCTGGACGCACTCTCCGAACTTCGGTGCCAACATGTTAGCAGGAACGACAGTTCGACTTTCTATACAAAAATACCAGCTGCTGTTGCGCTCACGATCGCAATTGTTGCGGTGTTAGTAAAGACGACCGCCACTGCAGCTTCTGCTAACCTCACCTTCCCTCCTGGCGCAGTTGTAAGTTTGCTTTTCTTGCTCTCGCCGCGAGGGATCTGATATACATTCGTTAGTACATACGTCCTCGTGATTACAACGTTGTTGGCGCGAACTACGATCAATGGCGCAACGACTCTTTCATCGGTTTCAATCCCACGAACACGACCCCACCATTCATCCAAGTCTTCGACCACTCTTTCCTAGACGTAACAGGGCCAGATGCAACTATTCGTCTTGTCGCGGAGAACCCAGGGTTCGCTTTCGCTCACGAAGCTCCAATCTACGTCCCAGATCTCAATGTCGTTTTCTTCTCGAGCAATGATGGTGGTGATCTTGGATACAGTGACTGGCATAATAACAGCGTAGTTGCAATGCTCAATATGACCGAGGTCGATATGGCCCTTGCTCAAACCACAAGTGATGTCAACATTCAAGTGCAGACCGTGAGTTGACCTCGCAAAACATCCCACGAAAATGCAGCTCACAATTTTTCCAGTTGGATCTTTCCGACAATGTCCAGATGGTCAATGGAGGTACTGGTCCATATAAAGGGGATCTCCTCTTAATCACCTCAGGACGTGCTCTTTTGCCTCCTTCTATCGTTCGCGTTAACCCCCATCCTCCGTACAACACCACGGTTTTGATCGATAACTTCTATGGTAGGCAATTCAACTCCTTGAATGACGTCAAAGTGTTGCCCGGCACCGACATCTTGTTCTTTACGGACCCTACGTAAGTGACTCTTGTACCAAGAAGATATTTCGAGCTGACAACTCATGTAGTTACGGTTGGCTGAACGGATTCCGCCCCGAACCGACACTTCCATCTCAGGTCTACCGCTTCGATCCATCGACCGGTCATGTCCGAGTGGTCGCAGATGAATTCAGACACCCAAATGGCATTGCCTTTAGCGCTGACGGCCGGCATGCATTCATGTAAGTTGGAGATGTCCATTACAGTTCTGAATTTGCTCGTGGCTGATGAAATCATCTTTAGCGCGGACACCGGAGTTGCGAATGGCTTGTTCGGACTTGATCAGACTTATCCGGCTACGATGTAAGTCCTCTTCCTATTGTTGCTTTCGACATAGTCTTGACGTCCACCACGCAGCTACAAATTCGACGTAGAGCGACGCACCCATGCTTTCATAAACCGTCGTGTCTTCGCTTATATTGATGGTGGTGTCCCAGACGGCGTCCAGGTTGACACGAAGGGGAACGTCTATTCAGGGTGTGGGGATGGAACACACATCTGGAACTCCGAGGGGACACTCATCGGAAAATTCTTCGTGAACAGCACGAGCGCACAGATGATCTTCACCAAGTCTGGCCTCCTTATTTTGGCCGAGACATCTGTGTACCTGGCGAATATCTGGGCTAAAGGTATCGACGTGACCACATACTAGGTGAAATAGTTTGTATGATTCGGGGTATCACGGATCAATGTATGAGGACGAGAGGGTGTACCTTCACCGAATGCGTATCGGTGTGCCTGACCGAATCGACAAATATGTCTTGACACGTGTCAAGTGTGGACAAGGATATCACCTCAGATCTGAAATATGTAGCTACCGTACCAACCGGGCCCGTATAATAGTATCGCTCAAGGGCCGCAGCGCGGGGGTAAGGTCTTCCTCAAATAACCCACCTCGCGGTTTTCCATCATGTCTACAAGAGGCTATCGCACCCAAGCCACGTCCAGACAACGCTCCAGGACACAAAGCGATCCAGGACAGAGTCCATATGCCTCACCATCACACACCACCCAGTGGCCAGCCCCAGCTCGACGTACCACCGAACCCATGGGAATGAATGAATCGCCCTCTCACTCTCGTAGCTCATCCGTGGAACGCCCCAGTGGCATGTCTATACCCCATCCTGGGTCGCAGTTGGCACAGTATCAGCAATCTGGGTCACCAGCGGGTACGAGCCCGTCAACACCTGTGTCCCCTCGTTCTCCATCGCCACAGCGATCAGGTCATCAGAGAAGCTCTTCAAGGCAAGGAAGTATCAGGACGCCACAGGGGCGTCATATCAAAGATCTCCCCCAACCACCCCGTGCGGCACTCACTACTCCTCCAGTGACCACATCGCCACATCCACATTCAGCTAGCTTGGGGAAAGGTCCAGGCTTCTCTGTCCCTTCTCAGAACTCACCCGTACCGCCTTCCCCATCTCCATTCCAAGGCCCGGCGATGCAGCAGGGATCGTACCAGAGTATTCATCAGCAGCCTTACTCTAGTATCAACCAAAACACGAGCGGAACGTACCTCTCGCATCATCATTCCGTCAGCAGCCACCATCCCAGTAATTCACAGCATCATACTCATCATCGGTCGAGGTCTCGACCTCCGAGTGCTGCTTCGCACAGATATGCATCGAGCATTACGCAGCCTGTGTATGGTCATGGAAGCTCCGCGACCTTGGATGCCTCGCGGACGTCCCTCAATGGCGGCGTTCCTTCCCCAAGAAACCATCATGTAACCTCACCTCCCCCTGGAGCGTCGGCTGCAAGCCGCACAGCAACTAGTCCCGCGAATTCTCGGTCAGGATTGCATCACAGGTCGCCGTCCAATACCCGTTTCCCACCTTCCTCCACCACAGGTGCAGGCACATACCCAACGACACCAGCGCACACCAGCAACAAGTTGAAAGAAACCCACCATACCCCTCCAGAGCCACCTCGTGCTGCGCAGGAAATCCATCGCACCACAAATAGACGCCCTTTCCCAAAAAATTATGACGGTCAGACGCAGACGCGCTACGTGAACATGCTTCTCGCACTGGATGATATTTCGCCTCTCTTCAATATCTTATCTTCGTTTTTCACCTGGATTTTACTTGCCGGATTCGTGCTCTTCCCCGGAACATTCGCATCATGGAAGGATGAGCCTGCAGGGACCCCTCAGGGCGTCATTCTGAACGTGATCAACCACGTCCAATTGTATGTTCGTTGTCCGAGTTTCATTTGATCATTGACCACGGTGTGAATCAAGGTATGTGATCGCGTGGATTTGCACAGGGATCGGGGCATCTGGAATGCTCTGGTCATGGTGGAGGTGGCAGAACAACTATATTTGGATTACAAACCGCATTTTCTTGTGAGCAGCATTTCGTCATGACGCTGATTTGCCCTGACACTTCCAATCCACAAGCCCCGGATTCCTAAACTCTGTTGCTGGAGTCATTTCAACGTTGTCGAGCATCTATGGCGCGCAAGCTGGGTACATTGGAAAGACAGAGAAGTCTACGATGATCGTTACCGGATCGATTGCGGGAATCTGCGGGCTTCTGGTGGCGGTATATGAATTATGGTTCATTAGGAATCTCAGGATGGAGCACGACCGGCAGGTGGGAGTCGAAATGGCAGGAAAACATGGGGAGGGTGTTGTGGGAGAGAAGATGACTACTCGGAAGGGTGATGCCTAGATGGACGAGGGAGCTTAGCAGAAAGAGTACTGACATATGGACCCTACAGAAAACGTTTTCCTGGTTGTTCAGAGTTCAGGATAGATGGTGCTGCAGTGCAGCAAGAGGTAGGCATCGAGGGAAGCAACAGTGTACGATGAATACCTGTGAGCAGTACTTGCCACCGAGAAGACAGGAACGACTACAGTGTGGCGTCTGTGTCTCGGAACTAAAGAAGCATGATTTCCGGTTTCCCGAGAAAGCATCGTGGCCTCAGGGCGATGGGCAGTGTCGCGAATTGGTCAGAACCATGAGGTTTGCGACGGCATAAACATCATTTGCCTGTCTTGAGGCAGACATATTTTGGGACTGCCGTAGCGTAGCTTCAGAAAAGGGCGGGTGGAATGAGTTCAATTGACGACAGGAAGTAGGTGTGTTTTATGAAGCGCTTAGGAGTTGGGCAACCTTCATGGCCACCTCCGATGACGAGAGATTATCCAGTTCAGCGTGCTTCTCAACACCGCGCTCTGCACAAATACATTGAGTACAGCCATAGATATACATGCTAGGGAAGCACGAGGACGCACCAAACCGTGCAAATACACGTGCTGGAGTGCCGCTGGCCTCCCTGATCATGACAGGAAGGTCTGGATTGTGTTTCTTGATAACGGGATATTCGGAGAGAAAAAATTGGCTTCGTTTATGAATGTAATCAGTATTTTTGTCTTGTACTCACGGAGGGGAACCCTTGTCGACTTACCGAGTGCCAGCGGATGCCTGGCCTGTTTGGCAGCACAGGATGCGTATCTCGCGGAGAGCGGGCGACAAAACCTTTGCAAAGGAAGACATCGCGGAGATGAGTAAACCTTTAAAAAAGTTGTTAGATGCCGGAACAACTTGACGAGGAGACTACCTCAACCTTGTCGCGGTGCAGCTGCACGGGAGGTGAAGGTGCCTTACATAATCCAACGTGGTTGTCAACCCGTGTCATGGGAAATATATCAGTTCGTTGACTACACCATTGTCCGCTCAGATTCCCCAGTCTGCTCGCTGCAGCGTCCGTCCTCGAGACCATTTCAGAGCCGCCATGGACGACGAGCAGAACCAACAGCAAGAAGATTGGCTCAACAGCCGCAAGAACAGGCTCCCTTCGTTCACTGAGGTCCTTTCAAGAAGGACGCGGCCTCCAGTTGACTTGTTCATGTTCTAGTCAGTCGCTTCATCATTGCTGACAGCGATGGCATTTTCATGATCGTTTCTCTTTTCTAATCTGCGATCATCTTAGTCTTTTTCTCCAGCGCGAGGGTTCAGAGGATATCTTAGACTTCTGGTTGGATGTTCAACAGCATGAAAATCTCTGCAGGGCCTACTTCAAAGACGTCCGCAAATCGGGGAGAACGATTAAGGAGGATTGGCCTCAATACTGGGACTATGCGCGTCGACGCGGGTCAATTTATGGGACTGTCGTTGGCCTTCAACCAAACGCCGCTAAGCGAAGTACCGCCAGCACGGGGGAAATGCTCAACGACCAAGAAAAGCAGGCCCTTGCTGCTGCCGGCGACGACAGGCGTGGTGGTGGCCGCTCGACCAGCCCTCGTCCACGAACCCCTGGTGTTGACAAGGAGCGAATCGCGACTACATCGCCACCAACTGCTGAGTACGATCCGCCTCGTTCGACAACCCCTTTCTCTCTTTCAGGGCGCACACCCACCCTGTTTAATTTACGACGAGCCTCACGTGCTCCTACGATCATTCCCCGTTCCGCTGCCATTACACGTATGGATCTCGTTGCGTCTGCAGAGCGCATCTACCTCCGATATCTGTCCCCAGCAGGCACCGTCGGTTCTCCCGAGAATCACGAGATCTACCTTCCTCCTGCAATGCGTATCCACTCTTTTCCGTTGAGCAGCACCCAGGACCCCAAGACACAAAGCGAGCTTAACATGATGGCGCATATCCCCGATATGTTCCACGCACAAAAAGAATATTGCTTCCGCGCGATGGAGCAGGACGCATTTCCGCGTTTCCTGAGAGCAAAGGCATTCGGTAATTTGACCCCTTTGTCTGCGCTCATTCGCCTCGTGGCAGGCCTGCTCATCTTGTGGATTGGGCTGGCTACTGCGTTTTCGCTCATTTTCCTCGATGTACACCCAAAGTCCAAACGCTTTTTCGTAAGTCTTCTTCTAGTTCTCACTTATATCCATGCCTAATCTTTGGCCGTAAAGCTTTTCCTCCCCTTCACCTTCGCCATCCTGTTCCTCATCTCACACCAATACGAGCTTGACCCCGTGCTCGTCATCCTTGGCCAATCAGAATCTACCCCTTTCCGGACACTCACTATTCGCGAGCCTTACGTGAAGAAGCTGCTCCTTGGGCGTGCCATCTGGGTTTCAACGCTGGTTGCAATCTGCACAACTGCCTTGACCCTGATCTTCTGGGCTGTTCCAGGCCATCGGCTGTAACCGCAAACCGCAGGATAGTTTCTTACTGCGATGGAATGATGGGGGTAATCAGGCAGAGAATGAACGTGGACTTGGACCCCAACTGACGTTTCACTCAATGGGTTATCTCAGCCACGGAACTAGCCTTTTTTTTTCTTATTCTCATATCTAGTTAGTCACCCATCTCCCTTTCCACCAGCTTTTTTTTCTTATTTTATTCCTAATTCTTTTCGCTTTTACACGTGCGTACGTCTATCATTTGATTCTGTTTTTGCTTTGACCCTTGAACTTTCTTTTTGTTACCCAGATTCATATGCATACCCCACCCACCCGCGCATAATAAGGTTACCACCAGGCCAACTCTCACTACATCGTTATGTTATCTCGCTCGTTTTTTGGAACGCTCCAGTTGACTTGTGTGTCCGGAACCTTTGACATTTGTTACGACCCTGTTATTGACGCTTGTCACTTTACTGTGCTGCTGAGACTACGCGCGTTAGAAAAAATCTATGTTTTGTATGTCAGGTACGGTGTCTAAACTTCTAGCCTTTCTGTGAATTTGAATTGGCAGACTCGCCCCCTCCCAAAAATATGAAGTTGCTCAGGGAGACCCGTGTTTCTTCAGTGAATTTGCATATTCGCCGACTCGGAGACCTCAAATTCAAACTTCAAGCTTCAAGGCGTCTATGGTACCACTATCTAGACTAACCTAATCGAGTCCTAGTGACCTTGCGCACGGCATATAGATCGCCAAGCATCCCCCGAGTATTTCGATGTTTCAGCTTATCGGCACGCATCTCCAAAGGGTTTGGTCGGTGGTGTTCTGTGGTTACCGAGAGGAACGAGTGACTGGAGGCAGAAATAGGTCAAAGGACTCGGCAGGACATCTCAATACCGATCACCCTAATCACCCGTGCAAATCCTAGTGGAAAGAACTGGGACTTGGGGTACCTTCGAGGATTTCCAACGCGTTTCGCCCAAGTGGCAGACTCGGAGTCGACATTGACGTTGACGTTGAGCGCTATGCCCTCCGTAAAATTCACCTTTCATACACAAGTTCCTCAAAAAACTGACACATCCGAAATACCAAGACTGCAAAGATTCACATTCTCATTTCATGACCGATACCACCATCTCGCCCAGGGGAACAGAATAACCGCTTTCCCCTCAGTTGATAGTCAAACTGTAAGCCGAGCTAGAAAAGCGCGATTTGATCAGCCAGCGTGACGGCGACAGTACAGGAAAGCCCATACGTAGTCAAAGTAGCAGTTCCGGACGTAGCCTCAGTCCCAGCCTGCGCAGTGGTAAGATACTGCGACGAAGCGACGTGTCCATTGTTAATTAGGTACTACGATATGACTCGTGTGTGAGACAACCACCATCGGAAGGGATGGACGGGACAGGTAGCACTCACAGTGAAGAATTGGTAGACATCACCGCTGAAGGAGGTGATCGTTCCACTGGTCGGGAGGAATGAATAAACCTCGTTTGCACCGTTGGAACCAGAGTACAAGTTCCTGCGAGGACAAGGGTTGAGTGTACTGTCCGAACTGGATTTACTACTACCACTTACCAAGTGTGGCCAGCGAGGGAGACATCGCTCGCGACGGGGACAGGTTGACCGTTAGAGCCGTACTGGGAAGAAATAGGTCCAGCGTTGAAGTTGGCGAGCCATATCATGATCTCGTTCACGTTAGAACCACCAGCTGTGTTGGAGGTGAAGAAATCATAGGCAACATCCGCTACGACAGTCCCGGTGCTGCTTTGAGACCAGTCCCAAGTTGACTACGCATGTTGAACTTCAGCGATCATGTAGACGAGGCAGTGGGGTCACAGTTCGACGCACTGGCATGGATGTGATGGCGCTCAGCTGTTGGTTGACGCCTGAGTTGAGCTGGATGTTGGAGAAACTCTTGACGCCATTTCCACCAGTCCAGGTCCAGTTGGTGTACCACGTAACGGTGTTACCGTTGACTGACTCGAGGGTGGAGCACTGCGAGCCAGAGGTTGCACCAGCCTCCCCCCAAAGGTCAGTCAACAGGGAGTACGAGCCGGCCGGGACCGTGTCATACTGGCCACAAGCTGTCGTAGCGCGTCGTTGAAGAGGGGAAGCAGAGACGAGGGGAAGGAGCAAGAGTAATCCAGACAGGGAGAACATTTTGATTGGATGCTACGTCACGGACCATGCAACATGAGCTGTTTAAATATTTCGTATGTCAGACATGTGGTCCATAATTGAATTTCTTCGGGAGCCATGACCACATGCTGCGGTCAGAATCACGGAGAAACTCTGGGAAGAGGTAAAATCCAATGTTATTCCAGTCGTTGCAACGGAACCGAAAGTGCAGCGGGTGCTTCACGATGATCAGACCTACCTAGATGTTGCCTTGAGAGTTTCAATGGCTTTGAAAGATGAGGCACAATCAGGTATGAATCTGTCCCCAGGTGCCAGGCGGTGCCAAAACTCGGAAGAGTCTCTCACCTGTATGGAAACATATGAAAAACCTCGCAGATCAGAACGTCATGGCGGCGTGGTCTCCTGTGGGTTGCGGCGCCGTCAAGTGACGGTGAGAAGGTTGATCCCACAGTCTGATGCCGGGCCGGGTGGCCCTCGCAGTAGGCAAGTACCTCCTACCGCATCGCACCTCGAATTAGTACCAGGCTTCGGGAAATTTACAAAGGTTCTTGTGCTCCTACAAATGTGTACTATGTACGCACGCTCCTCTTCATTTAGCCGATGAGTCCGCGCCGTCCAATTCAAAATGATTGGTATACCCTAGCTAGCTAAATGCGATTTTCAGACACGCCCTCCGCATCACTGAGATTTTTTGAAAGGGTCCACGCCTTTGTCCTGAAACGTTGAACGCTATTAGCATACAATTACTCACTTTGTAGCCCGCCGGGAGCCCGTCGGACAGAATGCAACGACTCGCCTGTTCCCTTTCCTTGCGAAGCGACTCCCCAGTCCTAAGTTCATGCCCATGTTGGACGATCTCAGGTTTCCTCAGGATCTTGCCCTTGATTTCTTCCTTGAGACCCACTATCTTGTCGCCGATGCCCTTCATGTCAATAGGGTACCATGTGTGTCAATGCATGGACAGTCAATGAGTCTAATTGACTTACGACGCCAAGGGGGTAGTTGGGTCCCAGACCAACAGCCCCTGCGTGTCTCTGCGGAGGTAGGCTTGGGTCCTCCACGGATTTATCACGTTCGGGAAGTCCGGTAGACATGGGTTGGGTGGGTTGGGTGGTTGCACCAACAGCAGACATTGTGAATGACGACGAAATTGTTAAACCATCTGCGTCCCAACCAGGCCTTGTTATATAGTGTCAGTTGGAACTTAGATGAAGCCATGACGCAACTCACTGGGGGAGGCGGGAACTTGAATGACGTCACGGACATGCATCGGAAGTAAAACGGGAGTGGCTGAATATTGGCGTGGAGTACCATAGACATTATTGACTCTAAAGTAAGAAACGAACGACCCAAAATCTATCAACGGAAAACCTCATCGCCGTCTTCAAGTATCATGCTCCACAGTAGACTCCACCTTCCCAGTTGCTCCGTTCTCGATGGAATCGGTGACGTCACGGACATGGAGACCAAGCTTTGCAGTCACATCGACCAAAATGTTCTTACCATGACCCTTGAGTGGGGCAAATCCACGCGCCGCCGTTGTGCCGACAGGATCAGCGGGAAGTTTGGTGGACTGGGCATCTTTAGTGGCCGAGAGCAAAGGAGAAATGACGGAAGATGCCGCATGAGACCGAGGGGAGAATTTGTCGCTTACACCGCTAGCAGCCGATCCAAGGAGTTCACCAGCATTAGAGCCCCGTGCAACGTGCCCCTGTACCTTGGAATCGACAATACACCCATCGTTGTTGGCCGTGACTTTATAGTCACTCGCGCAAGTGTGAACAAAGCACTTGCTGTCCTTGCAAGATACCTCGTCGACGTTAGAGATATCATGGCAGTTAACTCCAACCGTGGTGGTACTGCCAAATGGAGAAGCCTTGACACAACCACCGCCTATCAACTGAGGTTAACGTTAGGGTAACAATGAAGATGTGAATGCCATACAGGCGCATGAGTCTGAGGTGACGTTGGTGCACTTCCATGCTTGACCCCACGACGCGCCAGTAACCCCACACATGGTGAGGCCGTTGTCACACTTAGGATCGTTCTGCCGGCGCGAGGGCGGCGCTGTCGATGAACAATCCAAGCGGAAGTGTCCACACTTGCCGTTGCACACCGTCAGGTGAGGAGGACACATGCATGTTGTAGGGTTCCCCGTTGGCATTTCTAAGAAGCCATCCATGCACACGAAGTCGCATTCGTCATGAGAAGTGGGTGTACCCTTTGCATGCGGCGGGTACGAACACTGTACGCCTGCCTGCTTGATCTATGAGAGCAGGTAAGTATTTGATCGGTACAAGACATTAGAGAACTGGTTGGCTTACCATGGCAGTGACAGTAGCTTCAACCTTGTCGGTGCCAACAACCTTCGCAGCAGACTCGGTGACGTTGTAGTGACCAACAAAGTGCTTCACCTGGGCGATGCAGAGTCCAACATCGATGTGGCCGGCAACATAAGGTTGGCCTGGCCGACCTCAGGATTCAATTTGGTAGGTGCAAGATGGAAGAACACACCATCAATCAGAAAATCAGAAAACACGAGGTCTGCATCGAGGTTCGCGCAGGTGTCGCTGAGCAGAGAGCGCTTAAGATGATAACCAGCGAAAGCGGTCGAGGCCAGTAACAAAGGAGTAGAAAGGACAGATAATCTCATGCCGAGCAACTCTAAAGAGCGTGGGTGTTTGTGGAAAAAGAGGGACAGAATAGCTGAGTACAGTTCACCGGAAGTGAGACTCTTTTATACGCAGAAACTAGCGGTGAAAGGGTACGCGCATTGGTTCGGGTACCGAGTTCACGGTACGCGTTGTGGCAGGGTCGCAACGATATGCTTTTCTCGAGTGACATCACTGACGGCGAATTGGCTGTAAGATCATACGCATCAGTGGTCTCCAAAAACCAAACCAATGACTCTGAGAGCGGAACATAGCTCTTCTATTGACGCGTTGGCAAGATCCTTGGACACAAATCGATTTAATTGGTCGCAAGGCCGTACTATGTAAGCACAAAACATAACGTCACCTTTACATTGCAAGTACGGCTACGAAAGCAGGGAATATTCCTGATCGTCTCTGTAATACATCCCACATATTTCAGTACACGAATTGTCCAGTCTGAATCGCTTGCCTTTACTCCGAGTCCAGTCCAAGATTGCATAACACTGTCCTCACCAATAGCGATCGTTTACGGTGGTTCCCTGCGGATCCGCTTCAAGCTGGCTGGAATCAATATGGACCACCGTGAAGTTGCCGTGAAGTACATTAATGGGGCCACGAAACGTCGTGCCACCCAGCTCGAAAATCATCAAGACCACGGAGCTCACAGGTTAGATTAGTCGGAGAACCATGGATACCGATCGAACACAGTCTCGGCCTCGCCTCAGAACGCTCGGAGCTCCCACCCACCGCACTTCATGGTCGTGCAAGTCCGAGGGCCTCACCATTGGTCGAAGGGGCTGGAGTTTCGTCCGACTCTCGCCGATTTGGTAGCTCCACAGAGAGGTCATTCGCAGACGGTAGATGCTTTGTGATCAACCTACGAGGCTGACTGTGCACCTGGCAGTCGAAGGAAAGTACATTGCAGATACGATTTGGCAGAGGAACACAGCCCGCGTTCTCCGTTCCCGGGATTCCTCCGGAAATCCCCGGGAGGTGAACCCAATCCGCGCCGGCCCGAAAGACGAAAGCCGTCTCGTCGGCGTCCCTACTAGTAAAACGGATATAAATCGCTATGCTAATGATCACGCCGTGCCACACCCTCACTGCAAAGTTAGACTCCTACACTACATCATGAAGATCAACGTCAGCGAAGAAGAATGGGCGGCTCACACCTCTGTCTTACGACGTGGCGCTATCGAAGGTGCTGCCGCTGGTCTTGCCATCGCTATACCCGGCTTCTACCTCCTCAATCGCAAAGTAGCACACTATCGCGCCCTACCACTCCCTCTCAAAGTTGCAGGCTATGTGATGATCACTGCGCCTCTTATATCCATTCAAGCCGAGAGGCGAAGCTTGGAGCTTGAAAGGGAAAATTGGTGAGTCAAATGTTTCGTTGCGTGTAACCAAGACTGGACGAGACATCGCCACGGATTTGTAGGTCGGGTTCAGGAAAACTAGAGTTGGATCGAGTAGCGGCCGAGGAAGAGACACGCTTTGGCTCTCTTTCTACGAAAGAAAAGGTCGTCGACTGGGCTTCTCGACACCAGTACAGTATCATTCTTGGAAGTTGGGCACTTTCCATGGCCGCAGCTGGCGCGATTGTCGCAAGAGACAAGTATATGACATTACCTCAGAAGGTGACTTTATTGTCAGCAGATCGTATATTGGCGCGCTAAAAAAGGACCCTGTCCTTTACAGGCCGTGCAAGCTCGTATGTGGGCACAAGGTCTCACCATTGGTGTCCTTATCGCTGCTGGTGCCTTGACACACAAAAACCGCCAAGAAGCTGCTGCCAGTGGAATTCGCCGAGTGAGTGCAATTGATGCAGCCTTTCTGAATGATCTAACGAAATACATCTAGTCCGCGGTAGATCACTCATGGCGGACATTCGTACGTCAGTTGATTGTTACTTATGACTAAACTAACCAACGTGAATTCTAGCTCGAGCAGCAGGAACAAGAGGAACAAGCAAGAAGGGTGGCACTCTCTGCGCAGCCCGCATCATGAGCTACATCAGTGGCATGCTGAGTATTCGGCGCTTTGGCTATCGTTAGAATATCCCCCGGATGGTATACCAGGACCAATATCACCTGCAGATTGTATGCCCCTCGACAGACGAGGAAAAGACTCTAGACTTCGATAGATATTGAATATGGATAGACACATGTAGTAATAATAATACTTACGACGATTCGCAGCTACGATCTGGCCTAGTGGAGGGTGAACGACTGTCTTCATCCCGACTCTTGGGTCTGCTTACGGGAGACTATGGTTGGCCTGTCACAACTCACAAGAGCCACGAAATGTCGCATACTAGCCCACAAGCTTATCAGCGTGATGCTGGTCGATATCACTTCGGACCAGCTGTTATAATACATGAAAGATTTGTGAAAGATTGCCCAAGAACTCAAAAAAGTGAGTTGTTAAGGGAGAAGCATATTTCTGAAGAAATCGCCAATCTCGTAGGGAGGCAAAACTGGTAAGCGATAGTACAATGGTTTTAAATGCAAAAAGAGCCCTTCAGTGTCAATCTTCGTCTGTCCCAGTTGCAGATGACAATACATCCGTACCCAATGGACGAGAGACACCATTAGGACATTCACCCATCAACGCGTCCGAGATGTCCCGAAATGGTAAACCTTCTCCTTCAACCTGAGCAGCAACAAGCATCGGCTCTGATCCCAGGATATCTTCCACGGGTTCCGGTGGTGAAGAGCGGGGGTGCATATTCCGCCCAAACGTCACCCACCAATCTTGGATGGCTTCTCTTGGATCGAACCCATACATTTGAAGGAGTCCCGAATAGTAAAAGCAGAGAACCTCATCGTTCGTTGTATCGCATTTATCAAGGGCAAGCTGGCGTCGCAGGATTCCGTCACGAACTTCTTGTTTAGGGCCAAGGGGCATGGTAATGGTATCGCGTTTGCGTCGAGCGTATCTTTGTACAGCGGCGCAACGCGGCTGTCGAAGTTCTTCAAAAACACCAAGGAGCATGGCCGTCTGTGATCGAGTAGCAGGGAGCGAGAAAAGCGCCGACAACGTCATAGAATCTTCAACACAAGTGGCCCCGTTGTACGATCCGCTCGGCTGATTATAAGAAACAGCCATCACCAATAGAATCAAAGGGAGTGACGTCCGGTGCTCACTATCATTGGGTGCGCTGCTTCTCCGATCATAACAACTTTACCACTCTCGTGTACCCAGTTGTCAAACGGTTCGTAGTCGACAAATGCAACTTCGTTGTCAAATTCAGCAGCCTTCAGGATTTTTTGCACACTGAAAGAGGGGAGATGAATGTGAGTTGAAGAGCAAAACCATGTCGGCTTTGGCTGAACTGACCGGGGTTCAAACCGTCTCTGCAACTCATCACATATCGGAGATTGTCGCCATGATTCTCGATCTGGTGGAAGATGTATTGCGAGTGAGTAATAGCGATTGGGCCCCGACCCCTGTCGAAGTTAGGTTGTTAGAGCAGCTCGTCAGAAATGGATGAAAACCTACAGTGAGTGTTCCATGCAGTGAACAGTCGTCTGCAAGCCACCCAGTCCACTGCAATAACCCGGATGAGTGGAACAGCCACGAAATCCAAACGGATGTACGTACAGTACCCGTATCAATAAGCGATATTAATTGTTCGTCTTGCCTCAACAAATCAGCGGGAGCAACCAAGCTTCGAGTTACAGGTGAGTGACCTGACGGATCACAAATGCTCAGTACTCACTTCAGGGTATATCGTAAACCAAGGCCTGGAACCGCCTTGGGCTCTTCAAAGACGGATCGCACAATACTGTGAAAGCCATCCGCCCCAATAATGACATCGGCCGTCGTTTTCTCGCCATTTGCGGTAGTGACCATTGGCGCCCACGGATCCACCGAGACGACCTTGACATTGAGACGGATCCGTGCGCCTGCTTGGACAGCAAGGTCGTAGAATATGCGATACAATTCCCCATACTGTGAAGACTGGAGTCAGAGCTACTTTGAGAAAGAAAGAATCGCTTGGGCGAACTGGAATGCACAAGAACTCGGCGGGAAGTGATTCCAAAACCTTCCCGTGCAAGGTTATGAGCCCAATATCTTCCCCTGTCGCCCCTGTGTCGACAAATGTCAGTCTCGCCGGCCAGGGTTGGTTGAGCGAATACGACGAACCGTCGAGGAAATCCACCTTTCTGATATGGTTAGCCACTTTGCAGACGAGGTCAGTAAGACCCCAATCGGCGAGTATCTTCGTCATAGTTGGAGTGCAACGAATGGCTTCGCGACACTGGAAGTAATGAGCGCCATCAGCACACCGAGACCCGAAATAGCTTGCCTTCCACAACTGGTCATTTTGTTCCAATACAGTGACTTGATGACCGGCTCGACGGAGTGTCCATGCACAAGACAGGCCCGCTATTCCTCCTCCAACGATGAGGAAGTCGAGCATGTCATCGGTCCTTGGAGGAACACCTTCAAGACCGAGCAGCATGGTGGAGAGAGTTGAGAGTTAACGAGCACCGGAGGCTGTCGACGTTCGGTTCAACTTCCACGTCTTCGGCCATACTCTTGACAATCTGCCAAGAATCATACGCCAGGATAATTCCCAAAGATGGACAAGTCGACGATCGGAGAATGAATCAATAAATTTATTTAGCGAACTACCCTCATTACGTAAACTCTTGATAGGGATGACCTCCTCGCTCTTCAAGTAGAATGCATCAGGAAAAAAAAAATTGCTTGCACGAAATCGTTCCCCACACAAATTGCATCTGGGTGCCATCAAGGCTCATCAAGGCCGCAGATAAAGCGACACGATCTACTCGGAGCCAAATGTGCTTCAAGGTTGGTCTCCTGACAAGACGATTTTAGGACACCTGGGCGCTAGTATCGTTACCGACGTCCTTGGGCACGACGCGCGACAGCTGACTTTCAAATCGGAGGCAAAAAAAGTAGCCAGGGTGCAGTCGTGCTTTGCGCCCTAGAACCGGCGGCCGATATTATCGGAGTGTCGTGACTGTACATAAGTTAGGCACAAAAATATAAGTATGGGCTAACCGTAAGTAATAGGGGGATCGACGATATCAAACACTAGTCGTTGAAAGGCTTTTCCTCGTATCTCCACCGTTACGATCAATTTGATCTCATTGTAAGTTGAAGATCGAAACGATACCAGTCATTCGCGAGACTGACGTTATACTATTCAGAAGCTGGCTTGAGCTGCCGCCCTTTCAGCGAAACTGCCCCTTGTCTCCCATGCGGGCTTCCACAGCCCGTTTTTGCCTACTCCATCAGGAGTGCCCCAGCCACCACCTCCAGGAGTCTCGATCAATAGTCGATCACCTTTACCCATGAACACGCTTGCTTTGCCTCCGATAGTGATATACCGTGGCCCTTGCTCCTCATCTTCCAGCAAGTCGCCATCGTGTGGGCGTCTCTGCTTAATCCATGTGTTTCGGCCCATCTGAGCTGGCTCTCCACCTTCCAATCCGTACGGGGCACGCGTTCGCCGCTGCGAATCAAATTCAGCCATTGGAACCGGGACTTGAGCAGGTTATGACTTACCTCACTCAGGATCGACACCTGAAGAGGGTGCGTAACTTCAAACTCTCGGATGACACCGTCACCACCATGCCATTTACCGTCCCCTCCTGAACCAGGACGTAACCCAAAGCGATGGAGCAGAACAGGGTATCGACGCTCCAAGATCTCGACATCACCAATACGCGTGTTCGTGATATGAGTATGCACACCGGATGTTCCGTGCCACCCAGGACCAGCGCCTGAGCCTCCAGCGATGGTCTGAAAAATCGATATGAAATTTCCAACTGATTATGGAAATAGCTTGCCTCGTAGTATCCCCATCCTGCGACAGCTACCCCATCGCTGTTTTTTCCTCCAGTCCCAAAAGTAAGGTTGCTACGCTATTAACTCCTGTTTGCGAAACACAGCGTTCCTGCTCACTTTGTACATCCCTGGCTAGCAGCACAAGCATGGAAGGCTTTCAAGACGACGTCCACGATTCGTTGAGAGGTAAGCACATTCCCTCCGCAGACTGCAGCGGTTCGGGAGGGTGACAGTAACGATCTCATTGGAATTTTGACTGTTCATGTTTTGCATCAGAGAACTCTGGATATCGGGAAAGTGCACGCACCATCCAGTGGCACCAAACAGCCGGCATTGAGAGGTATATCGACATCCAGCATCGCCCGCATGCAATAGATAACGGCGGAATGTACAACAGAGATGGGTGAATTCAGATTCCCCCGAACTTCACAGCCAGTGCCTTCAAAGTCGAGGATGGCAGAGCCTGCCTCCTCGTTAATCTCTACTTTCAATTGAATCTGGGAGAAGATTGCGAGTCAGGTGTGACAACGGCGCATAATCTAACATATTCACCGGAGTTCCGTCGTCAAGATAGTCCACAGATTTCAAGATGTTCGATCCAGCGCGTTTCGCAACATCGCGCAAGAGATTTCTGACAGAGTTCTCCGCATTCGAGCGGATATGGTACATGTATTCTTGCACAGTCTTGAGGCTATACTCATCGACCACTATCAAAGTCTAAGTGAACGAGCTAAACTCGCGAGGAAGCATGCTCACTTGCACGGATTAGCTGCACACCCTTGTAGTTTGCCGCAATTTGCTAAGTGTGGGGATGAGCCAAGAGTTTTGGAAAACCCATCGGAAGGACTCTAAGACTCACCGCCTTCAGGTCGCTTTCGACATCTCTTATGTTCCGACAGCCAGAGCTACCTGGGTATTGAGCTGGCTTCTCGAGCATGTATTCGTAAAGACCCTTCTGATCGAAAACGCCACCGTCGACGATTTTGAAGCTAACGATCTCTGCACCTTCCTCGAAGATGTTGACGGACGTTGGAGGCATGGAACCAGGGAGAATACCACCAATGTCTGCATGGTGACCACGGGAAGCAGTAAAGAAGATAATCTCATTGGATTCCATGTCAAAAACCGGGGTGATGATCGTGATATCTGGGAGGTGACTGTATAGATTTGATTCGTTGGCGGCCCTGGACGAAACAACAGAACGCTCACGATCCACCAGCATGCGGTGAGTTGGCCATCAGAACGTCGCCATCTTTGAGATCCTTTGCATGAAGTTTCATCTGGTATTTTACGGCGCTGACATGATGTGAGGCTTATTCCAACTTTCTATGTCAGGGCAGAGTAAGTACGTACAAGCTCATTGACCCGAGATGGATGGGAATGAAAGGTGCATTGGCGACAAGGTCACCATCGGGCGCGAAAAGCGCGCACGAAAAGTCCAGTCGCTCCTTGATATTCGTGCTAATGGACGTCTGTTGGAGTGACCTTCCCATCGCCTCTGCAACGCTCATGAAGCGGTTCGCGAATAGCGTCAGTAGGATGGGATCGGGGCCACTTTGAGTTGCCATGGCTTTGATATCACTGCAGCGATGAGCCTTGGATTGTTGACGACTGGCGTTCGTCGAGCGCACGACGGAGAGAGCAGATAACGCTAGTAGCGGACCATTTGATCCGCGTCAAAGAAGTCATGTGGTTCACCCCTATCGATAACTCAAGCGACCACCAAACTCGACACTGCGGCAGAAACTATGGTATGATTCGCGTAAAGGCTGATTGTTACTTGTACATACATGCGGCAGCTCGAAAATCCCAGGAATCCAAAAACATGAATCTAACTCAAGACAATACCCTCTTCAAGATGCTGATGATCTTCTCGACCTCTTCCACGGTGTTGTAATGGACAAAAGAAATACGCACGACACCATCATCAGCATCCAAGTTGGGGGACGCATTCGCGATAAGGCTGTAAGCGTAAAAGTGTCCGTACCGGATCCCAACCTGTGAAAAATGCACGCGATCAGGAATCTGGTTTTTCCGGAGAAGAAAATACCCCCACGGTTTGCTCCTTGTCAAACTCGGCGACGACATCCTTGCTCTTCATCGCCTTCTCGCCAACAACAACGAAAGAAATCGTCGGCACCCTTGTGAGGTCAATTTGGCTTGTCCCAAATACCCGCACGCCCCTGTCGTACTGCCGTTTTTCCGTGAGGAAGGATAGCAAAGGCTTCACGATGGTTTGTTCGTGTTCTGCGATAGCAGCAAAAGACGCTGCCAGACTGTTCTCTGGAGTAAGTGATAGGAGATATGGGGCTACCCCGCTAGCACCGTGAACGAGCTCATAACCAGGTCCGCCGGCCTGGATCTTCTTTGGGCTGTCCGCTACTGCGAGAAAGTGGTGGGCGATCGAGGTGAGCGACCTGAGTGCTTCTGTACGAATGTAAAATGCTGCGTTATGCGCGCCGTAAACCTGTGCGTATCATGTATCAAGCGGCGCTCATGTGGAGGAGTTGAAAACTTATGTTACCTTGTAAACAGCAAAGACACCATAGTCGATATCCCATTTCTGGACGTCGATCTGCCTGTGTGGGGCATATGCCACGCAGTCAACAGCGACTTCGACCTTTTGTGCCCCAACTTCCTGAGCACGCTGCCTGAGTGCTTTGACTATCTCATGGATTGGGTATACGGTGCCCAAGATGTTTGAACAGGCCGAGATGGCGACAAGACGGGTCTTGGATGTAACGAGGGAGAGTAGGTCCTCTGTTTTATAGGTGAGAGAGTATGGATTGCCCTCCTCGATCGGGACAGTGCGCCAATATTTCACGACAGCACCACGTCGCTCTGCCAACCTCTTCCAAGGGCCGTTGTTTGCTATTTATCGATGACCATCACGAGGGACTACCATGGCGGACAAAAATGAATACCTTCGTGTTCCTCGGAAATAATAAACTCGTCTCCGACCTTGATATCGTTGTCCATAGCTCTGGCTATGTTCTCGAAAACCATGGTAGAACTGGGCCCGTAGCCAACTTCGTCAACCGACGCAGCATTGAACAATAGAGCTGCCGCTTCCGATCCAGCTACGACGCGCGTGGTGCTCTGCACTCCAACTGAATAGTCCGCACCCAACTGCACGTTAGTGTTGGACAGATAATCGACGATGTTATCGATCACTTGTTGACAAGTCTGTGAGCCTCCTGCATTATCGCCGAAAATGTAACCAGATCGGAGGGCGGGGAAGGATGCGCGAACTTTGGAAATGTCAAGGCCAACCATGACTTGAAATCACTGGAGGATGCAGAGGACTGGATGAGCCGATGTGAAGTCAGTGGTCACAGGACAAAGTTGTGCTTTTTATAAAGTATACCCATGACATTTGGACAATCACCTGACGTCCTGCCATTCAGCCACGATCGATGATTGCGACGCAGTACAGTACCACTGAACGGTTCTTATCATTACGGGAAAATATCTCGAGCAGACTGCAGCTTGGCTGAGCACAAGCCACTGTGGATTGATACATTACTCACGAGACGACATCCGAATGATGATTCCGCGCCAATGCCCTAATAAGGGACTCTGGATCCCTCAGACACATGCATACAGTAGCCATCCGAGGGAATCCCTCGAAACTGAAACTGAAACGAGGCAGTCCGACGGATGAACTTGAAGGAGTAACGTTTGGCACGACAGCCCAATTTCCCACCTTACGGTTGTGACTGTCACGGTGCAGTCGGTTGCATTCAGGTTCAACTCAATCCGAGTCGGTAGTCGACCTGATAAACAATTCGTACACTGGCAGTACTCAGCCATCATATCTGCAGAGCAGTCCTGTAACGTTCGCCTGACGACTCTGATTGGACCGGAACATTCTCGTACGGCACTTTCCCTGCTAACCTTGTACTAGATTCACAAGTCATGCCAAGTGAGTCTGTCACGGTTAACCTGTTCAGGGGAATCAAATCTCGGTCTTTCCTTTTGGCCTCCAAGTTCTACGTAACCAAACTTGTCGCGAATGTGGCCGTTTGATTATATAATTGGGTTGGTATGATGTGTGCGTTTTGATCCTTTCATTGGTAAACCAACCCTCTGGACTGATGTCGTTCTCTAACCCCGTACTCACCTATCCCGTGCGTGGTGCGTGTGTTTCAGTACACCGTGTTCCTGCAACCCTCATAGGTCTCCAGAGGCAGCCGGAACATTTCAAGCTTTGGGACTCATCTTCACAGCTTGGCGGATATACCTCCGTACCAGAATCGGTCGCATCTGGTGGGAGGATGTATGGGCTATCGCATCCTTCGTTGCTTGTACAGCAACGGTGGCGGGGCAGTGGGTATATTTGCTTGCGCGTAAGTTGCGCACCTAATGGTCAATGTACAGCGTCTTGCTGACCACCTGTCTAGACGGTAGGAAGGCTATCATAGGCTCATGGTGTTATACTCTTGGATTTACATCCACCGTGAGGTAAGGAGTTCGTTTCTTCTTTTTTTCTATGGGTGCCTTATCTGTGCCTATGGGACCGACAGGGCGGTGCACATGAGCATACTCTTCTCTATCATCCGTATCATTCGCGCAAGTCGTCTGCGCCTACTTTCATATGCTTGCGTGGCATTCTTCGCAGCATCCTGGTCCATACTCATCATTCTGAAGATCTGGCAGTGTTCTTCAGACAACAGCTGGCACTATTACAACCCCCCAGCTTGTATGGTGATTCGACAGACAATTATATTTGAATTTATATGTGAGCAAGTGCCCACTATGTTTGCACGTCCTTTGATTCACACATGAGTGATGTGTACCTGCATCACAGCAGATTGCATCGCAGTCGGGATACTGATCGCACTTCCACTTGGATTGCTCTGGAATGTTAAGTTGCCTAGACGTCAACGGCGAATGATACTTTCAATTTTCGCATCGAGTATCGTCCTTGCTTTTGCGGCAATCTTTCATATAGTTGGACATGTTACTCGTGACTTCCAGCTCATGATAGCTGGTATTTCTTTCGAAGTATGTCGCATTCTGTTACTACCCGGGATCCTCACTGACTTGCTCACTATCTCACCGGGGAGTATTAGATCGCACTTTCAATTGTTGTATGCAACCTGCTGGTCATCGTGACATTCGCATATCGCTTCCTATCGCACGACGACTCAAGCTCCGCTTCCCTGGACGCCTCCTCCGCGGAAACTGATGATTTCACACAACCCAAAGAATGGGGCGAACAGACAGTACTGACGATGACAGTGATCGAACTGGATCGTGACTTGTCCATATGCACAACAGACCTACGGGTCTCGAACTCTACCAGCTCAGATACATAATTCGGGATGTAGTAGTCAGAAAACCCTCGAGGATTATTTGTACCTTAGCCGTAAATATGTGTATCAGTGGCATAATCACATTCAAGGCAGCGAACGAGATGTTTACCAAGTAGTTATAAGATCGAGATTCTGACAATGCGCTTTGTAAGTGGCTTGTCAGGATCACTCTGGCGTTTATTTCAACGAGGTGTTGATAATTATCAGGGCCTACACGACTCCCCATTACATAATTTGTATCACTTTGCAAATGAACACAACTGTCAACAATCAACTTCTCCACCTCCCCAGCCCCTGCGTCGACGCGTCGACGCGACACCATCCTACGCGAGTTTGACTTCTTGATCCCAGCTCCTTCCTCATGCCAATTGCGAGCTCTCTCAACGATCTGGTCGCTTCTCAGGAGGCCCTTCTACGCGAAGCCGCGCTGGCCTTACCCCATGAGTTCTCTCGCTGCACTTACAGTACGGGGTCAATCAGACAGGCCGTGTATCTCTGTCTGACATGTTCCACTCCGCGTGGAATATGCTCATCTTGCTCCATCGCTTGCCACACGGACCACGAACAGGTGGAACTCTTCCCGAAACGAAACTTCCGCTGTGATTGTCCAACGTCTGCAATTCCTCATCCATGTACTTTGCATCAGAATTCTGAAGAGGAGAATGGTACGAATGAATACGGCCAGAACTTTCAGGGTCTGTTCTGCAGGTGTTCACGGCCGTACGACCCTAAGACGGAGCAGGAGACCATGATTCAGTGCCTGGCATGTGAGGTTGTGCGCCCCTCCACATCGACGTTGACATGCTAACGAGTCCATTCTTCCTGTATAGGACTGGTTTCATGAATCATGCCTCAACTTACGAGAACGACCACCTCCCTACGAAGCCTCCCCAGAATCAGCTGAACCCCCCGACTCAACCGAACCCCCTGACGATGACAGTTCGACCGTTTCGCATGGTTTATCCCCTCCTTTGATGTCTGCTGATGATTATGAGTCCTTTGTATGCGCGGCGTGTGCGAGGAAAATACACATACTCCGTCGATATGCAGGAACCGAAGGCGTCATTATGGTGATTCGGGATGGAGAAGATAGTGCTTGGCGAAGACTCGAAGGAAATCCTCCCTCGAACTCTAATGAGAGTTCCGATGATCGCTCTGTGGACGTTGCCGATCCACCGTCGTCATCGAGCAAACGGCCGCGTTCGCGGTCCTCTTCCCCAGAGAATGGGCCTGACCCGAAGAGAGCGAGGACCTCGACATCCTCACTCTGCCTGGCTCCTGCTGTGAACTCCATTGCACAGTCTATTTTTGATGGCCAGCTGTCTGGATCGATTTCGCGCATTGGTACTGGTGACGTCTTCCTAACCGAGGGCTGGCGCCAACGTTGGTGTCGTTGCGATAGTGTGAGTGTTGCCAAATCACTTGGATGACTTTGAGATGGAATATTTGCATGTAGTGTCTGCCATCATTACAGCTGTACCCATACTTGCTCGAGGAAGAGGATACGTATGAGCCGCCGGAGGATCCTGATTCAGGTATCATTTTCCTGCTCGTAGACGCGCTGTTCATGCTAACGTCGCGTCAGGTCTCTCATTAGAGGAGCTTGGTCTGAGGGCTCTGCAACGGTTACCGCGCGAGCGTGCTATTGACGGAATCCATGCTTTCAACGACATGCGGTATGTCTTCTTGCCATAGTCTCACTGAAGTTCTCCCAACCCGCAATTTGCAGTGATCAGTTGTTGGCGTATTTGCGACCGTTTGCTCAGGAAGGGAAGATTGTTGAAGAAGCGGACGTGAATCGGTTTTTCGAAGCGCTTAATGAGAAGAAGCGGCTCAAGGATTAATTTGCTTCTTTGTTTGGCACTTGCTTATGTGACTTGACTTTGCACTCAAGTTTTATTCCACATCCTCTCTTTGTAAACTGAGAGACGTAAAGGGCTGGGTGACAACAATTTTGAACTTACGGTGCGCTTTTTACCTCGTTGCCATGCTTCTCCAGATCGGGATCATGCAGATGGACAGCAACGGCAGTTGACGCGACGGGCGGGTTGGAAACTCCCTGGTCGGGAGGGGGGACGTAACTCGTTACATTGGACTGAGACAAACCCCAGATACACCTACCTCCGTTCGGCAGTTGTGTTTGCTTTGGTGTTTCCGAACGTTGATCGTGTTGCCTCAGCCCTTAATACCGGTCGAGGATCATCGACCATCCCGCTGATAGCTGTCACCCGAATCCCCTACAGAATGAGGATGCGCTTGTTGTTCGCCTTTGACGAGACGGAGTGATCATGTGTTCTTTAATTGCTATATCTTGAATACTACCAGCTAAAGGCGCACGTCAGTTCAAGTTTTGGCGCAAGTATGTACATCCCATCTAAGCAATCGGCTCTTGCCAGTCGAGATCTAAGTAATCGACGTTGATCGCCAGTGAGGCTATCTGATCAAGAGTTCGGTTCCCCGCAGCACAAACGTCCGCAACTTGACACATGGAACGCAGCAGGTACGAAAGGTACAAGACGCAAGACAAGAGCAGCAGCATGACTAGTGAACGTTTGAACGTTTGAACTAGTGACTACAAGTGACTTTGTAGTTACTGTCAGCACTGCGCACTGCGTCGCTTTGTCAAGTGTTCACACACAGTTGCACAGCCATCACTTTGAGACGGCATTTAGATGCGGCAGTAATTGAATTTCTAGTCCTTCCATCATCACAGCACCTGGCTTTCCGCCGATATGACCTCAAAGTCTCTATCTGCAGATGAGAGAGCCAAAGTCAAGTCTGCAATCTCCAACTCGACAAACAAGATCCACACTGCGGCCCCCGCTCGTATCTACTTTGCATATCCACGACCTGACAAATGGTCGTATGGGGGCTTACAAGGAGTACTGGCCCTAGCCCACGACACGGCGAAAGATGCATATATGATGAAGTTGGTTGATTTCTCAGGAACGAGAGGGATCATATGGCAGCATGAGCTTTATGGTCAATTCGAGTACCACAAGGACCGACCATGCTTTCATTCTTTCGCTGGCGACGTGAGTTCTTTGGAAATATCCGGAAAGCAAAACTCAAGCATGCACTCACTCAGAAATGTATGATCGGTTTGGTGTTTTCCAATGAGAAAGACGCCGACGTGTTCTACAAGAAAGTCATCGACCGGAAACAAGGGAAAGGTATGTTGGACGGCATTGCCGGTAGAAACGCGCTTACTCCGTTCGATAGCCACCAAATCTACCTCGCAAGTGATGAAGGCCAAGAAAGGGGGTAAGATTGATAAGTCGATGATCTCCGGTCCTCAAGAAGGATCATTCAAACACGTGGCGCATGTCGGCTTCGACGAGGAGAAAGGATATACGAGTTCCAATGTTGACGAGTCGTGGCTTTCGATAGTTGCTGGTCTCAAAGGCCACGGGATTACCGCCGAAATCATCGAACAGAACAAGGACTTTATTCAAGATTTCGTTCGTGGCGCAAAGAAACAAAAAAATGAACAGGAACAGGAACCAGCAGCAAAGAAGAAGCCACCTCCGCCGCCAGTTCCCCGGCGAGGAGCGCATGGCCCTTCGGGTAGTCTGGCTTCAACGCACGGTGATGCAGTGCCTCCACCTCCGCCCGCGCCTCCTAGACAACTGCCACCTATGTCCCCTCCCCTTCCACAACGTAGTTCTGGGACGACTGCTAACCCACCACCTCTACCTCCGGCGAGATCCAATGGTCCTCCCCCGCCTCCTGTGCGCCAGGTGATTCCTCCGCCTCCCCCAAACGTTCGTCAGACTCCGACACCACCCGCACCGCCCCTACCCCCAGCACGCCCTCAGAACGGAGGTACACTGCTACCGCCACCACCGCCACTACCTCGTCCTCCGCCACTACCTCGTCCTCCGCCACTACCTCGTCCTCCGCCAACCAATGGGGTTGTTGTACCACCACCACCCCCCCCCCCCCCCCCCCCCCCCCCCAACAAAACAAACAAAAGGGGCGCCCTTACCCCCCCCCCCCCCCCCCACCACCACCACCACCAACAACAACAACCAATGGGGACGCTGTACCCCCGCCGCCACCGCCGCCGCCGCCGCCACCACCACCACCTCCATCGTCTGGAGTCGCTCCCGGTATGCCCGCTCCACAACTTGGGCGTTCCGGCCTTCTGGACTCAATCCACACGCAAAGCGTAGCCAATTTACGCAAAACAGGTGGTCCGTCATCAACCCCACCTCCCCCACCTGCACCTGCCGTGGAAGAGTCCAGCGGCGGAGGTGGAGGTGGAGATCTGACTGCTGCTCTTGCTGCGGCCCTTATGCAACGAAATAAGAAGCTTGGTGATAGTGATGATGAGGACGATGATGATGACGAGTGGGATTAGATTATGACATTTGATTTATACTACATCCTCTAATCAGAGACTGTTCATACATGTTCCGAAATGGATGAAAGGGTTGGCGTAACCATATGCTTTGGATTGTTCCAGGCCGGCGCAATTATCTTATTGATCTGCCAGCTGCGGTACAAAGGGTATCGAAATGCCCTGCTCGCATAGTCTCCCCTATGCAAACCCATTCGTTCAAACGTTCACCCTTCAAAGCTTCACTAGGGGGCTCGCGATGATTACCGGCGGGGTGAGATTGACTACAGTTACCTGATTTGGAGGTGGCGATTGCCGAGATTAAATAGCTCAAGCTGGCCCCTGCCCCCATCGACATTCGCATCTTCCCTCCCCACCACAGCCTCAGCTTTCTACTCCTGCAAAGGAACACTTTTCTTGATAAAACTTAACGTCTTCTTTCTGGAAAATGGCTGACCAACTGGTGAGTTCACCTGCGTTGTCACGTGGAAACGCGTTACTGATAAGTCGGTGTGGTCTAGTCTGAAGGTACGTTCACGGTGCGCGCTGGTGATAGGACATAATCTCATGTATCGCTCCTTTTCTTTGATGATCTACAGAGCAAATATCCGGTGAGCCTATCGTCCTGCGTGTAATTGTACATACAGGGCTTATTAGACCTGCACAGAATTCAAGGAAGCTTTCTCTCTGTTCGATAAAGGTACACATACTTCAGTTGTCCTATTCATGACGTTTAATCCTGTTCATCGCAGATGGTGATGGCACGATCACCACTAAGGAACTTGGCACGGTGATGCGTTCGCTAGGGCAAAACCCTACCGAAGCAGAGCTCCAAGATATGATCAACGAGGTTGATGCTGATGGAAATGGAACGATCGACTTCCCTGAATTCTTGACTATGATGGCGCGCAAGATGCGTGACACGGATAGCGAGGAGGAGATCAGGGAGGCATTCAAGGTGTTCGATAAGGATGGCAATGGCTACATCAGCGCAGCGGAGTTGCGACACGTGATGACGAACTTGGGTGAGGGATTTTTTGATGGTTATTGAGGATGGTACTGAGCGAGAGGACATGTAGGAGAGAAATTGTCCGACACGGAGGTCGATGAGATGATTCGTGAGGCAGATATTGACGGTGATGGTCAAATCAATTACGAAGGTTAGTGAAACCGCTTTTTACTGTGTTCGATTTCGCTGACTCTCTGTGTCCAGAATTCGTCAAGGTGAGGACACGGCGTCGGATGTGTTTTCCTTATGGTCTCACTCACGTTTCCAACGTTACAGATGATGCTGTCCAAGTGAATTCGTTGCATTTTCTTAATACATCTGATGTTATTATCTGGTTTGTTGCACCGTGTTCTGTAGTCAGAAGCTTAATCGCAGAAGATCTTGTAATTGCTCTTTCCACGGGCCCCCCGAACGCTGTGCAGTTGTAGTCCGCAGGCAGAAGGAGTGACGTCATTTGTTATTCCGAACCCCGCAGCCTCTTGATAAGGGGCCTCTCCCGCACCGGTACCACCACTACATCATGTCTGGAACATCCAACACCAACTCTACTGGTAATCAACAACCCGAACAACAGTTCACCATCTTGCCTCACCCAGCGGTGAGTTGCCCTTTGGATCCCAGGCTCACTCTCTCACGCGGAATTACATCTACAGAAGTCAAACAACCCCGCGGATCTTGTTGATTCCGGGGCTGGACTGGCAAGCAACCCGGCTGTCCTGGCACATCATGCTCGAGAGCCCCACGTTCCTAGTCAGGAGATCTTGAACAAGATGGATGCTCCGCTGGTAATCTCCATTCATTCTCTCGATTAGAAGAATGTGTATCTGACTTTGATTTCACCGCTTAGAGTCGGGAGGAGCTCAAGAAGAGATCTGAGGAGTTGAACAAGTAGGACTCGCACGCCGTCGCTCATTAAGAGACTCTCTTTCTTCCTCGCCTTCAGAATCAGTCGGACGAACGTGTACTACTACGTTGTATGTCAAAGTTGTATAAGAGTATCTGGACTTGGAGCTGAAACTGAACTGACACTTTTTTTTTTTTTTTGAAACCGTGTTTATTGTCCTTTGAGGCTTAGCCCCTTGGTAGACATTACATGCGGTCGTGTACTAGGCTAGGTGTTCGTATGTGTTATATATAGTGTTCTATGTCATGCGCCCTGCGGGCGGTGTCTCGAGAGACGGAATTATGTGTAGCTTAAAAAGAGAAAGGATAGTAAGTACCGCGGGTGAGCAGGGGGGTTTTGGGGCGAGGCAATGTGGTCTTTTTCATTGGTCTTCGGGTTCAATTGAGCGAGGGGGGGTGAGGTTTCCGTGCGTTGTTGCAAAGCGCTTTGTTGCTTGGATGTATCGTAGTGTGGCGGCAAGGCAGCTGCTGTCGTTTAAGAGGTTGCTAATGATACTAGCTTTGCGGGATAGCTCTCGGCGAAGGGCGTTTCTGGGGGCTGTGTACGCGGTGCATTCGAGGAAGAAGTGGAGGACGGTTTCGTCTTTTCTGCGGCAACTGGGACATTTGGGGGATTCTGCCTTCGTGATGCGATGTAGATGTTTGTTTAGCGGGGCGTGGCCGGTTCGCAGTTGGAAAATGATAGAGGCGTGCCGTTTTGGGAGGTCGCTGATCAGCTTTAAGAACTTTTTAGATGGCATGGATGGGTCGATGCGGCGGGCGTTGCGGGCACGAGGCGAAGTCCCGAAGACGTGCGAGTTCAGTTGTTTAAGTTCTCCGGCGTACTTTTGTTTGAGAGCAGATTTGCTGAGGGGTAGGGTGCGAGGCCTTCCCTTGAACTGACACTTGTATTCGAGTTATGGAGATAGGAACATGAATGTTACGATGCAGACCTTCTTATGTTCAATCGCAAGGCGCTGCGCCCATCCCCAGGTTATTGTCAAGAGGCCTGTGGTATTTTCTCGTGGGTGTTCTTCAAGTTGGCCAGCTCATTGGATCTATTGCCAACTTCGCAGTCTCCGAGGAAACTCGACCTATGAAGTTCATCACCTGCCTGATCATATAGGACGGTCAACGACTTCAATAAGCCTAGAGTCTACACATGTGCTGTTCTTGTCTTCTTACTACGTGAGTTGGAGTAGAACTGAAGTGTTTCTGCACTGACATCGCCATTTCAAAGAAACAATGTTAACTCAGTGTCGGCGGTTACCCCATGACAGAGGTTGACGTCAAAGCTTGGGCAGTGCACTACTGGCCCGACATTGTCTTCATCGACGAGAGGCCAGCACTCATTTGTCACCGCATCAAACATTAAGCTCGTATCCACTCGAAAGATCAATGTTGGATCCTACCCCTCAAGTTAGTGCAAGTCGATGAAGGGCCCGGGCTTGTATATTTCATGATCATGAAGGAGGTAGAAGACTCAGAATCGACGCCGCACAACTTCCGTCAAATTCCCGAAAGCAAGCGTGCATTGAAGTTCAAGTCGTGGATGTTCAAACCCGCCGGCCTTGAGGATCTCGAGGCGAGAACGCTCTGGACTACTGTACCAGACCCTTTCAACCCTCACGGTGACGATAAGGTCAGTCTCCGCCTTAGTTATAAACATATGGGGTGGAATTGGCTCTAAGCCTCAGCAGGCAGTAAAGCAACAGAACGAAGCTGATGCCGAGAGAGCAAACTGATGCAGTTCATGTCCGCACCCGTGATGCTCTGTTGAACGAGCACATGGTGCTACTCTACAATCTCTTCACTCAGTTATAAATCTGTATTTCGTTCGAAAGAAACGAAGTGTCGTGAGCGCAGATATGATAAACCAACGATAATCCCAACTCGGGACCCTGTGGGACTCGAACAACCTACGTACATCGTGCATATCCAGCATGCTACAATCCCATCAGGAAAAACCTCTGCTGTCACGTTACAGAACCTTGGAAAGTTCTGGTGTTGGGTGTTCGATATCGGCTACTACCTCCTCTGAGCCGGCGCAGCAGAAAGCTATGGAAGCGGAAGCTTCTGATACCACTACCACCATCGCAGCCGCTACGCCTGTATCCTCGTCTTCTGCGGCTCCATCGATCTCCCCTGCACCAGTGGCAACGAGCGCGAGTCAGACGAGTCCACGGATATGTCGTTGACTCCATGACTTCCAGCGGTTCGAGCCTGAACGAGTGACACACCACTCGCAGCGATGAGTGGATAACGTTCAAATGAATGTTTGGTTCACCTGCCTACAAGCAATGCTTTCGAGTCAGACCAAATATGATCACGTCAGTGTACACTACATAGTACAAGATGCCCAATCAGAATTCATACCCGTGCTCCAACCAAATATCATACATACACCGACTTGAACTTGTGCTTTGAGAATCGAGAAGTGGAGATCCCTACTCACACTCCGAACTTGCTCGTGATCTCTACTCCGAGGGGCTTCCCGGACCCCTTCTTGCGCCTCCAAAGAGAAAGCTTCCCCGGTCCCTGACATACCAGCGTCAAAGGAACACCCTCTCCCTGCTCACGCACGGCCCGCAGAATGTCCACCAGCAATGCTTTCAACTTGGCGAGTGATGCTTCCATTTTCTGGGCTTGCATGTTCATCCTCTCGCCGTCGAGAGGAATCTTCTCGACTGGCTCAAAGGTTCCGGCGGTGTGCTTTGCCACGTAGAGGCTCCCAGTCTGTGCAAGGTAGATCTGGGGGAAAATCTCCTTCCAATCCAGGCCGCTGCGTGCGGACCTTGTCTTGATCTCAATTAAACTGGATTGGGGCACCAAAGAAGACGGCGAAGTGAGCCTTATGTTGATCCCCGCAAAGGACTGCGCGTTTGGCTTTGTGGCTGAACCTCCGATGCTCAGGGAAGAGAACGAGGAGAGTAAACGATCGTTGTCGTCAGCATCGGTACCTGTGCAGGCGTCTACTGTGCAGCTCAGCAGCACATTCAAACCGCCAAATTTCTACCAGCGATGTTCAGATATGAAGCTAGCTGATTGAAACAACTCACATAGGTTATCGCACGGTGGTGGTCCAGCATCTTCTGGATCCCAGGGGGAGTCTTGGTGGCAGCCCGTAGATATTCATGTCCATACCCGCTCCAGTTCCCTCTGATCTCAGGCTTCTCCTCCCTTCGTGTGAAGAAACAAGTGTTGTGGACCAGGTCAACATCGACGCGGAAGATACCCTTGCTCTTGACGTTGTTGACAAAGCGCATAAGCTTGCGAAGACTGTTGCGATCCGTGATGAGATCAAGATCTTGGTACGGGAAGTCGGTGTGCAATGCATCAATCGCAGCAAAGAGGGGTAACAATGGGGAGCGGTCGCCCATCTTTGTTGCGTCATGATGCATAAATTGCACGCCGTTATCCTGCGGAACGTTCACCACAGGACTGCGCTCTTCCGCCCAGATTCGAGGAGAACCTTTATCGACGTATGACGACTTAAAGATAAAAGGGCACAAGGACATCAACCTACCTGGAACAGCGATGGTCAGAACGGGCTCATCGATCCACGAGTAGGATGCGACAGATTTCACGTCGCTAAGTTGAACTTCTGCCTGAGATGCAGAGTCGCTACAAGTGAAAGTCGTGAGTTGAGTCTCCAGGCCCTTCAAAAGGAACGCTAAAGTGTCAGCACCGGTTTCTCTACCACGATACCCGCTCTTTCCATGTCGTTTGTATGCTGCCATGGCTGTGAATCGTGGTCAAAGGTAAAGGTTGGGTCAACGCCTTCGCAGTGAATCGACTGCTTCTTATACGTCAGATTCCCATCACGATGGGAGATACTCAGATAGCCTGAGAACGGAAGTCTAGGGGTTACTGTTGGTCATGTGATATATCAACGCTCACGTGACGGGGAGGAGACACGGTTGGTTTGAAACCACGAAATGGCGACGCGAGCCTGACTCGGTTACCCATGGCTTCCTCATCGTCGCTCGCAGTGAGCGAACTACTCTCGACGCTGCACACACATCTGAACGCGCAAACCCAGCTATTGCCACAACTACACGCTCAGCTCGGTCTACCCACCACAGCCCTCGAAGATGAACTCCATGAATTACAGCATACCCTGACCCGTGCAGTCGAGTCGCAAATCGACCTCCGCAAGAAACAAGTAGAAGAATGGGAAGACAAATGCGAGGAGGTAGAGGCAGGATGTTCGCGATATTCTCAAGCCCTGGGAACGAATACAAAAGTTGCAGGATCACTCAGCGATATAAAGTCGGAGAAGGTCCTACCGCGCCGTCATGAGCGTGCCATGGAGTATCAAGAGCGTTTGCGACAGGTGCGTCAACGAATCGTACTGATCCAAGGATATGAAATGTCGACATCTGGATAGGTATACCACACGAAACTCGAGCAACTTACTACGTTGACCAATCGACTAAACGCACTCATGCGTACTTTGGGATCAAATTATTTCCCTCCTGACATCCTTCGACCTGTCGTTGCTGCCGATGAAGATCCAAATAACCCAAATGCGTTCCGGAACGTCTTGCCAGAACGCTTCTCGAAGCTCGAGAAAGAGCTTGTACGGGGCAAGGGCGAAGTGGTGAGTGCATTCCGATGATTTGTTCGTCTTCGTTTTACTTTATACTCGATGTGCATACGAACCCCTGAGCCAAACTGTTGTTTCGACCAACATACGCAGAGTGTCCTGCGAACAGTTTCTCCGTTTGGGTTGATTGTGGGACAACGTGGTTAGTTGTCTCCAGTGTCACAGACGCAGCGATGTGATTGCTTCGAGCACCGAACAGGCGAAACTCGATGATCCTTGGGCTTTTGTTTCATGGGCGGACGCGATCCGCACTTCCCTGCTTACATATCCGATATGCGCACAGATAGCTAAAACACAATCACTTAGACCAGACGCCTAACTCTTCTTGGGGACATGTTCCTCCAAATTGACTGGTTGCACACGGAACTTGGAATTGATATATCAGATTTCGAGGGAACATCCTCTCTACCTGTCGCTTCGTCATCGACATTAGCCGTACCCACCTTCCCTCTTCCCCGTTCGTCGTCTTCCAGCAGCTCGCGGACAGCAAACTCAGATCCTTTCCTCGCGACTGGTACGCCCACGCCTTCGTCGCAAGGCAAGCTCGACGGCCGGCTTCTCTTCCGCTCCGGCTCCCCAACGCCAACCCTAATAACGACATCACCACCCGAAAACACCCTAGACTCCGCACGCGATTATCATCACACCTTTTGCCGTTTTGTACAACTTTTGGATTCTTCGTCAACATCCGACCCAGTGCCCGCCACCCTTCTTAGCTCGCTTCCGGTGGAGCCAACACAGAAGGTGCTATCATGGGCGGAACAACGGTGTGCTGAGTTAACGGAACTGAAGAAACGAAGAGAGGCGCAAATTCAGGCCATGTATGATCAACTGGAGTCCCTATGGAGGCGAATGGGGGTGAATGACGACGCGATGGATGGATTTGTCGATGTGAGTCGCCGCCGCCTCATATCTAATTCTCTACTGAATCATCCTTGGTGGTTGTAGGCAAATCGCGGAACGACTCCGCAAGTGATCCAAGCCTATGAAGAGGAACTAGAGCGAATGATCGACCTCAAGCGGGAGCGGATGCAAGAGTTCATATTAAATGCACGAGGCGAGATCGAAGCCTTGTGGGATCAACTGATGACTGGCGAAGATGAGCGCGCAGAGTTTGCCGCATTTGTGGATGGTTCGTTGTAAAACTCGGTGCTCTGGACCTAAACGAATTTATATTCACAGATGAACACACCGAGGACCTGCTCAGCCAACATGAAGACGAGATTGCGCGTCTTAAGGCGGAGGTCAGACTGAAAACGCCACTGTTGACGTCAATAAAGAAGTACCTTGATATATGCGAGGAAGAGAAGGAGTTGGCGCGGGCTGCAAGTGACCAGACGCGGCTCCTTGGTCGGGGAGGCGGGCGTGATCCAGGACGACTGTTAAGGGAGGAGAAGATGAGAAAGCGAGTGGGTAAGGAGAAACCCAAGGTTAGTGTTCATGTACTATCGTCGTGCTTCATCCTTAATGGTCTCGCTCGAATGATAGTTGGAACAACAACTCCTATCGTCCCTTCCTACATGGGAGCAGGCCAACGGTCATCCCTTCTTGGTGTATGGCGAAAGCATGCTCCAGATCCTGATGGAGAACGTGTCTGCGAATGAACAGGAGAACAAGAAGAAGCCCGTAACCTCTCAGTACTCGATACAGGCGCTCAACGCGAATAAGCCCGCAGGACTTCCCACTCGAAGTCGAAGTCTCGAACCGGTAAACAGTGGTGCCAATAAAGCTGGATATGTTCCCGGGAAATCAAGCAATGTCCTTGCGGGGGTCGTCACACCAGCAGTCAGGTCAGCGTCATCAATGTCCCAGACGACGAACAAACGACAGAAGCTTGTGGATGGCAGTGCCAAGCCTCTGCGGACTTCCCCAACAAAGGCCCGCGCGGCGAGCGGTGCCTCGTCTTCTCTACCACGGCCAGCAGGACCTGCGGTTTTTCAGACGACCACGAAATCCAAACATGCCGACGGATATGCTGCGCTTGGATGGGGTCGCGTCCCATCGTCGTTGCAACGTACCACCTCGCGCGCTACGTCAACCGGCCACAGCACGGGGAGCTCGAACATGAGCGCGCACTACGCGACACGCTCAGTGACGGCTAGTGCTGCGCAGGATTTGCGTAAAGGTGGTCGAATCAAACGGGAGAGCTTCAGGCCCAGGCCGAGTATGGACTGTAACCTTGGATTGAGGGGTGCAGGGTTCAAAGGGATGGCGCCGACCGAGGAGGAATGATACTCCATCTCGTCCTTTTCGTTCTTTTCTTTTTGTTCATGGAGGGGGGGTCGATGTTCGTTGACGATTATGATTGCTCGCTGGCGAGGATACTTGTGGATCACCGTATCGGCGTATTATCTTTATCAAACTTTGTACGTTATGAATGCTACGAGTGGAGCGTAGTGTGATGACTTTTGTATGTCTTTTTATACACCAGTTTGAGGCCGTCTGGGTGCGCAGAGGGGTCGTACGTATACTGTCCAATGTTCCTCAATATACTCAGGCGATGGAAGTGGATTAGTAAGATCAGATCTTCCTTCCTCTGAGCGTCAAATATGCCAGTCGATAGGGACCGAAGAGGGCTTGGCTGCATGGGTGTTGTATTGCAAGTAAGGGCATTGCACTGCAGTCAATATCAGCGCATGACTCGGCGTGGGTGAGAACGCCCCTGAACGCCCACAACGATCTGCGCCGTGCTCGAAGAGGTATCGCACTCGGCGGTAGGATGACCCGATCTCGTGATATAAGTCCTTGAAGTGAGCCACAGGACATCGAAGCCACCCACCATGAGAGCCTACAATCGAGGCGGAAGATGGCCAAGACGCGGAAGGGCCATGGCTCACCGGGGGTATGAAACTGGTCACGATAATACAGCGTTCCTTTTACAGGACCTCGACGTCCAAGTTACGACGTTCTCTACCGACTCAGCGAGGTATTCCTCTCAACCGGTGGTCCGTATCAGCGAGTTGAAACCCATCACTTCTTATTCATGGATCGATACACCAACCCCAACCATCGCCGTTCCAGGTATGTCGACATTCTCAGTAACCCTGACACGTCCCCTGACCACGAGGCAGGCTCGCCGTGGATCTGGGCGAGCGAACGTGCCCCAGTGAAACAAGTCCCACTCGATAGTGGAGTCCAGTTCGTACATCGCGACGCATCAAAGATGGGTGACAACCTTTCCCCGATGTTGCCCCTCTTTGCTGCGATCGATGCATTACACGACAACTTCGCGTACAAAGATATCGACTTTGTTACCGATCGCAATAGCCTTCGCAAGCTCCTACGCTACATCGATAACGTTCAAACTCGGACCGACTTTCGAATTGACCTCGATTTGGTCAATAAGACATGTTTGTTCACTCGGCGAGAGGAGAACGCGGCGGTGGCAGGGCCAGGTGTTGGGTATGGGCATGAATATTTGAAGGCCACTACGAAAGCTCCTCGGGAATGCGAGAAGATGCTGGATCATCACCGTGCCATAACCTATGTGAGCCGTTCCTCGTTACCTGGAGCTGCTGTTGACGGTTCGGGCAGAAATTCGGGAGATTGAACATCCTCCTCGGTTTCACGGTGGATGCTCGCAGAGAACCACAGCTCGACGACGAGGATGAGTTCCTCTCCTCGTTCTCGTCGTTGAGCATTCAAGGCAAAGGATCTGCAGAAACCAAAGCGAAGATCAAGTCAGCTGGAGGTCTCGATGTACAGCTCACCTCGCCTCGCTCGTTAGTGCCTCAGTCCGACTTGATCGAGATAAAAACGAGGTCGATATATCGAGAAGTGGATTGGAAAGAAATCTATCCCCAGCTCTACCTTTCACAGACCGAATGGCTCTACGTAGCCAAGCACGATAAAGGTGCCTTCCAGCCCGTTGAGAGAATTGCTCTCAAGAGCGAGGCGATGAGGCCGCACGCAGAGGAAGTGGAGGCTTCCCTCGGCAAGTTGAAGACGTTGCTGGAGGATATTTTGCGGACGGTGCGTGAGCAGGGAGAAGGTGTTCCGCTGACCTTGGTGTGTCAGGGAGGGAAGCTTTCGCTGTGGAAGCGTCAGAATGGGACTGGGAAACCACTCGGGGCGGAGATCACGAGCAAGTTCAAAGGCAAAGAGAGTACTCCGCCGCTCAAAGCTTAATGTCAAGTTACTACGTATACGATACTTGGTCGTAGTACCGGGATGCGATGTAGGAAGGACGTTGTATTTTCGCGTCGATTTGTTTCATGTACAGGTTCCATGTCGAGGCAATGCTCGCGGACATTTGCCCCGTCTAGTGGTGGCTGTGTCTCGCAGGCTATGAGATCGGGAGTATAAAGTAGCCGAACAGAACACGAACCTCAAACGCACAAAGTCCACACTCCACCTCAACAGTCAGCCAACATCTTTCTTGCCCGCATTTCTACTTTCCTTACCCTACTTGATACACCCAACGTTAATCATGCAGTCCATAACCGTCTCTCAGCCTCCCCTCGACCTCATGTTTCCTCAGGAGTTGATCTCGCCCGAGGTTTTGAAGCAACTGCCCTCAGGCTTGACCGTGCGTCTTTCAGTCAGACTTGAAACGAGGTATTCTAACGTCCCATATAGATCCGCCCGCTTGCATCGACAGACTACAAGCGCGGTCACCTTAATGTTCTCTCCGTTCTCACCGTCGTCAACGACCTCGGCGAGGCTGCTTGGGTGAACCAGTTCCACGCCATGCGCGCCGCGCCGAGGACATACTATACCCTCGTCATTGTTGACAACGCCAGCGACCGCATCGTCGGCGTTGGTTCTGTCTTCATCGAGCGCAAGTTCCTCAGGGGTCTCGGCAGCGTCGGTCACATCGAGGATATTGCCGTAGACAAGAGCCAACAGGGCAAAAAACTTGGTCTACGGATCATCCATGCGCTCACCCACATCAGTGAGAATAGCGGTTGCTACAAGACTATTCTGAACTGCAGCGACGCCAACATACGTAAGTCGGGAGTATTCAGAAAAGTCTGGGAAGGGCGGCGCTGATTCATTTCCGCTCTCACAGCCTTCTACGAAAAGTGTGGGTTCGCGAAGAAGGAAAGCGAAATGGTGAGCAATATTGTTGCCGTACGCGCGTGTCTTTGGCTGTGAAACTGATCTTCTTGGTTCTAAGGCCAAGTACGCTCCCGAGCGCTCGCACACACCTAAACTTTGAAATCAAACATCCCGCTATCTACCATGGACCCGGACTCGTGCACATACATACCCGTTTTTATTTTCATCCACAGTACATAGTCACTTCTTCACCATCTTGCACTGGCTTAGCACCCTGTATCATCGGTCGGAATAATCTGCAATAGATATCACATGAGGCTTCCTGATTTTCAAAATGGGCTTGACATGAAGCATAGCATGTGCATCAGGGTCATATCAGAAGAGGAACGTGCGATACATGAGTGGGTCAACAACCAAAGGAAACCGCTCATCGGCCACCCTTGCCTCCTTTCATCTGCTGCTTCGAAACCTTTGGTGCGCTGACAGGTGCACGGGCAGGCTAAAGAAGGAAAGGGATGAAATGGACATCGCAGAGAACCGAGTGGAGATGAGCAGACGTACCTTGGCCTTCTTTGATTCCTTCTCCTTTTTTTCGGTCTTCGCCTTCTGGATAGCGGCGAGTCGTGCTTGCGAGCGGACAGCAGCAGTCTGGTTCCGTCTGGCAGTAATGGTAGCAAGGTCAGCACCAACGATACCACGTTGGTGCTTGACAGTTCGGCGTGAACGTTTCTTGGCAACTTCCTCAGTTATACCCTTCTTGTGCATGCGACGGTAAACTTGAGTCCAAGCGATCTTGCGAGGGTTTTTGCGTTGCAAGAAAAGAGAAGCGTTCTTTGAACTTGCGAAGCGGAAGATCTATCGAGTCGTCGAGGGGTTGGAGTGTATGCGAGTGAATAAGCGAATAGTCAGGGGTGATAGGGTAGAGGACTGACTTTGGAGTCTCCGCGAACGAAGAGCTTACCCTTTGAAGGGTAGATACGGAAGCCCGAGAAGTTGTCGATTTCGAGCTTCTACACTCCAAATAGAACATTGACACAAGTCCGTCAAACATTCGTCAAACGCACGTACCATCTATACGATCACGACGGGGTGGAGGAAATGCAGAACAGTCAGTCGGACGATCCAAGATAATGCGAGAAGATCAGAGGTGAGACGATATCTGAGCAGCCCTAGTCCAAGTCCATCCGTGATATCACCGCTTCATCCATGCCATCTAGCTCGTTAAGCGACGACATTTCGAGTTCGCGGGTCCGGACCAGGCTCAGGGATGTCTTCGAGGTTTATCGTACCGCGCACGGGCATGAATTCGAGCTCACCTTGACGGATTTGCCGGGTCTTGCTGATTCTGTGTGCCGTCGTAGGAGGAACGCTACGTTCAATCGGGGCTTGAACTTCGGAGGATGCCGATCACGAATTAGGAAATTCTGGCTCTGTGCTCTTGCTTGCACTGAGCTTCTACATTCGCAAGCTTGCAAAAATCTGGTTAGTGAGTTTCTTGTTGGCCGCGAAACAATGCGAATCTGGCGTGTCGAGTCCTCCGTTACGCAGAGGTGAAGAAATCACAGAGTATTCTCACTCGACACAGTACTCTTGCATACGAAGACTTTGGACTCACGCCATGAAGTTTATCTTCTCGTCTGGCAGAGCATCAAGGTCATGCAGGTCATCGTTGTTATGCAGCCCCCCCATCGCGAACTTGCAGATTTGACTCCTCATCTTCGGTTTCTGCTTGAATTTCGACCATGATGTTGCGAGATGATACAAAGTTACACCGTCCTCCTCCTTAAGGAGACCAAAACAACCGGCCATACATTCTATTACACTCTCGAGTGTAGTCAGCCGAGGCGCGAAATGCGACCTCAGGCTGTGGGTCGACCGCCGATCAAGCTGGTGTAACAGGAATTCGAGATTTTGGAACGGAGGAGGAACACCGAGTCCCCTTCGCCATCTGGCACATGTCGAAGCCGGAATAGGGTGGCTGCACCAGGTAGGGGTATCCGTGCTCTATGCCGTAGACCTCCTGCAAGCTGACCCCGGGAACGATCGCTGAGCGGATTGTCTCCTTTTAAGGTTGGAGGCGACGACTTTGGGTATGGACACTTTCGCGACACGAGATCGAGATCGGCGAGCTGGTCCTCGACTGAAGTCTGTGCGAAATATGCATGATCGGGCTGAAAAAAGGCATGAGGGGCAAATCTTGGCCTGTGGTACGGCACACAAATCCTCGGGTGAGCTCCTCAACCTTGCAGCTTGTAAGACTGAAAGGGGACTTTATCCTCAATGATCATCGTAGTAGACACACTATTGGCCGCGTACGGTATGAATATTAATAGTTGGTGGGTCACGAAAATATTCGATCTGGGTGAAATCTTTGGTGAAGCTATCAGTACTCTTATTCCTACCTCGAAATCTTCAGTGTGCAGCGAGCGCTTGTTCTCCAGAACTGGCCTTCGCAGTGGCCGTAGAGCACGTCAATAACCCGCTAATCGAAGCTCCAGCCGACATCTGGGCTGTCGGTGCTGCAGTACGTGTCTCAGAACGGCTTCCAGTTTTCTTGGCCATCAATGAGCGTTGACTCCGTGTTACTGTTAGATTTACAGGAACTTCTTTCCCTCCATGATCTTTAACAACGTTGGCATATAGAAAGTCTCCCATACAGCATGCTCCAGATGGCCGCTTCAGTCCCTTGTGGATGGGAGGATCGGTATACCACCCAACCTGATCCTCCGCCGGTCTTGGAGGGTGCCGCAGATAAGTGGTGGGATATAATGAAGGACGTCAGGCCAAGAGTGCTTAACCCACTGAGATTTGCAGGATCCATGGTTCACGATGGCTTTCTAGTCAGTAACGATAATGGTGAGAGGAGGAGCTTGTACAATCCATTTTGCGTGATGCGATCGAAGGACTCGACAGTAAAGGCCTGTATCAGACCTCTCTTGGACTGTGCCAGTCGTTAGTTGACATGAGCGGGTGATGTGCTGTTCACGAGTAATGGTCTTAGTACTGGTACATAGTGCTGACGTGACGGCGAACACGTCATGCGGTGCGTGCGAGTCTGAAGTCACTGCCTTGTTCCTGAAAGTCACCCTGTGACGACTCACGACCACTACGCAGTCAACGACCAGGCTTGTAAAAGTCTTATAACCCTCTTCATTTCGCTTCGTACGGTGAGTAAAAAAACATATCCAGTCCACCTACTCTCCAAAACTTTCAACTCACCGACATCCCCCTCAGATCTCACCCTCCACGCCATGTTCGTTTGCCCTCTTTGGCCATGTTCGTGCAGTCTGATTCTGATCCCAACCCTCCCCAAACCCTAGGTCTGAACCTTACGACCCCTACCTCCCTCGCAATGGCTCTTCATCGAATCCCTCTGGATCCCAAGGAACCGCGAAGACCGCAGCCATTCAACAACAAATTGACGACACAGTTGGAATCATGAGGGAGAACATCACAAAGGTCGCGGAGAGAGGCGAGCGGTTGGATTCATTGCAGGACAAGACTGGTGAGTTTTGATTCTTTGAAGCCTTGTTTACAACCTTATAGACTATCTTCAGACAACTTGGCTGTTTCGGCACAAGGCTTCCGTCGTGGCGCAAACCGAGTACGCAAGGTGAGTTTTGTTATTTCCTGTTCGATACCTGGATCGCTGACCCTGTTTCAGAATATGTGGTAAGTTTCCTTGTTGAATCGCTCCGAACCTCCTGCTTACTTGGGGCATCAGGTGGAAAGACATGAAGGTGGGCGCGAGTTGTACCTAAGTCAGGAATGCTAACTTGGTCCACAGATGCGTATCATTATAGGCCTCGCCGTGGCTATAATCATTGTCATCATCGTTGTTAGTATCGTCAAGGCGACAGGCACAAAGTGATAGTTGCACGGTTCTTCTTTAGCGTGTGCCATGCCCTCATTCTTGTTTGTTGTATCTATGACACGCATCCCTAATTTCCTTCTGTTCCGTGTCTAGTATTGCGGCTCGCTGTTTGTTTCTGCCAGATGGAATACGAAGCTGGACTGTTGATACAGATAGACTTTGATTCAGACTACGACTTTGATTTGTTGTCTTGTTCGTGAATTAACTGTAGTTAACTTTCCCACGCCATCGAGCGACTGTGTGATCATAGACAGTTGTTCTCGCCTCCCTCAGCTCCGGTTTCTCATCCTCTCCTCAACGAACTCTCCTCCGAATTTTCTTGAATCCTTGTTCTCTATTCGTGGCCGTCGTGCCCGCGCCTTTCCTTTATCGTTACGTTAAATTCCATCTCTACATGCCAGGATGTCCACACACGGTCACAAACACTCTGCCTCCGTCTCCCAAAATCACAAAGCTCAGCTTGCTAATGCCTATAATGAACTGGGGAAGGAACTTGCCTCCCAAAAGATTAGGGTAATAGGTAATTACACCCTCGGAAAAGTCATAGGCGAAGGCAAGTCTCCTCAACCCTACAACAGGCATATGCAGGGTCTGATAAGATACCCAACAGGAGCCTATGGAAAAGTCCGCATGGGCACCCATCGTCTCACATCTGCCCGCGTCGCCATCAAACAGATCCCAAAGGCGATGTCCGCTTCTCTTACCCGCGAAATTCACCATCACCGCCAGCTTCACCATCCGCATGTCACCCAGATGTACGAAGTAATCGCCACCGAGTCATACATATGGATCGTGACAGAGCTCTGTTCGGGAGGAGAGCTTTTCGACTACCTCGCGGAGAAGGGGCGTCTCTCCGAGGATGAGACAAGAATCATTTTTGGACAGCTTGGCCTCGCCGTCGCGTATTTGCATGACAAAGGGATCGTCCACCGTGATCTGAAACTGGAGAACGTTTTGTTGGACGAACGATGTCGCGTTAAACTCGGCGATTTCGGGTTCACGCGTGAATACGAGAAGGGGATGTATATGGAGACGTTCTGCGGGACCACCGGCTATGCTGCTCCAGAGGTCCTGCAGGGTAAGAAGTACCTTGGTCCAGGTACGTAGTGAGGTAGTGTCATATAATGTTGCTCAGTGTCGTTCAGAGGTGGACATCTGGTCCATGGGTGTAATTCTTTACTGTCTTTTGACGGGTACCCTGCCTTTCGACGATGACGACGAAGCGATCATGAAGGAAAAGGTTATCAAAGGAGAATATGAAGATCCTGAATGGCTCTCCGGAGGTTTGGTATCACTATACTCCTACTTTGTCTCATTAATTTCTTATCTTCCCAGATGCCCGTGACCTTATCCGAAATGTTCTACAGACTGATCCGTCCAAACGATTAACAATCCCACAAATCCTAGCATCGCCTTGGTTTACTTCTCGGGTCTCTACCGTTGCCAGCGCCACGGAGCCCCAGGACGACGCTCCTCCCTCACCGTCGCCTGCTCGCAGTACCTTGTCTCTGAGCGTGAAGCCCGCGGCGGAGGCTGCAGGAACACGTGATCCAGAGTTGGTTGTGTCATCAGCAACTTCAGCAACTTCAGCAATGACTTTCCTTTCTGCATCCTCCCAGCTTTTACCCTCTACCCCTACAACTCCCGATGATATTATCGCCGATCCGTTCCAAGATTTGAAGTGTGCCCCTCTCCAGATTCATCCGAACCCTAGCCAAAGCACAATTACCAACAAAGGTGACAGGGGGTCCAAAGAAACGAAACTGCGGCAGGTTGAGACCGTCATCGAGGAAGAAGGGACTAAAGATAGTCCAGAGGAGATGACACCATTTGCCCCATCCTCCAGCATTGCGCGAGCTCCACCGCCCCCCACTCGTACCCCTGCTCGGACGAAACGTCGCTCTGTGTCATCCACACTTTCTGACGGTAATGGCACGCCACCACTCGAGAAGCCCTTCGCACTTCTTCCGCCGCAGGACTTTGCCAACCTTCTCAACACGCCTGCTCCCATCATCTTCTCTACCCCCGCCGAGCGAGAGTTGCTGAATACACTGAGCGCAATGGGTTTTGACACTGCTCAGATTGTGCATTCTGTCATTTCCGATGCATGTGACTCGGCAGGAGCACTGTGGTGGATGTTGATGCGTAAACACGAGAAGCGCATTATTGGCGAGGTTCGAGGAGCCAGACCTTCGGATCCCATTGCTGAAGAAGCTGAGGATGGTTCAGGATCGAAGCAGCGGAAAGAGAAGGAAGCCGAGCGTCCATCGAGTTCTCGGAAAAGAACCAAACGCGGTATAGCAGTACAAACCGACGAACATTCCCGCGGGGCTCTTCCTCCAGAGCTCGCTCTTCTCCCGCCAACCCCGACGGTTCCCTCGGCCGCGCGTCCCACTACGCCTCCTCGTGCAATGTCACCATTTTTGTCCCCGTCGCCAACAACCAACGAGTCTTCAATTCGCTCGAATCAGTCGACGCCGAGCGGGAGCTTCAGGGGTGGGGACGGCAAGGATGGCAAGGACAAAGATTTGTTGAAGCTGAAGAGGGATGTCAAGGGTCGTTCTGGAAGCGTCAGCATCATGCAACGAGCTACAACGGCCCTTGAGGCGGCCGGCCTTGTACGCAAGAAGTCGACAGAAGCGGTCAAAGAGCAACGCGAAGGCCAGCGAGAACGAGAGAAGTCCCGGGAGAACGAAAAAATCTCGGTTGGCGACGATCCCCGGAGCTCGCATGGTAGTGGCGGTTCGTCTAAACTGACCAAGTCACCCCCTGTGCGAGCAAAGGATGCAGTTAATCCGCCCTCGTCACCTACTCCTGACTTACCCGCCATTCCTGGGTCGCCATGGATAATGGCGGGTGGACGAACCTCTCCACCCGACGGATTCCCACCTACCCCTTTAAATTCGCCTGGCGATACGTTGTCTTCCCTTCCGAATTTCAGTGACAATGGAGGAAGGAGTGTTGTCCCTCACAGGAATCGCGCGAGTTTGCTTTCCGCGTTCCGCATGTGGTTTCAAGAAGACAAGAAAGGCAAACGGAAGGAGAGTGGACCGCAGGGTGGTACCCGTGGGTTACAGTATTCCCGCTCTCTCGGTACCCCGTCTGTGTCCATGTCCCCTGCCAACAAAAATACAATCAAGCGACGCACAAGTGGAGGTGGGCGGGGTCGCCGTGTTAAACGTCAGTCTGTATCATCCCGCCGATCGAGCAGCGTCAATTCTCGGAGGTCGTCTGGGAATTCAGCTCAGATCTTCATGGTTGAGCAGCCGTCCTTTGGCGCGGAAACGCCCAACTCCGAACGGGGTGATCACTCTTCACGACCATCTTCCGTGCAGAGTTTCACTATGAGCGGTGTTCCTCGACATCGCAAGTCGCCTTCTACCGGATCGAACGGATCAGCATACTATCGCACTTCATCCCCACTACCTAAATACAACCATCGCAGGGCAGGCTCTTCATCCTCTACGCGCGTCGTGCGACATATTCAGGGTACACCGACGGGGGGTTCCCGCACTGCCCACAATCGTTCTAACTCGGCTGCTTCGTCAGTGCACTCACTGGCGTCCTCGCGACCCACGTCGTTTTACGAAGCTTCGGAAGGAGAAGGGACACGGACAGGTTCCCCACTCAAGGCGTACCCCTCTCGCCGTTCTTTTGACGACAGTACTCCCCGCCGTATTGCACCCACGTTTATAGCACAGAAACGGCTCACCCCTTTCATGAGCCCACATAGTTCCGGCGCGTTGGGACGTACGTCGTGGAAGAAGAGTTGGGGACATGAACCTCCCGGTTGGCAGAACCGGACCACCCACCTTCCTGTTGAAGTTCTCGCTATCTCTCCAGCACCGGATATCAGAGATGTGTTCAGCTCGGCTGGGGGAGGAGACGAGAGCGACTGGGTGGATGAGGATGAGGATATGCCCGAGTTTGCGGGGGGATTGGGACAGATGCCTGGGAGCTCCACAGCTAGCGCGAGTACGAGCTCGTCTTTTCTGACTTCGGAACCGCCCGTTTCGCTGGCAATATCGCCTCCGCCAAGGAACCATGGGACGCATACGCGAGCGGGAAAGACAAGAGCTGGCACTGGTGCTGGTGTCATGGGGAGACACAAAGGTAGTCATTCCCCAGCTGGCAGGTTGTCGCCTGCTCCCGGACAAGGGGAGATGACGTATGAAACACCTGAGGTGAGAGGTGGGAGATGGCAGCTTCCGGCGGCACGCGGATCTGCTTTTAAACACCCTATCCAAGAAGAGGATGAAGGCGAAGAAGAGTAATGTAGGGGTAAGAAGTGTCGCTGGCTCTCTGGGTTTCTCGCAATGGTTAATTCTGCGTTTCGTGTTCTCGGGCATTGTAGATTTGTGCGCGCTGTGCGGCTACCTTGCATTCTGTCATGTTTCGTGTTTCCTTTTAACTTTCCTTAGTTTTCTCTCCCGGACCTTCATTCCCCTTTCGTTGTCGTCCACATTTCTATCTACTGATCCAGTGCACGTTTGCGATCCCTGCGCTTTCTATATCATTACCACGTCGCATCTTTCTTTTTCATTTTTTTTTCATCTTTCGGGCTTGATGTCAGTACTGGCTACGGATTTCCGTTTACTTTTCCTTCTGCTACGATGTTTTCTTTTCTTTGTGGAGAGTGTTGAGAAGGTTGAATTGTGCGTACCACGTATTTTTATCAGATACCCTGGCTTATATCTACCTATATCGCACATGGGATGTTTTTCTGCTCAGGAATGGGTCGTTTTGCTTTGTCGTCGTCGTTTTTCTGATCATCGTATGGCATGCTGAGGTCCCAACATGAGCGAGAGAGTTGGTAGTGAAGGTTCCCGACGCGTGACAATTAATGACGTGACATATCGCGTCCGTCACATCACGCGTTGTCACGTCCTTACACGCTCACGACTCTACTCCCTCGTCTTCAACTTTTGACACACTCATGGCGCGTGGGGGCACCTTCGGACTGACCTCCAATGGTCGCGGACGTGGAGGGCGCGGAGGAAGATTTACATACCGAGGAAACACACACTTTCGCGGAGGTCGTGGCAGAGGAAGAGGACGCGGAGGTGCAACTCATGGGAACGCGCCTGGGGAAGGACCAGCTCCCCAACGCGAAGAAGACGGGACGCAGCTCGCCGAACGATTCGAACAAGTCAAGTTGAGCGACGAGATCGACGAGAAGCTTGGTTTTACAAAGGTGCAGGAGGGTGGACGAAGAGAAGGTTGGCTCATCAATATGCATCCGACGTTGGTCAAGGATCCGGATTATCCTGGGGGCAAGGCTGCGGTGAATTTTTATTTCATACAGGACGACGGGGGTTCGTTCAAGTGCACTATGCAGTACGAGCCGTATTTTTATATCGCATGCAAGGTGGGAGGTCTGCCTTGTGTGTTTTGCTGTCGCGTGCTGATCCTGTTTGGTTGTGATGCTAGAGTGGCTCGGAGGCGAGCGTCGAGGAATGGTTGATGAAACGTTACGAAGGCGTCATTTGTAGGATCGTACGCGACCGAAAGGAAGATCTCCAGTTGCCGAACCATTTGATGGGTCACCGGAGACTCTATATGCAGCTTTGCTTCAGGAATGTCTCAGATCTCCTCGCTGTCAGACGCGATGTCGCTCCTCTCGCTCTTGCCAATGGTGCCAAGCGCGACGCCGTCGATGCCTACGCTGAAGTCGTCAATGCCACAGCAGGCCCAAGTACGAACCTCGAGCTGGAGGGCGAATGGGGCGAGATTGGAGGAAGTGTCAATGGTGCCAGCCATAGGGAACGAAATCCAAGCGAGTGCATCGTCGACATTCGGGAGTTCGATGTTCCATATTACCTGCGCGTGGCTATCGACAACGAGCTACGCGTCGGGTTATGGTACGCGGTGACGTTCACTGCTGGGCAACCAAGTTTCGTGCAGCTTACGGAGCGCGTGAAGCGTGCTGATCCTGTGGTCATGGCGTATGATATCGAGACGACAAAGGCACCGCTCAAGTTCCCCGACCAGGCGATCGACCAAGTAATGATGATTTCGTACATGATCGATGGCCAGGGCTACCTCATCACGAATCGCGAAATCGTCAGCGAAGATATCGAGGACTTTGAGTATACGCCCAAAGAAGGCTACGAGGGGCCGTTCATTGTGTACAATGAGAAAGACGAGGTTCGTCATTCCCCCCACGACGAGCTCTTCTTGCTAATTCGGGCACTGCAGGCCGCAACGATCACCAAGTTCTTCCGACACATCCAGGAGGTGAAGCCCACGGTCATGGCTACCTTCAACGGTGACTTCTTCGATTTTCCGTTCCTTTGCGCGCGAGCCAAAGTGAATGGTATCGACATGTTCCTCGAGACTGGTTTTGCTAAGGACTCTGAAGACGAATTCAAGAGCCGCTGTTGCGTTCACATGGATTGTTTCCGCTGGGTGAAGCGTGACTCGTATTTACCGCAAGGTAGTCAGGGTTTGAAGGCGGTAACAACGGCGAAGCTGGGCTATAATCCTATCGAGTTGGACCCCGAACTGATGACACCGTACGTTCTCATAAGGTTTCGTTGACGTTCCTACTGACAATGTCGTACTAGGTACGCCATGGAGCAACCGCAAATCCTTGCTCAGTACTCCGTTTCAGATGCTGTCGCTACCTACTATCTTTACATGAAATACGTCCACCCCTTCATTTTCTCTCTGTGCAACATCATCCCGCTATGCCCAGACGAGGTCTTGCGCAAGGGAAGTGGAACGCTTTGTGAAACGTTGTTGATGGTGTGTACTCCCTTCGTTCCGTGTAAAGCTGCTCACGCATCGATCTAGGTCGAAGCCTACCGAGGACATATCATTATGCCGAACCGGCACGAGGACGCCCATTTGAACATGTTTGAAGGACACCTTTTAGCCTCAGAAACCTACGTCGGAGGACATGTCGAAGCATTGGAGGCTGGAGTTTTCCGCAGCGATATCCCCGCAGAATTCAAGATTATCCCTGCCGCTATCCAGCAGGTTTGTGGCCTTCGTCTGATATCATGCAAATACTAACCTCTGCCTTCCAGCTGATCGATGACCTCGATAATGCGCTGGAGTTCTGTATTGTCGAAGAATCGCATGCCTCTCTAGAGAGTGTCACTAACTATGCCGAGGTCAAGGCTGAAATTCAATCCGCCCTCGAGCTGATGCGGGATAACCCGAAGCGAACGGACAAGCCCCTGATCTACCATCTTGACGTTGCCGCGATGTACCCAAACATCATGTTATCCAATCGACTACAGCCAGACTCGATGGTAGACGAGTCGGTATGCGCGGTGTGCGACTACAACCGACCAGGGAAGACATGCGACCGTAGGCTCGAGTGGGCGTGGAGAGGCGAATTCTTCCCTGCACACAGAGACGAATACAACATGATTCGGCATGCGCTCAATCAGGAGGCCTTCCCTCCCAAGAAGGCTGGGGGGCCTCAGCGGAAGTTCGCAGACTTGACGGAGGCAGAGCAAACGGCTCTCTTGCATAAGCGGTTGGGAGACTACTCTCGCAAAGTCTACAAGAAGACCAAAGACACAAAGGTCGAGACTCGCGAGTCTATCGTCTGTCAGCGGGAAAACCCATTCTACGTTGACACCGTCCGCCGTTTCCGTGATCGACGGTACGAGTACAAGGGTCTTCACAAGACATGGAAGAAGAATCTCGACACCGTCATCAGCGAGGGTCGTTCTCTTGCAGAAGTGGACGAAGCGAAGAAGATGATCGTTCTCTACGACTCCTTGCAGCTCGCTCACAAGTGTATCCTCAACTCGTTCTACGGGTATGTGATGCGCAAAGGCGCGCGGTGGCATTCGATGGAGATGGCGGGGATTACCTGTTTAACGGGTGCGACAATTATCCAGATGGCCCGCGCATTGGTAGAGCAGATCGGGCGCCCGCTCGAGTTGGACACAGATGGAATTTGGTGCATGCTACCGGGGGTATTCCCGGAGAACTTCAAGTTCAAACTTGACAACGGCAAATCCATCGGCCTCTCATATCCATGTACTATGCTCAACCACCTCGTCCACGCTCGGTTCACGAATTACCAATATCATGACCTCGACCCAGAAACTGGAGAGTATGTCGTCCACTCCGAAAACTCCATCTTCTTCGAACTCGATGGGCCGTACCGTGCAATGATTCTCCCCTCGTCGAAGGAGGAAGATAAACTGCTCAAGAAGCGCTACGCAGTGTTCCATGACGACGGATCACTTGCAGAGCTCAAGGGCTTCGAAGTCAAGCGGCGTGGAGAACTCCAGCTCATCAAGATCTTCCAATCTCAGATCTTCGAGAAATTCCTCCTTGGTACCACGACTGAGGAGTGTTACGGTGCCGTCGCCAATATCGCCGACCAGTGGCTCGACCTTCTTTTCTCTCGCGGAGAGACACTCACAGTCGAGGAGCTAATCGAACTTATCGCCGAGAACAGAAGCATGACGAAGACGCTTGCCGAGTATGCCGGGCAGAAATCTACATCGATCAGCACTGCCAAGAGGTTGGCGGAGTTCCTCGGTGACCAGATGGTCAAAGACAAAGGTCTCGCTTGCAAGTTCGTCATCTCTGCGAAGCCCAATGGTGCCCCCGTCACCGAGAGAGCTGTTCCCATTGCCATCTTCTCCGCGGAAGAGTCCGTCAAGCGGATGTACCTTCGTAAATGGCTCAAAGATCCCGGTCATACCAACTTCGACCTTCGATCGATATTAGATTGGGAGTACTACATCGAGCGGTTGGGTTCTGTCATTCAGAAGTTAATCACGATCCCTGCGGCTATGCAGGGTGTCTCCAATCCCGTCCCGAGGATCAGACACCCTGATTGGTTGCATCGCAGAGTTGCGGGAGCCGTAGACAAGTTCAAGCAGAACAAGGTTACGGACTTTTTCTCTGTCAAGCCGCAGAAAACGCCAGATGATGAGGAAACCGGTGGTGATATGGAGGACTTTGGGACACTTAAGGTCCCCGACAAAGGACGTCTTGCTGTCGTGAACCGCAAAGCAGCACGGAAGCCAAGTCCTGAGCTCGACGAAGAAGACGAAGCCGCCACAACTCCCCTTCCGGACCCCAGCTCGAACTACGCTGCCTGGCTCAAGGCAATCAAACCTCGCTGGCGGAAGAGACGGGAGGCACGATTGGGTGGAGATACGTCCGCCATCGTCCCTTCTATGTTTAGAGGCGCGCGCATACGATCGACGCAACGCTGGGACATCGTGCAGATCCGACCTAGCAAGATTTCGGGACGTTTCATTTTATGGGTATCCGTTGACGGAGAACTCAATCCAATTCCCCTCCGAATTCCTCGGCAGTTCTACATCCACTTCAAGAACCCACCCAAGGACGACTTGTTCCGTGCGGAGTACTATCAGTGGGAGAAAGTCGTACGACACCTACCTAGAGATATCCCTTGCAGGAACCTGTACAAAATGGTTGTCAAGGAAAATGTTTACGAGGACATTCAGGAACATTTCACAGACCTGATGAACGATCCAAACGTGGATGGTGTGTTCGAGCGGCAGGTAGGTATTGAGCGTCTTTCGATGTATCTCGACTAACCATCGCACCAGGTTCCCTTGGAGATGCGCGCCTTGCTCAGGCTGGGCAAGACCTGCACTGTTGACGAGCCAGGGTTGACTCTTAATAGGGCCCAGACTACCGGCGTTGACTTGATTCAGCTTGACCGCGCAAACCCCTCACTGTCTCGCAAGATGTACCTCGACGGTGGGGGACACGGCAAATATCTATTTCTCTACCATGCTTGCTCGCAAAGCGCTCCTATTCATGTGTTTGCGCTTTTCCTTCCGAGTGGGACCGTCAAATTGCATCTGGTAGACCCTGCAACGCGCCGTCAAGGCATACCTCGCTTGCAAGAGTTGTACGCGGAGCTCTCGAAGAAACGGGAGGAGAAACAAGGAGATTTGGCCTCTATTCATTACCCCACATCTTGCGACTTCAACACGACTTATCACAGCAAAGACACTACAGCACTCAAGGCAATTTCCCGAGAGCTAGGTCTCCTGGAAAATATGTCGTACATCGTAGCCATCTCCTCGTTGAAGGAGCAGGCTTACTTTGACACCCACGTTCCCAAACTATCACGATTCCCCGTCTTGTCGATGGTGAAATCCAAAGTTGTGCATTCTCTCGATGTCTTCCCTTGGCAAACGCACGTTGCGCAGCAGATGTTGCACCGTTACCTCATGCTCGGTCTATGGCTCGACCGTTCGGTCGCTCTCGCCGACTACTATGACGTTCCAATCGGACACATCGACGGTGACCAGTCTCTCATTCTCTCTGATATAAGCTTCGCACGGCGGTTGATACAGCAAGACATCGTCCTCTGGTGGTCACCCACCGATCGACCAGATCTGGGTGGTAGGGAAGCGGACAACCGACCTGTCGAGGAACTACAGAACACGGAATTCATGACCCCCGGGTGCTACTTCAACGTATGCCTGGAGATCACTGTGCGCAATTTAGCAGTTAACTCCGTCCTACACTCTGTCGTCGTGAACGAACTCGAAGGGAGTGGTGGTACAACTGCTTTTGACTCCGTCTCCCGGACTTTGAACGAGTTCAACCGGGGCGAAGCACAACGCGACCTTACCCTCGGAGAGTCAAACGTCTCGACATTGACATTCGGTATCTTGAAGTCGATGATCAAGACTTGGCTTCTCGACAAGGTTCAGTCCAACTTTGACAGTCCCGCAACGTTGGCCATCGACCACTTCTGGCGTTGGATCAGCACAAGCGCTTCCCACCTTCATGATCACAGTATCTACCGTTTCATCCATGGTCTTATGCGGAAAACGTTCATACAGATGCTCGCCGAGTTCAAACGACTTGGTTCGCAGGTCGTTTACGCGGACTTTGGCCGGATTTTACTCGCTACATCGAAGCCCCCTGGAACAGCCCACGCATACGCGACCTACATCACCACGGCAGTCACATCCCACGAGTTATTCCAGCATATTTATCTGAAAACCGGACTTTTCTATGACTACTTATTGTTCATGGACTACGCGAACTTGGGAGGTGTCGTTTGCATGGACAAGCTAGCCCTCGAACCTCCTGATGAGCTAACCGTCGAGATGCGATGGAACATTCATACCTTCCTCCCGCCCGCCATTCAGGCCGATTTCAACGCCATCGTTCAATACTTCATCGTTGAACTCTACAAGATCAGACAGAAAGTGAACGAGAGTTCACGAGTTCCCCTTCGCGTGTTGCAGAATCTCGCACCTGATGCCACGCAGCGAGACGCTGGAAAAGCTCGCGAGCTGGACGCCACTCGCGAGTTCATCTCTAGAAAATTCACCCGGAAACTCCTCAGGACGGTTGGCTCAATTCAATCCAAGCACAGAGACTCGGCGTACGACGAGCAGCTCTACACCCAGTTCACATTCCCGGTGCTCCCCGGTTCTCACCTTACGCTCACCAACCCTGTCCTCGAATTCGTCAAGTTTGTTTGCGCCGTCCTCGGCCTTGCCTCAGACTTCCATGTCGAGATCGGTCTGTTGAAACGTAATCTGCTCGATCTCGCAGGCGTCCGAGAGTTCGCGAACGAAGCCATTTTCCGGAATCCATGCGAGACGTTGAAACTGTCCAACGTCCCTTGCAAAGGATGTGACAGGCTCCGTGACTTTGACTTTTGTCGCGATTCAGAGCTCATGTCGAATGGTTTGGACGTGGGGCCTCCAAAGTGGATCTGTGCGGGATGTGAGGGTGAATATGATCGAGCTGCGATAGAGATGGAGTTGATCCGAATGGTTGGCACGATGGAGAAGGCGTTCGTCCAGCAGGATATGCGTTGTTCAAGGTGTAAACAAGTCCGCTCGGACAACGTCTCGCGGTACTGTCAGTGTTCGGGATCGTTCCAGTTAACAGTCGGGAAGGCGGACATACGGAGAAGAATCAGGACGGTTTTGAATGTTGCCATCGTGCACAACTTTTCGAGGCTCAAGGTCAGTTTTTTTCGTGGATTTTCGGAGGGATGAAAACTGATGGCTTGGACAGGAATGTGCACAGGTGATACTTGAGAATTGGTGAAGCCTGATTGTAGCGATTTTGATTGGAAGAGTTCTTGCTTGTATATTTTTGCACGATGTAGAATCTAGACATACCCAACAGTGGGCACAGCCACATTACGAACTCCCTTCCGCAAGTCTACCAGTGCTGCCACGCAGCAAGGACGAGTCACAACGGCGGAGTATGGGTGTAGTAGTACCACACGCAAGTTGGTAACCAGCCTCATGACAGCAGCATGTTTTGCACAGGCACAGTATCAATAATATTTAGAATCCAGCCTATAAAGGCCTGTGTGTCGTATGTAGACGACTTTTCAGCCCCCCTTTCCACAGCTTGCGCAAGTACTGCTCTCGACGTCAGGAATCTTCTGCTAAACGATGAATTACAACTTACTTGCCTTTTGCTCCAACATTTTCGGATTGATTGTTGGCAGTATTTCGCTGCTAGACATCATCGTGACCAGGCTTCAACCCCACCTCCCAAGGAACAAGATAAAGACCATGGACATATTATTCCACGAGACAGAGAGTACGCTCAGGGAAACAGTCGAAGAAGGTCTTTTAGTGCAGGAATTTGCTCAGGTGGCGGAACACCGTCTAAGGATGTAAGTACCTTCTGTTGGAGTTTTCAGTGGCTCACCAGATATCATTAGACTGAGGGATGACGCGTGTGGCATACGAATAGAGGCCCACAAGATTACTACCCTTGGTCAGGATTACATCGGGTTCATCCTAGGGAAATCAGCAGTGATTGGGACTACATGTGAATCCCTGAACAGGCTTCAAGCGGAAATCATCGTTCGTGTTTTTGACTCTGATCATGTTGATCGTGCTTACCTGAACTGTTCCGTTAGATCGAGAGAGAGGAGCGACGTCGCAGGCTTCGGGAGATGAGCTGGATCCCTGTGATCGTCCACATGCGACCATCTCTCAGTCCTGCGACCATCCTCGGCCCCAAGGTTCCTCCTGCCACTTGGATCCCTCGCCCCGGTCCTCATCTCCCTGCGCTTCCGGTATGGCAATCCGCTGATCGAGCCATCGATGGTGGTAAGTCGAACGAGATCGAGTTTGAGGCCTATTGCTCAGCGAGAGTTTGCATAGACCCCTTCAGTGACTCTACGCAGATCGACTCGGATGTACGAACAACCGACGCTCTTTGCGAAGCATCAATTCTTCATACGTCAGTCAACCTCGAGCGAGATGCTTGAGAGTTGTGGGTTGACGCAAGTTCAAGTAGCTTTGCGTACACCAGCTGACACATCGTTTCCCACGGACGGACTCTCCCGGTAGTAGTCTCGTCTTGCTGTCTTCTCGCTACGGTATCATTTTGTGGATTATATATGTACCATGTAATTTAAGGTCTGTTCATCCTGTTGATCGATGTACTCTGTCGTAATGAATATTGGCACAAGTCCACCGTAAAAGGTCCGCGTTACCTGAACTACACCAAGTGCGAACCGAACATCTCCCCGACATTCATTAATCAAATATTAACTCCATCATACTTGCTGACCTCTGGAACAGCGTGAATCAAAACACAATGCCTACCTCTAACGTCTGATTTATTAGATAGCGGATTGTATCATCCATCTCTGGTAGTATATCGGATAGTACACCCGCCTGTCATCATCAATAACTGACCGCGGGAGAGCGGGGTTCGACTCCCCGCCAGAGAGAATTTTTTTGCAATAATTTCTGTGCCGATGTATAGGCATCGAATAACACAGTGACGTCAGTATCAAAGTTGATTACAGTCTTCGTCGCGTACGGGGTCGGATTCTGTTACACGAGGAAGAATTACTGGTAATAAGGTATGACATAAAGGAGAGTTGATGACAAGAAATATGGTGTATCAGCCCGCGAGGATCGGCACTGCTGATCCCGGCGGGATGGACATTGCTCGCGACGTAATCGGACCGCTCGGCCAATCCGTGCGTCACCACATCGTAGTCAAGATTTCGACTTGTGACTTGTCAGCTTTATATGTCCGGCTTCATTATGTTAACATCTCTATAAAACCCTGGTGATCTTCTCCAATGACATTCACTCCCCAGTCATGCTAGATTCCTCTGCTCAATCAACTCATTCAGCTCCTACAGAAGTCCATTCCGAGCTTGACAAGAACGTGTCCGATGTTGACCCCTTCCAAGTTAGCTTCACATCCGACGAGCCGGAAAACCCAAAGGTTTTTGTTTCTCCTTTGACGGGTTTCCCTGTGGCTCACCCTTCTTTGCTAGAGTTGGTCAAAGCTCAGGAGATGGTACCTCACTATGGCAGCTGGTCTTCTCGTCTTGAATGCGTTAGTCCACCCCTCCCACAATACTTGCCCTTACTCACCGAAGCTTTTCGTATAGTACCTTCTCAAGTAGTGCGCCGGCATCTGTCATACCCTTGTTCCAGCAAGAATTTGGCTTTGGAAAGGAAGTCGCAACTCTGACCATCTCTCTCTTCGTTTGCGGATATTGTGTTGGTCCTCTCCTCTGGGCGCCACTCTCCGAGCAGTATGGTAGACGGCCCATATTCATTCTTACCTTCTTCTCGTATATGGTATGTGATCCCACTCTCTATTCAATATGTAGCTGATCCACGTTGCCCAGTGTTTCCAAATAGGCTGTGCTCTTTCTAAAAACACTGCATCAATACTTGTTTTCCGCTTCCTTGGTGGCACATTCGCGGCCGCTCCATTGTCAAACGCCGGGTAAGTGTCCTCGCTGACCACCTCCGTGTATTTTCCGACCGTACGCGCTTGCAGAGCATTAATATCGGATATCTGGGGTCCCAAGGAACGCGGGGTTGCGATGGCTATATTCAGTGTTGCTCCTTTCGCAGGCCCAGGTATCGGTCCTATTGTCGGAGGTTACCTCTTCGATGCGGGTGTCTCGTGGCGTTGGGTGTTCTGGATTCTTACTATATTCGTGAGTTGATCCCCAATGCTTCTTTGACTGATTCTGAATTCAGATCTAGGCAGGAGTGTGCTTGCTGCTTATTATTTTGACCATCCCAGAAACCTACACGTGAGCGCAATACAATCTCATAGATTCTGATTTTTCTAACTCCTCTTCTAGGCCCATCTTGCTCGTAAAAAAGGCTCGGAACAGGCGCAAGCAAACTGGAGACGAACGATACTACGCTCCTATGGAATTACAGTCAACAGCTTTCAAAGACCGAGCGGAAGCCGTGCTTACACGTCCATTCAAGATTTTCTTCCGAGAGCCTATGCTTTTTGTTGTCACGATATACATGAGTGTACGCAACCATATCTGGTATGTTGTCATGTTACTGAGCCTTTGTTTTCAGTTCGTCTATGGCTGCCTCTACTTGCTGTTTGAGGCTTATCCGATAGTATACATGGAAGGACACCATCTCTCGCCTGGTCCAGCGGGCCTCGTATATCTTCCATTACCCATTGGAGGCTTCATCGCGGTTCTCGTGGTACGTATGCTCTCGTTTCGTTGCTTGGGTGGGACCTGACGAGGTTCTCGCAGTACATAATATATTTCAACCCACAGTATGTCCGAAAGGCGGAAGAATTGGCCCCAGAACCTGTACCCCCTGAGTTCCGGCTTCGCGTAGCCATGATTAGTGCGCCATCTTTCGCTGTGGCTTTCTTCTGGTTTGCGTGAGTCATCCCTTTGACCGTGTTGATAATCTCGTTTCTAACACAAACCCGCATAGATGGACGTCTTTTCCAAGCGTATCTATATGGGCGCCGCTTGCATCTGCGCTGGTCCTGGGCTTTAGTATATGTTTTATGTTTGTGAGTATCGCTCAGTTTCTGTTGGCGCCAGATCATTTTCTGACGTCACCCATGTGTATAGTTGGGATTGCTCAACTATATTATCGATGTGTACCTTTTCGTCGCCGCGTCAGCACTAGCAGCGACGACCGTTGTTCGGAGTCTGTTTGGTGCCGCTTTTCCGGTACGTTCCATCTTAGTTACCTTGACTTCGATGCTCACATCTGCTATCAGTTGTTTGCCGCCCAAATGTACGCCAAACTTGGACCGGAATGGGCATCATCGTTGCTCGGTTTCATCGCTCTTGCACTGACACCCGTCCCATTCGTCTTATCGAAATACGGCCCCGCCATCCGGGCCAAGTCGAAATACGCACCTAGTCAACCAACCAAGTCTATCATCCCCCAGTAGTTGGAGTCATCGGAGCTCGCATGCGCATGGTCATCTGTCCGTGGACGATGGACGATGGGCATTTTCAAGCATGGTAGAACATTACCACCCCTGGATCTGTTTACCCGTACGTAGTATTACACTTTCATACAGCATCTATTCGCAATTCGTTGATGTAACACCAGTTGTAGTTTATACATTCTCGATTAATTGCACATGACTCCCGTTCCATACGTGTTGAAAAAGTGTGGACAAAAGATGCACCCAAGGTCTCTTATCCCAACCCTCACACGACGAGTTCTCTTCAGGCACACCTGGTAGAACATTACCACCCCTGGATCTGTTCACCCATACACTTTCGTACTGCATCTATTCGCAATTCGTTGATGTAACACCGGTTGTAGTTTATACATTCTCGACTCATTGCACATGACTCCCGTTCCATACCTGTTGACGAAAGCGTGGACAAAAGATGCGCCCAATTGGTCTCTGATCCCAACCCAATTGGAAATTGTATGATGAGTTCGCTTGGCACACCTCAGGCTATGGTAGAACATTAACACCAGCGACTGGACGCGTTTACCTGCAAGCACGTGGTTTACCTGCAAGGTCTCTTGCGGGCTGGAAATTCATAGGCAATATAAACAGTCACATACTATCTCAGTATGCCAGAGACGAGCTGCGATACATCAGTCTCTGGTGGTCAACCATGGAATATGTGTGATCATGGGGCCGCATTGTTCAGTACTTCTGCCGGCGTCGTGGATTAACTCACCGTAACGCCCGGGGCGGCATTTCGGTTCCTTCAGATTTCTTCCCACTCGCGCGACTACCGCGGGCGAAAGGAAGCTGCCCATTGGGGATTGTCGAACGATTTTCATTACATCAAGAGCCTTTGTCAAGACAGAGAGTAACAGGGATCATAACGGGAGAAACTAGACAATTCAGAAACATACACCACTCTTGGAAAAAATCGAAATAAGTACAAAGCAAGCTTTCCTGTCAGAGTCCTGATCCCAGAAATCGGACATGCTTCAAATTGCCACGCAGTCACGGGTCCACAGAGTGTCTGCTTTGAAGCTTGAGAATGGTCATGTCATGGCATTGGGAACTCACTCGGGTCGGCGAAATCAGATTGATATCAATCATCGCTTGGTATTTCGGCGGGAGGGAAGAAACGGGGGATAAGCTCCCTGAAGCATCCTTGATCAAAACGGTCTCGGGTACCGGAATAACGGAGACGTACTGGTATACTGCCAGGTTTTCGGGACTGAGAACTACAAATATCACACGATCAAGCTAAGAGAAATCAACCCACGTTTCCCGTAATTCAATAATAGACCACTTACCTTTGCGCCGCCCTCCTCTTTCTCCAAAAAGTCACGGACGGTCCTGAGTGCGAGATTTGTTGCATCTCTGATAGGATAACCGTATACCCCGGTAGAGATGTTCGGAAAGGCCTATGACCCCCGCACGTCAAAGAGAATGCTTCGTAGATATGCGAAACTTCCACACTCACGATGGTCTTGCAGTCGTTGTTTACGGCTACTTGCAAACTGACTTTATAGCAAGACCCAAGTAGTTTCGCAGATTCTTCGGGCGAAGCAGCTTTGTAAATCGGTCCAACTGTGTGGATGACATGTTTTCTGCACGCCAATCACTCAGGCGACGATCCAACAGGCAATTTACTCACTTACGCAGGAAGTTTGTATCCACCAGTGATCTTAGCGTCTCCAGTGGCACACCCCTTCAATGTCTCACCTACTCTGTATCAGAAAAAAAGGCATTCCAGCGAGATTGGTTATGTCATCTACATTCTTCCAAGAGACCTGGGCCAGCAGCAGCATGGATTGCCGCATCGACTATGGATTTTAAGATTGTCAAACTCCAAAAGGATGAACGTTACAAGTCTTCGTACCTCCACTACCGCCTTGATTGATTGAGCAGATAAGCTAAGTTTACGGGCAATCTCTTGGGTAGAAATTCGACGCACCCAGCAGAGATGATGTAGCTGCGTTGACGATCGCATCTACCTCGAGTTTGGTAATGTCTCCCTGGCTTTTGATGGGGAAGGAGTAAATTGCAACCCATTCAGATCAGACATGATGATCCGCCATGCATTACATGGACTCACTGAAGAGATACTCGGTCCAGAGTTGTGCTTAGCGGTGGGTAGCGAACGTATTCAGCCTGGGCAGCATGCAGAACTGCGCTGTGGTAGAGTTCGCCTATGGTAAGGATTTTGCTCAGCGGGATTGACATGACTCTGAAGCGACCTGAATGAACGGGAATTGGTTTTGAGGTCGAGCCGTACTTATACTAATACCTTGCCTTTTCATATGCCCCTGACTTCCAACCCCTCGTACCTTCATAGGCACAGCTGCCACCGGGAATCCTACTGTTCCTGGAACCGGAGGGTTACAGATCATTAATGTGTGTGAAAGTTAGTTACCGTGGGATGACAGCTGTTCGTTTCACGTCCAGTTCCCAAGTTGCAATTCATATACATATTTCATCCTATTCCATTCTGCACAAGCGTCCTCTGTACAGTCCTCCACACTTAATCCTTGAGAATATATCACCACTGTTCATCAAGACAAAAACCTAGAATGTCCCAAGTGGCGCTCGCGAATATGCCTAAGCAGTTTCTTTCTAGAAATATACGAACCGCAACCAACCCAGGAGCATCGAACAGGGGTATTTCCGCCTACACCACGGACGTGCGCTCCAAGATGAACCGAAGCAGTCGCGCAGTTAATTGTTTTTCCGCACATCGACCCTTCGTCTGTATGCCATTGGCAGATATCAGACGCGAAACATTCGTGGCCGTCCCGTTGCGCTAGTAGAGTACGGAGCTGCAGTAATAACGAATCACAACACTGATACATATGTCAATGGAGGGATCAGTTAACCCAATAGGGTCTGAACTAAACAAGACGGACGTACGAGTATATTGATACGGTAATTACGGATGCATGCTCGTGTTTGGTTGTCGATCTTGGTCCCAGTAGCTACCGCACGAGGGTCTGCGATCTGTTGTTCCTCAAGCGACACTTGAAACCGACCTCCGCAGGTCCCGCTGTCGGGGGTGAGTATGGTTTCGACAAGTAAAAGAAGTAGACGTACCACACGACAGAGCCCTCAGTGACCCAGCCGGATAGTCCAGAAACGCTTTGACAACACTCGACTTTGTTCGGTGCTCCACAAAGTTTACATTCATAGACTTCAAAGGAATGTTGTTTCTGCTGGAATATAACCCTCATGCATACCTTCGTACCGGGATCGAAGTTTCGCCATCCGTGTGGAGTATTGGTCACCTCTGTAACGCGTCTTCCATCATCGATGCAAAGGTCATACTGACCTGCTTCGAGATAACGTCTCTGGACGCTTGAGCCGGGGAAATCGCGTTTGAATATGACGACAAGCATCGCCTGGAGTTGCTGCAACCGAAATCAGTACCCGATCATCGAAAATTCTATATTCAAGATACCTCGAACGAAGTGCAGTACTCTTGGGGAACACAATGTTCCCGATTGGTTGCATCGACGAGGATCACATACCCAATAACTTGCGTGGCCGTAGGGCTCATCGGGGCCCGTGCTTGCAAAAACAATGAATGTAATTCAGCAATGGCCTCCGCTGAGCGAGCCGACCTCTCTTGGCTGATCATTTGGGACATAGCCTATATAACGGGAGACAATAAGCCATAACAGCCATCGTTCGAAGATGTCGTGAGGGCCTTACTGAATATTCAAGTATGTAATTGGTCACGTCCCTGTTGCAGCTCGCAAGTGCCTGCGTCACTGATTTGTACGCGAAACGCCTATGCTGTCCCAACCCTCTCAGTTTTCGCGTAGTTTCCTCCAGCGAGCTGATGCAAGACACGAAATATAGTGTGAGGTCTCAGATGGTCACGACACTCAGCGGCAGTATCTACTCACCTTTTTAGTTTCTCTCTCAACAGCACTTCATGGGGATCCCATGTATCTGGCGCTTGCGAGATCGCCTCGACGAGTAAGCATATTCTTGCTGTCAGCTGCTCAAGATCCAACTTGTTGGAGATACTCGTCTGTAAAAAGGAAATAAATCACTCTGTCACAAGGGGCCTCGAAAATTCAACTCAGACGTACATCAATGATTTGTAGAATTTGTTCCAAACAATGGAAAGTGGCTTTCAGCGGACCCCCCGCAACGGGTATGGCACCAGCAGCTGCCTGAGCCAGAGGCAATGCAAGCTGGGCCAGATCAGATGCCTCACGAGTCCAGTATACCCGACTAGACCCTGCTTGTGTTAGTCCAGAGTCCGACATCCGCTCACTGGGACGCCGTCGATGCCTAACGCGAACCCCAATAACTTTGGCTAGATGGAAGATAGTGCTTATTGATGCGTGAAGCATGGAGTGGCAAGGATAGGTTTGGAAGGAGGGGCACGCTTGGACTCAGGCCATAAAGCAGATTACTGTAAGATCTGCGAGCCTTGGCGCCCTTCATGAAAGCGGTGTAGTCACTGATGCGCACTATTCTCCAAGGAAACCTGACGGCACCAGTTGAGGGTGGGTCTCATTGTATGGCTATTGAGTTTAGGCTTGTCCTACAGTGTATGGATTCGATGATGATCAGATACCAAGTTATCGAAACTTGGTCCGAGCCTGAGGTAACTTTCAATCTTTGTCGCGACAACTTTGAACACATCTTCCAAAGAACTCACCAGCCTGAGAACTAGTTGCAAAGCATGCGTACAGGCCAGTGTTTGAAGTGCCACGGGCGGACAGCCGCCGCCACACGCCATGACCAGCGGCTAGCCCATGGAAAAGACACAATCCATGAACATGGCGGTGGCGATCGCACGGTCATAGATTCTCGTATACAGTCTTATCGAAGCGAAATTTACCCGTTATCTCAGACTCTAAGTACACCTGACCCCAGGCCTTCTGTTCAAGGAAAGCTGGACCACATGCTCAGTTTTATCAATTTGTCCGTAGATCTTCCTATCTCAATTCTCCGAATACATTAGAAATGAGCCCAAAGCAATCCAATTTGAGTCCCCAGGGCCCAAGTCCTCGTCTGTTCAATCATGAATACCAATTCACGGTGGCGACAACAACACTTTTACGATCACCCGGCGGTCGCACGAAATTCACCCAGTGGATATGCCAACTTCAAGGAAAGGCGAGCAAAAGTTGCATGCAAATTATGCTTTAACCGAAGGGTTATTGCCGAACAAGAACGAGATGAGGAAGAACTGAAAAACGGCCAGCGCCTTCAGACTCGAACTCAAGCGGATATCATAACTTGGTGTGAGTTCGTTCGAGTGGATCACAGCGAAAGGAACGATATTGACATAATGACTTAGTATGGGCGTTCGAAGCTCACGATCCGCGTGGACCGTGTCCGTGGATACAAGGTCGATTGGAGACGCTCATACGACACCTGAAAAACTGTCAATATCAACCTGCCGACATCCGCAATCTAGCTACAGCTACTACGTGTATCGAGAAAGGCTGGAATCGAGCCCCTGGCCCACCATCTCCCCCAGAACAATCTCTACAGATTTTCGACCCCTTCCAGCTCTGCCAACTCAGCTTCTTGCGAGCGCCTTTTCAGCAATTTTGGAACCATCCTGACCAAACTCCGTTCACGTCTCGCCCCGAAACACATGATGAACCTTGCTGAACTACGAATGCACCTGCGCGATGAATACGTGCTGAAAACGGACCCGCGCGAACGCCTTAGACGGAAACGACATCTTGCCTCCACTGTAGCAACCACGAAAGGTTCGGCCACTCCCGTTGTTCCCGTTGACTCATCATCCCACTCTTCAACCACGGTCGCCAGCTCCTCCGAGTCCACTCAACAAGTGTTACCTTCAACATCCGGACCAGCCTCGCGCGACGAACCTGAGAACAACACCGACTCGGATGATGATTCATTTGATTCGATAACTAGCCAACTACAGGAACGCTCACTACTCGACGACGAAGGTGGAAGCCATGATTTCACACTACCCTTAGAAAAAAAACAACTTGAACAGTTGTTTGATTTCTCGAACACGACATGGGCCGAAGTTACTCGTAGGACATCAATGAAGTCTCTTGACGAAGAGTTGGAGTTGTATGAATTGGTGGATATGGATGCCGAAGGGGAGGCAGACGATGGGGAAGTGATTGACGATCCTATGTTTTCACGATAGACCTCGCTCGTACCAGTAGCGTCGCTTGGGAGTCAATCAACACAATATCTATGCGAAATTGAAAGGCCGAGTAGCCAATCACGCTCGTTGCTGGTCACGGGCCTGTCCTGGGAATGCCACCTGCCATGTTCATGGCTATGGCGACGCCATCCATGGATTTGTGGCTTGCCACGGGCTAGCCCGTGTTTCTTGAAACACTGGTACAGGCATTAGCCTAAAAGGTTGGTTTCGACTCGGCATGTCGTGGTCTGATGAATACTTATGTAGTATGGATCGTTATAGAACACGGAAGGGTGTGGCAAAAGCCTTGACCCACGGCGACTGTCACCATCTCGGTCCAGCCAAACACACCTCCGAGTTCTGCTCTGTCTTCGCCGCAGAACACTCGTCGACGACCTCTTCGCGCGATACGAAGTGCGTCTCTTAGCGTCCAGTTATCCGAGTTCGTATCCTCCCAGCCTAGAGAACGACCTCTCGCATCAACGCTCCCCGAAGATGCCTCTTCGCGTCTCTTTGACCTCATCTCACCCCTTCAACAACCTCCTTGACGACGCAGCCACGATCGAGTTTCTCCAACGTGCAACGGCTCTTATGTGTACCACCGACCAAGCCCCCTCAATGCTCCGTACTCGCTCTTCCCGTACGACACCAGCTTAGACGACTCTCTCTGGCTCTACCTACGCAAAACTCCGTCAGGAGCAGACCTAACATCACCCGTATCCACAGCTGGTGGGGATGCATATGACGAGGTCACGTCGGACTCGGACTACGATCCTCATGCTAACGGGCATACAATCGTTCAACTGTTCAACGAGATCACGATGAGATACTATCAGACAATGTCTAAATTGATACAGTATGTCACGCCGCAACTCGTGCCTCCATCGCGTACGTTTAAACCAGCGTCCGAAGAACTAGCCCGCACGATCGAGTATGCCACCTCAGCAATCGAAGGAGTTCGTGGTTCTCGCGAGACGGTTCGCGGCGCTGAACGATATCGAGGCACTACCCGAGGACCAGGGCTTGGAAGAGTCCATCTGTCTGGGACTCGTGGTTTGGTTCGGATAACACTGGCATGATGTCGTCGAGGCTTGGTTCAATGGATATCTCGCGGACTATTCACCGAGCATTAAGTACTTGGCATGTTCGATGACTTCATCCATCCCCGACGTCCGTCGATCGATTTGAAAGACTCTGGCGAGGAAGCGATCCCATATATGGCACTGCCCAACCTCCGAGTGTGTGTCGCTACCCTGGCGAATACTCGAACAAGATGTGGAGAAACAAGTACATGCGTACACGTGAATTGCGAGTGACGATAGTATGATGGTACGATATACCCTTGTAGCTAGATATGTACAAGCAGCGTCTACGATATGTACGAGTGGTATGATACAACATGCGATGGATCAACCGATCGTGTTTTATGCGATGACTAGCTGATGATGCGACCTGATGAGGTGGAGAGCGTTAGATAAGAATATCGAGGGGCACGAGAACGCCATAAGGTGAAGTGACGAGGCACAGGAAGGCGGAGGTACGCGATGGAAGTGGAAGTTGAAGCCAGACGGAGAACACGAGCTCCAGCATGGTTCTACAGATTCTGGATCTGGACGATGAGGAATTGCTTCTCGTCCTGATAAACCGGAGAGAACCCATCAACCACTGTTTGCCATCGAGAAGTAGGTGAAAATATACGTACGCTGAATTGTTCGTCTTCTTTATCGTTGTGGAAATTCTTCAAGAAGGTCAGCAATTTCTCCTTATTTCTTCGAAGTATTGCTTCGATTTGAGGTGGTTTCTTTGGATTGGCAACGAAGACCTTTGTGGAGGTCGGCCATGTAAACACCCTGTACGAGAAGCCAAAAGAAACCAACCTTGAAGACATGAAAAGCTTCGAATTGGATGTTCTTGCTCTTGTCGCGGAGCATGTTCATCATCATCTTGAGGTTGGCTTCTTGAGCGATGTAACGTGTCATCACGTTGAAATTTGCTCGGTCCAGTAGTATTTCGCCGAGGAGCTTGAGAGATTGCCGTTTCGTGACATAGTTTGTTGAGAGGATGAGAGTGTTAAAGGAGGCAAAGAACTAGGCGAGCTCGATGTCAGCATGTGGGCCGTAAGGCGGAAGGAACGAGAAGCCCACTCTGTCGTAATTCTTATCGAGGTATTCCGCAACCATAGGCTTGTGTCGAGTTAATGTCTCTTTCAGGTTAGCGAATGCATCACATGAGACACCGAAAGAGGTTGTCTCTATGTGGTGGGGAAACGTGTAGAATCTGATGCCGTGTGAGTTGGGGCGGCGATGAGAATAATGGGGAGCTCACTGTTCAGAGTAGATTAGGATCTTTGCGAGTTGCTCGTGTCTTAGCATCTCCCGTAGAATCATACCCGTGTTGAGCGCGATCTCCTCGTTGCCGTAGCCAGCTAATGCAGCAAAGACGACCTCCTCATGTCTCGCGCAAATATACTCCACGGTCGGTAAACGAGCGCCGATCTGTCTGCGTAACAAATTGTTGAATATCTGTACAACGTCTTTCCGAGACTCAAAGTCGAAGCGAGCGATGTTCTGTACGAGGATGAGGAGAAGGTCTGTCGAGTATGTTTCCTGAGCGAGTTGTGCGATCAATTCCGGGACTGGTTCTGTCGCTGTGCGTGGGTTGGACTGAGACATGGGAGATGGGAGATGGACGTACCACCATCGCCGAAGAGGATACCTTTGATGGCTTGGATGTTTCTGGACACCTCCTCGCTCACCTGGAGAAAGGGATCGACTGACGTCGTCTGGATGAATGATACGACGGGAGTTGGCCCACCTTTCTCCTCGACTCGCTACCTGGTGGGCCTGACTCAAGCTTTGGGATGCTATCTCGGAGACCTCGCACGAGGTCGGGTGGTGTTCGTGGTTTGGTCTTGAAGAAGTTCATCGCATTAACTTTGGATCGAGGAACAAGTTCGTTTGGTATCGTCGTGGATGATTCAGACAAGTAAAAGTTGAGAATAGCGCCAGGGAAAAAAAAAAGAGACAAGCAATGAGCCGGACAAGCGACAGTTGGTCGTACCTTTGACGCGAGTGTCTGACACATTCCCCGGGTTCTACAATGCCATTTTCGTACGTTCAGTCATTCTACCATCCTGCGGACAGTATCAGAGCTCGCCAGATCAGTCTCATCACGCTCTCCAGCTAACCGACTGTCGCCGGTGGCCCCAGCTGCTGTGCGCCCCAACACCACCTGTCAGCGATTCGAGAACAGACCGACTCTTCCACGGAACATCGACGATTGCCCGACCATATACGCTAAAGTAGTGTACATTACAAGAACTTCAACAGGGAGAAAAGAGAAGAGGGCCGATGGGTCGGATTGTGTAGCTATTAGGGTATCAAGAGTGTGCAATATACGGGAATCTTATATTTACTTGATGTTATTGTCCTATGTTTCTTCGGCCAGTCCAATATCGAATCACGCCTCTCGCGCACGCTTGATCGAGGCGAACGTCTGTGCTGGCACCACGCCCAATCTGTCGCGATTGGCCAGCAACTCGGCAGCCACCTCCTTGGTCCGGATCGGACCCATCGGTGTCCCACTCCCACCCGACGGACTGGCAACAGTCGAAATCGTCGTATGTGCTCTTGTACGAACGAACGATCTAACAAAAAAAAGCATCTCAATCGATCTCCGATAAGCAACCAAATGAGAAAGCATCTTACGTTCCGGCCTTGATGAGCTCCGAGAGTCTCGCGTGCTTCCTCGACTCCATCATATACAATCCTGTACCCAAAATCGCACTTTCGATATCGTCGGGAACACCGTGTCCTCCTTTAATCACCGCTGGCCCCAGGTTCCACTTAGACTGGGTAGTTCCAAACATAGACTCGGAGTAGAGCATTACTTTTTCAAGCGATGGGTTCGACGAGATGACTAGAAGGAGGTCGTTCCACACGCTTGGGAGCTGGGCGCGAACAGAACGCAGGCGAGGTGCCGTACTGAGAGCGTGTGCGAGGAGCTGGGTCACCGGCGAGGAGGACAAACGAAGACCGAAGTGAACGGTTTCCTATTTAAATTTCATCTCGCTCGTCAATCTAAGCCAGGTAGCGGAGTTGTTCCGGTACTCACTAGATTCGTCCAGTTACGAATCGCCCGTGCCAGACGTTCGAGGACATATTGGGGACGGGGATGGGTCAGGTACGTAGCAGGGTCCTTACGTATCGTAAGATGCACGATAGCATTCCGCTGTTCGAGGGCGAAGCAGAACGTCTTCGCATCGACGTCGCTCCCGTCACTCGTATTTCCATAGACATCCTTCAGGGGCCCAGAAGTGGTACCACTATCGAACGTAATGTCGATATCTTCCACGTGCTCGCAGAGAATAAGAACTGCCGCACAATCGTGCCAGATGCCGCCGAACACGATTCGTCGAACTGCATCCGCTAACGAAGGGTGGCGTCGGAGAGTATCAAGCACCCGAGTAGCTTGGGTGGGTGACTGGATGTGTAGCGTGTGGTAGAAGAGCGGGGACGCGATACGGAGGAACTGTTGGCAGACGAGAAGTGGTGCCAGACGACTGCGGGGTGAGAGGATGACATCCCATGCGGGACGGGACTTGGGTACTGGAGGAAGAGTGACGCAGAGAGCAAGTATCTTTGCGAGAATTTCTTCTGGAAAGGAGGCAAGAGAATGAGACATGCTGGACAAGGAAAGAGAGTCTGATCCTGATGACTCTATTATATACACGTCCGACCTCACGAAAATAACGAGAATCTCCTTCGACTTTTTGGATACAAGAAGAAGAAGAAGAAAAAGGAAAAGGAAAATGTTGCGATCCGCCTCACAAGGAATGCACCAAAGACCGCCGCTAAAGTGCGCTAACGCCTAATTCCCAATCGAGCCGGGAAGGTGATCGTAACTTGACAACGACAAAAAAACTCGACAACAACTTTCATCGGGTCATCAAATCTTTCATCGGGCTTGTTGCGTACGTATGGACAGATCTTTGTACACAATCTACATTCAAGTGGATCGTGGTCGTACATTGCTATCCTTCGATAACGTTTGGAGATGCACCCGTGACTCGCCCCACACTCGCCCCAAATCGCGAGGTTAGTCCAGGACTGAAAAGTTGATCGTCGACCCCGGTAGTTTGCCCGTCTCCTTCTCCCATGCCCTCCCCACCACTACTCGCAGGATTAGCATCTGTGGTGATATGCACTGCGAAACCGTGACGTTCAGCCATCGCTTCTTCGGACATTCGCAGGCCGAGATACTCATCCTCAGCGCGATTTCAAAAGCGATCCCGGACAGCGTATAGGGATTAACAGACTCAACGATGATGGTTACAACCGCGAAATACCCAGAGGAGTATTCCTGCCCGAGCTGTTTCTGCACTGTTCTGGCATGTCGCACCATACGGTAACAAATCATGGTTGTGACTTGTCGTATTGAGGAACACAGAGACTGTGTAATACGGCAGACCTAGTATTGAAGCAACCCCGGTGAAGAAGTTACCTCCTGGTACACTGGAGGTCCAGTCGATCATGATCCCTAGGGCTGATTCAGAATCCGATCGACCCTGCGCAAGTTTTGTGGTAAAGAAATGGTCCACTGAGCGTAATCAACCACGAAAAGGTGGGCAGGAAGATAGCATGATCGCTGTTCCGTACCATTCGACAGCGATATATCTGCGGGAAACCAGGTGAGCACAAACTCCTCCATTCATCCTCCAAACCATGAGCTGGTGGGTGATACTAGCCGTCGTTCCTAAATCCATGTGCCAGTTGGAAATATAGCTATCCCAAAATTCGTCAGGTCCGCCTGGATATTCAGTATCCGTTATCAATCCGTTATCCACATTTTTTCACCGAATATGGCGTGCCTACTAAGGGATTGGTACTAGCCTTCTTAACCTCTGCGAAGAAGTGGGAAAAGTAGAAACGTCCGATATGTGATTCAGTTGGCCGACTGGATCCACTGGGCAGGAAGCAATCATTGCGGCAAGCGTATCAGGAAATGAGGGGTTGGATATCCGTATTAACATTCGACAACAGTCTCGGCCTTCCTCCAACACGCCATGTGTAGTCCGATCCTCGGCGTGGCGGTGGCGGAAAACGCCCGACCATTGCGAGAACGAAACGATCTAGCGACGATCGACCACTAGCCCCCACCGAAACCCAGGCGAAGAGAGATCGGTTGCGAGAAGCACGACAACGAACACCCACCGGCTGGTAGAAGCCCAAGTGTCACCGCCGTAGATCTGACGCCAGACTCGTCGTCACGACGATGACGATGGAGACGGGCTTGGTGACCCAGTGACAGTGACAGCGCGCAACCGGGTACCTAAGTTGGTCTCCACAATATTGACCAAAGGGTCAACGGAAGGTAATGCCTCTTCCACTGGCGGGGAGTGAGAGAGCGATCCAGCGATGGCGTCGTGAAAGTAAGGCCTCAGGTGGAAGATTGAATGGGATTCATCGATCGTAATATGCACCGGCGTCCTGAGTGTGGCGGGCAACGAACAGGCTGCCGATGGTATTTATCTGGACTTTATGGTCGGATCTAAAACGCACGCTGCTACTAAGTTGTGTGCAGACGCGGCTCGACTTGGCTCGAGGACTCGAAGGGCGGAAGCAGTTAGAAGCAGACGCCAGGCGATCTGTGACGGTGGTTATCTAGCGCGTTGCTGACCGAGGAGTACCACTAGGCTTCTTTGTTTCTTTGATGTTGACAGCGAAGACGGACGCTCGGTCAGCGAGTCCCGTTGACAAGGGGGGGAAAAGGCAAGTCGGGACCGATAGTCCAGGTTGCGGAAAGGCTTAGAGGGAATAGGCCATGCGATCGACCATCCGTTGGTCTGATATATCCTTCCCCGCTGCCCTATCCCAGTCCTCGGAAGTGTCGTTTGGTGAACCTTGACATGTGTTCTCCGTCATACCTGACAAGGGATAGACGCAGGAACGTTGCGCGAGCAACGGTACTGTCATAAAACTCCACGGATTAGCAAAACACGTCTAGAAGTGGTTAGTATTTAGAATATCTCTGCCAAGTTAAATGCTGATTAGTACTTAAGTTTGAGTACGCACTTCGGTCATCTTCTTCTCTAAGTTGTGCAAGGCAGCCACTGAGTTTTGGACACGGCCCATCGCTACACAACCAATTGGATGCGGTAAGTAGGGACTACTCTCGCCGCAGGATTACGTGGCGGGGTGCTAAATGATCATATAACGAGTCAGCAAAGCCCAGTCCGCTCTCGTGGTTGCTTGATAACAAAGAGAAGCTGATTGGGGATGATAAACTGTACATCCGCATGAGAGCAAGTTCACGAGCGACCTGCTCAGTCTGTCTTCTCGTCCGTTAACACAAACACAACGTATTATAAAGTGATAAAGCATACGATATACGTCCAATGTCGTTTCATGTAAATACCTGGTGTCAAGACTCAAATGTTCTTCTCGGACAAGAACTTCTCGAGCGTCTCCCACATTTCCTTCGCAAGCTCTTCACTAGCCCCCGCCTCTGTCGTCTGTTGAATCTTGCCCACGGGAACAAGATATGCACCCCTGTACTTCTCTCGCTGCTGAGCGATGTCCGGTGACGCCGCCGCGAAAATCGACGTATACGCTCCGACATCAGGGTGGACGAAGAAGGGGTATATCAAGGGTTTCACAAACCACGCTACATAGCGCAATTGCGGTCTCATCGTGAAGGTGTTGACAGCGCCAGGGTGTAGAGCAATCACTGTGATAGGCGAATCTTCAGCAAGAAGTTTCCGTTGCAGCTCACGTGCATAAAGGATGTTAGCCAATTTGGAGTATCCTGCATTGACGTGAATCCGAGGGGATAGTCAATGGGTAATGAAGCCTACCATAGCGGGCAAAGTGGGAAGAGGCAGCACTCTTGAATGTGTTATTCAGATCATCAATGGTTTTGAAATTTGGTTTTCCGGAAACAAGCTTGTGGGCATCCGAAGAAACCTGAAAAACATTGGGACTGTACTATAAAAAATGAAGCTTCGAGAGGACATACCACAATGATGCGAACATCGGAGTTTGGCTCAGCTGCTGTCTGGTCTAAGACAGGCTTCAACTCCCGAGTTAGCACAAATGGACTGATGACGCTGTAACCTAACGTGAGAGTGCGGTTCATCGGACTATGAGTAAACATACTTGACAAGGAATTGCTCCTCCACGCCTTCAACGCAGTTAGCAACATCATAAAAATTGGGATAGACCATGACTTACCATCCGGAGTCAACTGATAACCTTGCAGCAGACTGAAATAGAATCAGTTATATTGTACATTTGGCGTTAGCGTAATTCGTACATTGCAGCATTGTGAACTGAAAAAATGAGTTCCCGTCAATGATACATACCACCCGCAGTGAACGATAGCTTACTTAGAATGTCCAAACGCTTTTCCTTGCTCATAAACTCCTGCGCAGCCTTTTTCGCGTTGCGCAGGTCGACCAAATCTAGCTCCAGCCAGATAACCTCGCCATTGCCGGGTGCAAGACCCTCCACGTTCAATTTCGCAATAGCCTCTTCCGCTCTGGTCTTGCTACGGGCGGCCATGTAGACCTTGGCGCCTTGTCGCGCAAGATGCTTGATGGTCGCATAACCAATGCCAGCACTGTTAAGGATATCCAATCAGCGGACAGGCTCAGTTTCCCGCTGGGGGGCCGAAGATTGAAGGAAGGCAGCTGCTCGCTACAGCTGAGCTAAGAGTGGTATGCCTAACTCACTTCCCACCTGTCACGATGACAACTTTGCCAGATAGGTCTTGCAGGTCGGTAATGGGGTTGAAGGACTTGGAAAACAAACCCATGGTGGAGGGAAACAAGTTACGCAAGCTTACCGGTGCCAGTCGCACATGTTTCAAATAAATCACACTCGAGTTCAAGCGAGAGTTACTTACTGTAGCTTGAAACGAAATTCAATTTGTCACCAACACAAATCAGAACACAAATCAGAGACATTGGTCAGGTCTAGACTACTTCAAGTTATATACATACAACCATTTCGGAAAATGTTGTCGCGGCTGCACCTCCGAGATTCCCGGAGTTTTCAGTCAGCTCACCGGAGTTACTAATCGACCACAAGTTATGCAAATGTCTAAATCTCACAAAATAATACATTCTCAACGCTCTAGAGACCCGCAAAATTTACAGGAGGTGTAGAATAGTTTGAGTGTATTTAGATTGCGTGCCAAAAAAAAACGGGAATTCAGATGTTACCTTTGTAACGAGACGAAACTGCTGATTTTCAAAGGGATATAACTTCTTGCCGGGCCTTGAGCTTGAGATCCCAGAGATCGAACTGATGAATTTCACATCTAACTAAGGCCTGGAAGTCATGGAGCCAGGAGCATACCACCATCATCTGACAATAAAGGATGTCCAGCGAGCGAGGTTATGGGAGGAAATCTTGGGTTTCAAACTCGGATCCGAGCAAGCGCGAGTGCGACAAAGATTAAAGCTCGCCTCCGACGCACAATATATAATCAGAACGTTGATATTGGAGACGTGAGTGGCTTTAGCTCGGGCGACTCCCCACACCTGCGCCTCCCCATCACCTTACCCCATATTTAATTTGATCAAGTACTCACCCAGCCCAAACAGCCTTCTCGTCTTCCAATTCAATGCAAGTGCGCACGAGAAGTAGCATCTCATTGGGTCGCCGCTGTGCTTCGAAAATCAGCTCGGATAGGTCAATAGCCAATGAATGGCTGGTCTTCATACCTCACTAATACGTGGCAGGACCAAATCTACAATGGAACTGGGGACCGTGAATAGGTGACCCTGTGGCTTTTTTGTCATGGGGCACGAGAAAAAAAGTTTAGAAGCCCAGTAGTCCACATATCAGGAGAGGTGACGAACGAAACGTGCTGGCGACCTACTGCGTAGTTGTAATGATTCGCATCGAGCAACCTGATCCCCCTCTCTCCGCGAAGAATTACCAGATCGTAAGTACATTGGAGTGGTCCTCGTATCATTTCCTTCCAGGTCCTCTGTTGCCTAAGGGGGCTAAGAGCGCGGTAACGGGGTATTAAAGCTCACTCCCTGCTCACCTCGTCCAGCGAGAACTTCAACCCTCTCATCTTTTTCGCACATCGGAATTTCTCTCGAGGACGGTATCTATCTGATCAGCTCGATCAATCCTAAAGTTGGTCACCTTGATCTCCCCCTTTCACCGTTCCTATCTTTCCCATGTTCTACTTCATCATCGGCAGCACTCGTGACAATGGAAAGGAGCAGGTTGGTCCGCTTGTTTCTGTCGTTGATAAAGTTAGAACTCACCGATGCTGTTTAGCATTCTTCTGATAACCTACTCATGCTCCATGTCAACCCCCAGGCTGGGTCCGATTTCCAACTCTGGAAGTTTGAACGCGTCGATAATTGAGCAATGCTGGATGTCGAGGAGATATTGTAGCTTTAAGCAGGTGAGATGGAGATCTCTTGGTCACGTATGAAGACGACTTGAGACGTAGTCTCGAAAGGCAGCGAAGTTGCCGTCCCTGAATTGAAGAATTGCGAGTTTCAGAAAAGAATCGGAGAGCTCTTTATCAGAACCATGTAGTAACCCGCATCGATTATGCTGAAGCCACGGAATGTGTGACGGGTAGCTTGAGGCTCGAACCACGTGTCAATTACTTCTGGAAATCTTCCATGAACGCGACGACGGGGTCGTTTAACGCATACAGGTAAGCAGCTTCCACCCAAGCAATGCGCCGATGAGAAGGATTCAGCGGATAGTTCCAAGAGCGGATTGTGGTTTAGAGCGATCCTCAGCCTCGAGTGAATACCTCTTTGAGGGGGATTTGTCCCTCCAACCCTTCTACTTACCTGAAACGTTCAGCGGGCTAGCCATTGTTTCTGAAACCAGCCTGGCGGCCAGGTGCAACGCTGAATCGCAGTTACTCCCCCAGGAGGTACCAAAATCCATCAGGTAACTCTAGGATCATCGGTTTGATAGACATGAGAAGAACCAGTGTCGAACGTCGAACCCTGATAGAGACCTGTGAGTACACCATACGTACGAAATATGACCTGTGACCTACAGCGAGGACTCCAATACCTTGATCCCCTCTCCCATGGGGAGGAAGCCCGAGTGACTGGATTGCCTATGTTTGGATGATATTTGAAAGTGGATTAAACCAAGGTCCTGACGTGCGGACACCTTCCCTGCGTAAGGGAGTCAAGCTTCAAGACCGTATTTCCAGGGTATAAAAGTTCGTTCTCTGCTCACCTCATTCAGCGTGAACCCGTCCTGACTCCTCTCATCATCAACATAGCAATGTCTCTCGAGGACGGCAAGTATCTAATCACCTCCGTCGACGCGAACGCGGGTCACCTTGTTCTGCTCCCGTTCACCATTCCCGTCTATCCACCAATCTGGTTCATGGTTGGCAGCACTCACAAGATTTCGGAGGAGCAGGTCGATGATCTGGTCCCTTTTGTGACGATCCATTCACAAACAGCATGAGCAGTGGAAGTTGACTTCGACCGATAATGGGGCGTACAAGATCTACTCCACCACCCACGCCACGGCCGCATGGAAGCTGAGGGAAAGTATCATTCAACCGATGGTTTTGTCATCCCAATTCCTCGCACCGCTCTACCACCGTCGCTGCTGAAGGCGTGACCGACGAGTTCAGCATTGAGCCCGCTGGTGAATGAGTATACAAGTCAGTGAGATTGTCGTTCGTGAGTCAGGACGCTAACAAACTCACTTTTATCTGGCAGCATTCGCGTCCCCGATATGGATGAGGTCGCGACTCTGGAAGGCGCTGGAACTGAGCAGGTTATAATTTATCGATGTCCTTTGCTGTTCTGGTGATAACTGATACATGTCAGGGCAAATACTGTAAGAATATACGAATGATTTCTTGGTGGTGTAAGAAGACGGGACAAATGTAGCCTTGGAATGTAGTCCAGTCGCTGTCCGCGAATTGAAGTATCGTAAAAGCCAGACGAGACCTATGCGACTTTGAACGTCGACTGCCAACGTTGGAGCGGCCACTTCATTGGTTACGAGCGACGCTTGAGACACAACTCGCCTTGTCGCACGAATATATGCCTGAGTGAAATGAATCAGCTTCAAGTTGAGTCTCCACAGGCAGACCCAAGTAAAGATAGTCGCTCCTTCTCCGCAAGTATTTGTCTTCGACGTTTGCCATTACGTCGCAAGCACTGCGATTGGAGACGAAGAACCTCAGGGGCCTGCGAAGTTTGGGCTGCACCGTTACAAGTCATGTTTACATCACTTCAAGAAGCGATTTTGATCGCTTTTGTTTTGAACATCGACTCCCAAACGAGACGAACACGTTGACTTGGTATTTTCAAAGTCCAGGTAAGTAACAACTTGCTGATATCATTTCCCCTCTCGGTCAAGTGGGTACGAGTTGACGCTCCGAGACACCCCAGGCCGGGATCGGTTCCCAACTCTAGACGTTCACTCTTATCACCAACTGAGCACCCGGGAGGGGCCCAGAAAATACAAGATCACATTCTGAAAGCTTACTTGAAGTTCTTCGCCGTGAAAGACCCATATATCAGTCTTGGAGTGGCACAAACTGACGCCGTCTCCGAGTCCGAAGTAAACAATCGCGAACAGCGGAAAATAATCAGCCACCGAGTCGTCGGGCGTGGCTCGCAATGCGGGCCGGAAGTTACGCCAAATGCTGAGGCTATCGATCGATCTCCCACCCCGATAACGAAGAAAACCGATAATCAACGAGTACGAAGCGATCTGTCTTTGACCCCCTTTTTCTTCTCCATGGATTATCACCCTCGTCTTTGAAATGGCAGAGAAATGCATTGCTTGAACGCCAACCAAGTTATCACAAAGCGCCGGATCGTACGGCACGAAGATTGGTGTTTTTCAAATCTACCTATTGTACGTACGTGCATCAACGTCACAACCTTTGCCATGTTCCTCTCCAGGTGCGCCGCATCGATAAGTAATACGCTTTCCTTTCGTCATGACGGCGCTAACACCTCTACTCTGAACCTTCACACCAATCTCAGGCTACCTCAGGCGTTCATCTTGGAATTTGCTAGCGAACTCTTGTGTAAGTGACGCTCCACCCGATCGTGAAAAGAGACTCGGACCCGCAGATACTATCATGCGAGCGTCAGTTATACACCGCCCCGATGTCACATCCAATCACAGTGCCTGCCAGCGACATGGGCCCGACTTCCGAGATGAACCTTGGCTGCAGCCAATGATGCAACTCCGAACTCAAGATCGGTCAACGTTTCAACCCCCGGTACCACAAGGACTCGGATGACCGACGGAAGTACTAGTGAGTACTCTCAGCGACCCTGCTAACACGCCTCATCGACGAGGCGCGGCTGAGATGATTCATATCCACACAAGTCAAGTACTAATCAACAAGCGACACGGAAATGACGACAACGCCGCGCCGCCGAACCGTATCTCAGTCGTATCTCCCGTCCCGAGCCAAGAACTCGAACTTGCTGATTCTCCCCAGGCTGCGCAGCATGTGAAAAGTCGAAAGATAAGCTAAGTAGTGGTTCGCATCTAGAAATACCAAACGCCATGCAGATGCGGCATCCATGACGTACACCGTCCATCGTTCATGTGTAGTTGTGGCAAAGAAGCCCAACTTCGGGAAAACCTGACAGGATAGAATACAGCAAGATGGCACGATGGCACAGTGCATCCTGACATTCGACCCTCCCTTGGGATCGCGAACCTGAACATGAGCACGAGTACCAAAGCTCCCGAGTAAGACTTACCATAACGGTAACCATCCTTGTGACATCCTGAAGAGAAGAAGCCCGCTGGCTTATCAGTGCGCCCGAACCCCGTCATGAGATCACCCATGTACTATACTGACCCGGTCTCACCGTTCACAATACCCACCTACTGTAGTCTCGTACTCATAAGTTGCAAGAGTTCCTGCTGTCAATAACAATCCGAAGATTACATGGCAGCCATGATAACTTGATTCTCGATAGCGGAACTTACGTGAACCAGACCATCCTTGAGCCTCGAGGCACGGCTAAACCTCTCTCATATATACTCATCAGGGGCACGCCGGAAGAATGACGAGCAATACGAAATATGGGACTATCGAATCGCAATGGGACGCTGCTCCACTTTCAAACGACGATCAGGTGTGGGACCCACGCCGGGTTCGTACCCGCGAGCCTACCTTCAGGCTGCCAAAAAGGCGTCATCATGTGATTCATGCAAGGGTGGAACCTTGGGACCCACAACCAAGAGGCTACTATGTAGTACAAGCCAGCTGATGATCACGTCAACGCCGATATAGTATTTGCATGGGCGTACGACTCTGCTGTTGGCGTCTAGTACAACATTAACAACCGAGTGGATGGCGCGGCCGCTACTAGTACCTGGCAGCGCTGCAGTGCCTTGTGGCTGGTGTTGATCAAAAAGAACGTCCAGACTTCCCATCATCAGATCCACACTGGAATCGCGATCATCGGGCCATGATACGTCGACAAGAAGTCGAAACATGTTCCTTACACGTGTTTGATGAAACGCCTCCTTCCTTCCGCTAGTCCGCCGTGGCACTGCACCTGCTAGTAGACATGTACACCTTCAAATCTTGTCAGCAGCATACGCAGTTTGGCAAGGCTCACCTCGATCTCGTTCGCCAACGTCAGTCGCTAGTGCTATTACGCCCAGAACCAACCAGAGATGGAGAAGGGAATCCACGTAGTACTGGGTGCAACAGACGGCACATCCTTCATATTAGTCCATGGATCCTGAACCAACCGCATTGACAGACACCGTCCGTGCAGCCTACATGCTCACTGACAGGCGGCTTTTTTGCCTTTTTACCAATTCGATCCAAACATCTCGTTATCTTGACCGAAACTTTGTCCACGCGGCGCGGTCGTGATTGAGGCTAACTTGCTTAAGTTACTGTATTGCGGTCCCGCGCCAACGATGCGTGTTCGCAATTGGAATTGGAAAAAAGAAGTTGAAGAGACGCGTTCGATGGCAGCGGCCATGCAGTGAACCGCCTGGACCATCGCCATGTGCCAGAAGGGTTTTTCACAGAAGACGGCTTTACCGAATCTTGTACTTGGTCATCACGTTCAGGGGGTTCGATTTCGACTTCGTTTGGAACTTGAAGCTTTGAAGCTTGAACCATGCCCGGGTTGCTCAGAGGTACTAGTCTCCTCCATTACGACTCAACGCCGATCAGAATGCGATACGCAATGGACGCTGCCATGACGGTATAAGTTGTTAACACGGATCCTCGCTAGCCTCCATTACTTACGGTGAACGAATCGCCCGGTATGCTCGGAAGCCAAACTCAGAAGCATTCTTCGGACCAGTCGAACATTCACCGCATGATCCGCACTTGGACCATAGCGGAATTGACGAGAGCGCCCACAAGGTCCGAACGAAGACGGCAGAAGCACACGAGAAATGGAAGTAAAATCATCATTCAAAGTCATCTAGAGTGTTCGTAACCAAAGCATGTAAAAAGTCGTCATGACCGCTAGCAGAAATCTATAAATCCGCCGTACGGTGATCGTGAATCAGAGTGTCAATGGGTCAGATAAAATGCGACCAGACAAGAAGAGTGTGAGAGAGGAAACAGAGAGGAAAGTGCAATGCTACAGGAATATTGGACTGCTGGACCAACAGCGTCAAAACGCTCTCCTTGGCTAGAAGATCAAAGTCAATAAGTAACAGAAAACGAAATGAGACACGGCTGAGAAATCCATCCATCAGCCGAGATACTAGAAAGAGAAGGGAATAAGCTAAGATACAACAGAAAAGGAGGATTAACGCAAGGAGAAGCACCGAGACAAAATACGAGAGATCAGAGATGGAGATCAGAGAGATGAGAAACCAGAGAGACGAGAGATCAGAGACGGAGAAAGACTAGAGGAAAACAGTAGACAAATCAAGACGAGACGGAAGATAGCAAATAAGAGAGATATTACGTTAGTAGTCCGAGGACTGCTGATGAAATCCGAATAGAAGTAAAAGAAATCTATATGCAGGCGTGGTGTGGTATCATGCTGCGTTAGAGCCTGATGAACGGGAACGGGCAGCGGATGTTGCGTATGGGTAACTGATGGGTTTGCCGTTGGGTGGGCTGTACGCAATGTCGGGGTTAGGTATCCAACGTTCGTGAATCACTTCTCTATCCGATTCATCGGAATAGGAGCGATGTATCTTTTGGGGTGAGGTAGTGGAGAAAGACATGTTGCGGGGTTTGGATGGAAGGGGTGGCACAGGAGAGGTGGGGCGGAGCCCAGAAGGACGAATGGGTGTCTCATGGCGGACGGCAGGAGTCATCGTGCGTGCAGGTGTGACAGGTCTGGAGCCAGGGGAAACTGAAGCGCTGCGCATGTGTGTAGAAGCAAAACGTGAAACCGGAGTAGGAGTGGATGGTGCCATAGGAGGAGGAATACCATATAGTGATGCTCCCGAGGATGACACGGACTGACGGCGTGATAACTCACTGATCATAGTAGGAGCAGCAGAGGAGGCGCGAGTGGGTGAAATCGAACGGTTGGCGGATTTTAGTGCGATACGACTCATCTCTGCACGGAGAGATTGGGATTCTTGTACTTTTTGGGTATATAGGGCTTGCTGCATGACCTGGGTTAAAAAAAGATTCACTTGCTAAAAAAAGACAACAAATACCTGTCTAAAGGAGGAGTGAGGTTGCGCAGTAGAACAATGGGAAGACGACGTACTGTTTAAGCTCAGCTTCCAACTTTGTGACTGTTAATTCCGTGTCGTCCAGCTTCCCTTTGAGAGTGGCCTCGATGGATTTGGCCATTTTTGTTGCTTCAGAATGAGCGAAGTGATTCACTAAGATGGCCCTGAGCAGCGCAGCACTCAGAGCAAGAGAAGAAAGCTGGGCGGAACATGGGTGAAATTTTCTTTCTGGGTGAAGCGAAAGAAAACTTACCTGATCATCTTGTTGTTTTTCGTCGTGCGTCAACCACTCTTGAAGTTCTTTGTGAAGAGTAGAGACTTCCTCGACTGAACATTTTTTAGCTGCCACAGCAGCGACCCTGTCTTCCAAACGACGAGCCTCGGCACGAGTGCGAGAGAAGGTGGGCTCGACGATAGGGAAGCGGGGTGCGTTGTGTAGGGGAATATCTCGTGCCTCATGCGGGCCACCCCGCCGCCTTGGGGTGGCGTATCCGTTTGCAGAGAAGTCAATACGGATAAGACGGACATCGTCACTGGTGAAATGTTCACGGCAGAAAGGACAGACAGGTTTGAGGCGGGGCAGTGTCTTTTCTACGATCTTATGGCAGCAAGTTGAGCAAAGGACATGGCCTGGCATGGTATGAGCGGATGATAAAATTTTCAACGATTGGGATATGAGGCCACGAGATGAACATACCGCACGGGATTGAATGGGGCACACAATGCGGGCCATACTCTTCTGCGCACACGTCGCAGACCGAACCAGGACTGAGCGTCAGCATGAGGGTCAAGACGATGAAACCCTTGCCAGGTTTACTAGACGAAATGAAATGACAAGGGATATCGCTCGACGAGATGATGGTGGATAAATAGCATGAGACAGAAAATTCAGTGAACGCGGAGCAGGTAAACTTTAATCGAAGTTGTGGTCGACCAAACAACGGCGTAAGCACGAAGTTGGAGTACTAACTCCGAACTAGATTCATAATTCTCTTTCGAGTCACATTTCCATTGAATATTTCGACACTCCCCCCCCTTTCCTGAGCCTCATGGTCGAGGTTATGTCTTTTCAGATCCTTGGTATGTTCTCCAGATTCGAGGTGGATATCATTATTTTTTTGGATAACTACTATTTTAGGGTTAGGGCTCAGGGCAGAACGGCAGCGTCATGACTCTGCTCGCTCGCGCCCGTGCCTGACTTGTCCTGCGAACCCGTCGCACTCCCGACTGCGCCGTCACCGCATCATCTCCCTTTCCGAGGCGCATGCCGCGTGTTTTCTCCTACGCACGTCATTCCGTCGGCCCCACGCTCTCACTGGTCATTATTTTTTATTTATTCATCCTCGTCGGAGTTTATGTTCCAAACACGACCGTGACATGCCAATGATCCTTGCCACTGGAGCCAAAACTGCGTGGACTTGTCAATGAAGATACGCCATCACCCTCCCACTTTCTTATCAACCCGATCGTGATCACAATCATCGATTATCTTCTTGAATCTCGACCCGCCCATCGCATCCTTGATCGCATTTCCTCCCTCCGATCGTTCGTACGGATTATTACGCGCACGAGCCCATACGATGGGACAGAAACTGCAAACGACGACACCCCGCTTTCTTTCTTTTCATCCCTATTTTATCTCATTTTACTTCCGTCTCCGCTTCTCCATCTGTCTCGGTGTGTCCTGTCTACCACCTCCATTTCCACAGATCGTACAGATATGTACGTTATCGATGTCTAGGTCGAACATACGAGTCCCTTTGCGGTCCCATCAAGTTCGGTTTCATCCGTTCCATCGGTGTCGATGAGAATCGAGAATCGATGCGATGATCTCCGGTAATTTATATTGATGAATTGGGTTACAAAAACGATCTCCCATCGACGGCCTAGATTGCAAGACAACACAGAATCCAGATACGGTCGATAATAAAGTACCGACGAAACCGTCTGAATCCTTTCCGGCCCATCGTTCATCCCTTCCGTCCTGATTATTTGAGGAACGACAGGTTCTGAATTGTGCCTGGCACATGACTGTCATCTTCAATGTTAACATGTGAATTTTCTCGTCTGAACTTTGAGGTGTGAAGAACGAATTTGTTCCGCTCACACGCGACTTCAGGCTTACATTATGTATGTATTGTCGGCACTAACTTGTAGGTAAGGCCACCAGGCATTGGGGGTCGTGCATGTTCGGATATCAATTGACTAACGCACAAACCAAGATCTCCGACCAGTGATTGTCCTCGCGGGCCTCGACGATCTAATCACCGCCCAACTAGTTTATCTCTCGCGAGGATGATCGTCCAACGTTCGACTATGGCTAATAGCCATAACTGTCCTACTTACGACACACTACTGCCTCCCTCTTCCCTCTTCCGACCACCCATTCAACAACGACGACCCGTTTTTATCCCATTCTCCCATGTAGATTTGAACGAGACAGAAATCAAGAATCGACGAAACCAAAGAACCACATGTTCCCCTCGCCATTCACTTTTGGTTCCAAAATTAAATCCTCCCCCCCCTGACGCCTTCAAGAATCAACAGAGGTAAAAAGGCAGTACATGTAACACACGAGGCTCGTGTGTGATAGCCCCAAGCTACCCCAAGGAGAACTTCGCTGCAAACCAAACCTAGTTCAATAAACTTTGTCGCCCAGGAAGCCTGGCACAAGACATGCCAGTGGCTGATGCTGAGCTTCCCCGCAACACGTGTTATGCTCGAACGATTCATTTACGGCCCCCCTATCCACTCTTGGTCCAGATTCATGGATCTCGTCACTCGTTACGGTGGTTCGTCAAGGTTCGATACAGCAAATCTAATACAATACACTAATAAACTCCATACCGTCCGATGGGAACCAACGATTCACTCCGAAGCGTCCAAGGATGGCTACCCATTTCTCCCAAACCAATTCGAGAGAACGAGAACCACCGGTGGCGTGATGAGATGAGTGATAATCAAGTTCCGGGCGTTGGGGGACCCTGGAGAAGGACGATGGGAAAAAAGAGAGAGAGAGAACTTCCTGCCTTCCTTGCCTTGCTTCGCCTGTGGCACTATGAGCTCCGGACGATGCTCTCGATCTCGAGTTGGACCCGGACACATGCGGCTTTGCCTTCAGGAGTATTGCCTCCCAGAAGAGTCCCACTCTTTCCTCCGACACCAAATGTGGCAGCTTCATAGAGGAGTTCCAACATCTTGATCCACTGAGCTCCCCATAAGTTCTTCGCCTCGACGCCACCCACATCGAGCGCAGCTACAGAGATTTAGATCGGTAATCAATTATGCAGGCGCAGTTACGATCTCGTGGGCACACTTACCATACAATAGTTGCGCGGCTACAGCGGTGGAAAGCAACCTATCGTCGCTCATCATTCGCGCGAAATACGCCCAGTATCTCGGTAGTCGGAACATCTTATCGAGTGGCTTGCTGACGGGAGCAGCTAGGACGAGGAAGTACACGCGCATCATCCCTGATATGCGCATCACGTAGTCACCCGACGATTCTTGCCCATCGTCGGAGATGCGATAACCCATCGCTTGCGTACGTGCAGATTCCCCCCACTTGGTACCATCAGAGTCGGTCGGGGGGATCACGCTAGGTACCGGCCAACCACCGGATCGCTGCACGAGCTTCGCGAAGAAGATATCCGGAAAGGTAGGTAATCTCTCTAAAAGGTTCGCGGTGACGAGCGCTAGGGGAATTGCGCTCTTCTTCTCCGCTGTGACCTCGGTCTCCGCTTGAAGCAGGATGGCCTTGGCCAAAGAAGAAAGAGAGGCAAAGTACAGGGCTTCTGGGAGACCTTGCGCTGGATTAACGAGTTCGAAGATTTGTCTCGACTAGCAATATGTTCGTAAGCGAAACTCTATAATAATAGAAGAGACCCCTTACTATCCGCGCAATGGTTGCCTGGTCCTGTGTGAGCTGACCAATTTTTGGGGTGATTTGTCTCCGGATAGCACTCCATTGCGACTTGATTGCCTTGTCGGCTTTGACGGTCTTCATTGGCCCGGCCTTGAGATTCTACGACATTTCCTCTCAAACCCCGCAGCAATATCCGTCGAGGGTGGTGCTTACCTTGAGAGTCTCACGGGCATGGATCCAGTCTTCCTCGGGTAGGGTCATACCGAGGAGATTTCGTTCCTTGGCCGAAGCCTCCAGCTTTGCACGTTTCTCCTCTTCGGCCGCTTCCTTGGCGCGTTTCTCTGCCTCCTCCGCCTCTTTCTGTTTCCGCTCCTCCTCCTCCTGTTCCTTCCTCTTTGCCTCCTCGGCCAATCGTTTCTCCTCTTCCAGCTTTCTCTGTCTTTCGTCCTCCTCACGCTTCTTTCGCTCTGCATCTAGTTTCTTGCGTTGATTTTCCTCTTCTACCCGTATGACCTGTTCCATGCGCTCCTGTTGAACTTTATCCTGCTCGTTCCACCGTATCTTGAGATGATTCAGATCCAGCTGCTGTTTCAGCTTGAGTGCATTCAGGAGTTTCTGCACTTCAGCCATCTGCTGTTCATGTTTCACAGCCAATATCTGCAGTTCTTGATCTCTCCACATCGTGCGCAGTTCGTACGTCTCGAGGAGGGAATCGGCTTGTTCTTTGCGTGCCGTGCGCTGTACGACGACATCAGAGGATGAACGACGAACGATGAGGGGTGTTAGTCGTAGCGTCGTGTCAGGGTCGTGGGGGTGAAATGAACCACGTACCGATGCCTCTTTATGCGTCTGTTTCTCCCATTCTTCGTAGGGATCGTGATGTCTCGTTCTGAGACGAATGGCAGCGACTGTTTCCTCGACGTGTCTCCGTTCAGAAGGACTTCTCGGTTCCCGTTTCACGCTGTATGCCCAACACACACAAAAAAACGTTGCATCAGTCTTCCAGCGCATAGCCATCATAGAGTAGAGTGGGAGGTACTCACGAAGTGGAAGGGATGGGTGGCGCGTCCCCGTCAGAGTCGAAACAGACAGGATCGGAGAGAGAAGATGGAGAACTGGGTGTACGGTCGTCGTCTGTGAGAACTTGATCTGATTCACTGTCTGAGTCATCGGAGGGGATACCGAAGCCAGACGTGCGTCGCGTTGAGCTGTGGATCGTTCGTTAGTGGACTTGTTGGCGTGCAAGTGATGAGGACGAGGGGGGAGTGGCTTACCGGCGCACTGGAGAGGGAGATGGGGAACGAGGAAGACCGAATCGCATGTGGGACTATAATGATGGTCAAAGAGGAGGTCAAGTCAGAAACGCGACGAGGAGACACGTGCCAGAAGAAGACAACTTTGGGGTGAAAAGTGAGCGTAGTTGCTATATTTGTATGTTTGAGACATTTGGTACGATAGTGACATACAGTTCAAGCTCACCGGGGATTGTCTCATCACACTCATAAGTTTCATTTTCTGGAGGAGATTCAGGCTGGCATTCGGACAAGTCGTTTTCTCGCCAGTTTGAGTTCGATCGTCTTTTCGTCGTATATTCACCGCCAGGATCACCCTCTCATCGTACGTCTTCACTGACACATCCGAAGTTATCAGTAGATGCTCGCGTTTACTCCAAGTGACAGTTTATGGGCGTAACTGAGCTCGGGTGTCATTGATCTCGTGTGCTGATCAATGAACCAGATCATGCCACTCTCCTCGTGACCCATTGGGTCCCACTGTTTCGCGTACGCCATACTACAATACGCGACACATGTTCGCGTGCTACATATAAAAGTCAAGCCCCCTCATATTTTTCCCAGTGACTACTGACCCCCTCCTAAAGTTCGACTCGCTTCGGTGCTCGGTATTCAGTATGGTCAGATTCACGATTCTCGCTGGCGGCTATACCTCCTTCATCGCATCCTATCTGTTCAACACGGATGATAACTCGTTGACGTATGTCAACCAATCCCCGACGGGCGGTAACACCTCCTGGATCATCTCTCACCCCACGCAGAAGAACATCCTGTAGTACGTGTTTCTTCCCTGATCGTTTGTGGTTTGATTTGAGTAGTGTCTATTAGCGCAGCGGATGAGAACCCCGTAGGAGCGCTGCAATCGTTCATTGTTGGACCCGAAGGTGTCCTCACCCTCGTGGACACCATCAGTTCCGGAGGAAACGGACCTCCTTACTGTGGGGCTCTCTCGACCGGTCAAGTCGCGATCGTGAACGTGTGTATCTTCCGTACCTCCCGCACGACATCCTCCTTCTGACTCTGCTCTTTTCACAGTACGGTTCTGGTACTGCCCGTGTGGTTCCCACCCACGATGACTACTTGCGTTTCTCCGAGGACTCGACTATTTGGACGTTCCCTGTCCCTACCACGGGCACTCAGGGCGTGTCGGAGCCTCACATGACATACCAATACTACGACGAGCTCTTCATTCCCGACAAGGTCAGTCGACTCGGAAATCTAACCTATTTCGACTTGATATGATAACTCGATCACATACAGGGTAACGACAAGATCTGGCGTCTCGGTCAGGTCAACGGAAACCGGGGTGATTACGCCGTCCACGGATTCATCCAACAACCCCTCGGCAGTGGACCTCGTCACATCCATATCAGAGGTACGATTTTCTTCTTCTCCCTCACCTCTGCTTCAAGTTCGTCCCTGCTAATCCACAACGGATGGACCAGACAACATGCTTTACACAATCCATGAACTCGCGAGTACCTTGACTCTCCAACAAGTCCCCGCATACCCCAACGGCACCACACAAATCATCTCCGACGTATCCATCATTCCCCCCAACCCACCCGCCGGCTCCGTATTCGCCGCAGCCGAGATCCTCATTCCCGAACCTTCGATCGAGTACCCGATCCCCTACATTTATGTCTCGAACCGTAACACGGGCGTGCAAGACGCTCGTGGCGACACCATCGCCATCTTCCAGAACGTCGACGACGAACTCATACTCGTCCAGCAAGTATACACCGGGCTCGATCAGATCCGTGGAATGATGTCTGGCGAACAAGCAGGCTTTGGTGGAGACGCATACATCGTCGCAGCTGGGTTCGCAGGCACTGCAGGCGTCAAAGTGTTCAAGCGGACAGAGGGAGGTGCGAACCTCGAAGAGGTCGCTGTTAACACCGAGATCCCGACCGGCACCGCGTTCGTCTGGTTGAACGAATTCCAGACGATCTAAGATATGTCTACCGTATCTACCGCATCTGATATGGCTTCTATCGTCCCCTTGGAGACGATCCGTACTCCATCCAATACATCGACGAAGAGCAACCAATCGTCCGATTTAGCTTCCCAATGGTTGAAGAGTTCGATTTGCTCTTCCTTGTTCAATCCCATCCGTCCTCGCCAGTGGGACATACAAATGGGCATTTCTTCGGGATGCATCGGTCTGATAGGTCTTTCCAAGATAGCATCGATGATCTCTGGCACATTCTCGGGTTTCACTCTGCCAAGCCTGGTAATAACGGGCGGGATAAGTTTGAAAAGTGAAAAGTACAGAAGGACATACCATTCTCCGTGTGGGTAGACCAACATATTCGCGGCGAATCTGTTGTAGAAGAAAGGAAAGATAGTGAGCTCACGAGTTCTTTAATACGCGTTCGGTGAGTCTGATAGTCTGACTCCGTGGTGACTGATTAGCCCGGGTCCAGGGCGTACGATTCGGAACATAGCGAGAAGCAGCAAGAGAAAATGAAAAACGAAGAACGCTCACTTGTGTCCACCAACGTGTGCAACTTCAGCAAGCTTGATACGCTTACTTGGATCAGAGGGATCAGCTCGTTGGCGTTTGTGTAGTTCAGCGCGGATAGCGCCGGCGACGGCACTGCCTAGAGTGCCACATCTGCAATCTCGCTCGGCATGTGTACAGACGTAGAGGTGGATATCTGAGTTATTGGTTGACGTAAGGTCGCCTGAATCGTCACTCTCGATGGGTGGTTCGACGTGCGCTCGTAGCGCGCGACCAACGTCATCCACGTTTGCGAGAGACACATTGTCGATCTCTAATTTTCCACGCGTACTCGAGAACGCTGTCAATCGGTGTGTCTCCTCTACGCCTGCGCCCGCGCCTTGGTCGGCGCTTGTTACACCGGGGTCCATTTGCGTCTGGACGAGAGATCGAGATCGAGTTGGACTGGCTTCCGAGTATGATGACGGGGACCAAGCAAAGTTGACGGAACCACCGTAAGGCCGAGTTAACATCAAGAGTCTTCGCTGGACTGGCGTGGTGAGTCGAGCTGGGTAGAAGCCCGGAGGGTCATGTCTGTGGAGGAAGACGTAGAGCTGGTGTGAGGGTGTCGTTCCTGCGAGCGAGACGTTCGTATCTGTGGTTTGGGGAGTAGCGGTATCGTTGTGGACTGTCACAGTCGTGGAGAGGAAGCGTCGTCGGGAAGGGTGGATGAGAGGTGGAGGAGTTGGACGGAGAGCAGGGCTGGAGGGACGAAGAGATTGGGATTGCAGTCGGTTGAAGGGTGGACGAGACTTGGGCTTGAGGGCGTGTCGGAGGATCCGGAACGTCATGGCGGACGTTCGAGGAAATGACAAGGATGGGAAATGCGCGTTTTCGGATGCTGGTAGTATCCGCGCCTTTACTCTCATCAGACTGCCGCATTCCTGGAACTGCTGTGGCCAATGCTAATGCCTGGCTCGCCGGGAGGAATAAAAGGACCCATTTCCCAACGATCGGCTTGACTGCCCTACATTTGTCTCGTCCGCTTCCATGACCAAGAAACCACCATCGAAGTTCTTACAGTTTTTCTCTGGCCAGTGACATCAGGCGGCGGTCACTAGTCGATGCCATTAAACTTCCAGAGTTAGGAATCGGTTCCAACCTGCGGAAGGCGATCAGGGGACTGGAGTCTTAGAGCTTAGACTCTCAAAGAGATATTCACTCGAAGCTGTCGTCTTCAAGTTGAGGGTCACTACGAACCACAGTCCGCTCAATTGGAACTATCCGCCAAGTCTCTCTGATTGGCGCACTCATGGGTCCCTAACATGGGGATCCGTTGCGTTCACCAGGATTTCCAGAGGCCGCAGAGTAGTCGAACATGGTTCACCATCAGCGCGCGAATTAGCAGCTTTACACCGAGCAAAGAGTTTCAAGCGTCGGTCGTAACCTCATGGACTCGTCGCACGTTCCTCATCGCAGCCCACCCTTATACTTCAAGGCAAAGATTGCCTACACCCCTTGAATTACATCACCAAGCAATTGTGCAACCACGCCTCTCCGACACACTGGTCTTGCTCGAGTCACCCCTCCCGACATTCAACGTTGACCATCTTCCATCATTTATCAATACATGGCTGTTACATCCATTTGGCGATACGACTACAATGAATCATACAAACTCTGAGAGATGACTAGTCCAGAACGTTGAGAATGCTCCCTTAGACATGGTGTGTGGCAGGCTATGTGACACATCGGTGAGTCGTCGGCTCGTACAGGGGGAGAAGACAAATGAGTGAGATCTTACAGGGTTGGAGAGACCGAGCGCGGAAGCGATCTTGTTGAACTCGTCCTGGGTAGGCTTAGCACTGCCAGTGCAGACTGTAGGGTCACGATAGACATGCATGAGCTGCAGCGTGGAATGGGATTGGCTCAGTGGGAACACTCACTTTCTGTCACACGGCCTTCGCTAATGCTGGTCATAGATGCGAGGGAACCGTAGGAGAGGCCTTATCATGATCGTCGACCGATACCGAAAGATAATGTCAATGGGGGAATGGATCTGCAAGTATCAGGCCAACGAAACGCACCTTTGCTTGTTAAAGCATTGGCGATAGCAGTGCACTGGCCGGTCATGGTGGTGGTGTGGTGGTGGTGGTGGTGGGTTTGGGTGGGGATCCGATATCGAGTTGGTTGGAGCCTTTTATCTACGAGAGGGGGGTGTCAGCAGACCAAGAGAGGCAGTCGGATTTGTATTAATGGATCATTCAATTACCGGGTAGGCGCTCTCGCCACCACAACTACTACCTAGTAGTACTAGTTGTGCTAGTACATACTTGGGTGGAAACAATCTTACGATAAGACTCATCGACATCAATGGAAGCTTTTGACAATGCCATTGACCTGTCAGGCAGCAACCACGTGAACAAGGCAGCTGAGTGATTGACAGCTCTCTGCAAAGGAGACAGCGATGATGATAATTATAAGGACACACATATGGCTACTGTAAGGCGCACAATAGACGACATTACCGGATTTGTAACGAAACCCCAAATAACGGAAGGCGCAGATACGGTCACTTGCAGGCGTGGCCCAGCCGTGCCGTGGTCTTGGGCGTACTTGGCAGTTCTGTGGCAATCTAATTCACCGATCAGTTTCTACATATGAACAACACGCAGCTGCGGAGATTCTAGAAGGACTATTTTGTTTCCAAAAGGCTCGTGGCACGCTGGCCCCCAAAGGGAGACGGTTTCGATCAGAAGACCGCAAGATCTTTCTCTCAGGTCCATCTTCTCGATCCTTCTTGCTTGGTCCGCCTCAGAGGGGAAACCCGAAGAGACTGGATGATTCAGAATCGATTCCAAACGCGTGCTGGATTATGCAGTATGACTGATGCTAAACGATGGTGTCCATCGATTCCGAACGTTCCAGCTAGACAAGAAGTTGGATGAAGAAGGCGGAGCTTGGGTGCCAGCCCGTGCCGTTTTCATCAAGTGAGCACGGTCATCGCCGAGTTTTTCGCCGCAGGGCGCTACTCCGCAAATTCACAACGATTGCAGCTACCTCCAAGCAAGCCATCTCGCTGCTAGTGAGTATGCACGTCACAGAAAAATTCGAGCCATCCAACCGAGCCATCTTCAGATCGAGGACGAGATGCGAATGATATGCGTTACTTGGGATGGAGTTGCGGAAACGCTCTTGAAGTCCTCCTTGCCGGCGGGTGGCCCTCCACTCGACGACCGCTTGAGAGATTGGATAATTACCAACGAGCCAGGGACTTGTTTAGAGACGCCGGATGAAATGAATGCGCTGCTACTTGAAGGAGTCGGTTCTTTAACCCAGAGGATACTCAGAGCACTGCGGCACTGAGACTCGGACAAAATCAAAGAGGCCGTCAATTTATGCGAGTCACGCAGAAGCTACTTTCATTTCCTGCTCACCACAGACATCTTGTAGGTATCACATCGTTTTTCCCTGGAACCTGCAAATAAGTCAACATCCCTCAGAAGAGAGCGCTGCTCTAAGTTTGGAACCTGCAAATGGCTTTATCGAACAACCGAATATCAATTGTGGAGAAGACGGGAGGATTCATTTTTGTGGCTGCATGGAAAACATAAGATACAGGGCTTTATCAGTAAAGTTTCCTCACTGACATAGTCCTGACCGTAGCCGGTGCGGGAAAATCGGTCATAGGGTGCGTTCCATAATCAAGTCCTACAACATCAGACTCACAACTTATCCACGGCAGATCTGTTCTGATCGATTCTGTTGAAGAGTCCCTGCGCGATGGAAAGGTCTTGGCATTCTTTTGCTGTGATATTGCGGATGAGCGGTCAATTAATGCTGCAGCAGTAATGTGGTACCTCCTCTGGCAGCTGCTCCAAACCTTTCGCGGTGCTGACGCGGCCATTGTTCTGGGAAGTCTATTCGACAATCTGGTTAAGGCGAATGATAGAGACGGTGCGATGACACTTACGAATGTCAAGCAACTTCATATCAAGCGTTGCGAAGCGGTTCAGTCGGCCGCCTGTTGTTATCATAGACGCCTTGAATGAATGCAATGACGTTCAAAAACTTCTTGATTGTCTAGTTGCGCTCAAAGGACTTCTACGACTCTTTGTAACAAACTGGTCCCTGCAAATCATTAAAGAAACCGTTGGCTTTTCCGTCTATCTCGATGGATGATATGGCAAAGCAAGTCTCAGCCGACCATAGGAGGAGACTCACTGCTGCATGTTGCATTCACCCACCGTACTCGGGAATCCGAGGCCTTGAAAGTTATGCACCTCCTCATCCGCCACGGCTGTGATGCGATCCAGTCAGGCCATGTATTCCTCGTGCAATATCTGCTGGCACTCGGTGCACCGACCACGGTGGAAGAAGCACCTCCCGGTGTGCAACCCCAGATCAGGAAAATGTTGGAAAGCCGGGCGAGATTAGGCAGTGCAGACTGAGCCCCAGAGAAGTGTACTCGGCATCATTTCGAGACTCTTTTCCGTCAGTATCTTTTGCTCGCATTAGGTGACTCACAAGCACCGAGTCAACGCTTAGTCGTTGTGGGTTTGCTTTTTCGTTCAGCTTTTTCGTTCTACCTTGACATCTCGAATATATGTTACCAATGTAGCAGCGGACAAGTCTTCAGTATCTTGTAGAACAAGCTGAGTTCGAGGTCAAACAAGTTTTGGGCCGGCCGGACCGCTCTATTTGTTCTTGTTTGACGCCACCTCCGTCCCAACGAAACTTTGGCAGAGCATCTACACCCGTGTCAGTCAACGCTCGTACGCCTCAAGTCTCGTCAAAATGGTGCGTGTTCGATGTCCCTAGCTCCGGTACACGTCCAGCTGTGCAGCTGTCTCGATGTTACGGCGATTGGGTTGAACTTTTGTGATGGATGCCGAGGCTGACTCTTGGATGTCAACAGCCCCCCAAGAAGAAGGTCGCCAAGGAAGAAACCACCGTTTCGCTCGGTCCTCAGGTTACTGAGGGTGAAATCGTCTTCGGTGTTGCCCATATCTATGCCTCGTTCAATGACACCTTCGTCCACGTCACCGATCTGTCGGGCAGGGAAACCGTCTCTCGTGTCACTGGTACGTTCTCGCTCCAATCGGCACCAAATCAGAAGTTATCTCAATCGTTTGGATGATTTATAAAGGTGGTATGAAGGTCAAGGCCGATCGTGACGAGTCTTCGCCATACGCTGCCATGTTGGCTGCTCAGGATGTCGCAGCCCGCTGCCGTGAAGTTGGCATCACCGCTCTTCACATCAAACTCCGGGCCACTGGTGGTACCGGCACAAAAACGCCCGGACCTGGTGCACAGAGCGCACTCCGTGCTCTTGCCCGTGCTGGCATGAGTATCGGCAGAATCGAGGATGTGACGCCCATCCCCACTGACTCCACGAGGAGGAAGGTAATGCAACCTGCAAAACACATCGCCGGTAGTCGGATCATTGATCTTACTTTTTCTAGGGTGGTCGCCGTGGTCGTCGTCTGTGATCTCTCATTTTGTTGTGTTTTTACTACCAGCACGTGAATGCCACGATAAAAACGTTACTCATGTTGTCTCATGTACTCAGGTCGTAATCAATGTCGCTGTTCGACGCGCATCAGGTGTCCTTTGAGACACCTGCCCCGCGGTCGTTCGTTTTTCTCATCGTAGCAACATAGATGTCCTCCGTTATCCAGCGTGAGATCATAAACGATAAGTAGGCCATGGCTGCTCTCGCGATTTGCAAGTGATGAGCATTACATTGAACGTGGAAGTTCCCCACTGGCGTAACAAAGTTACAGCTACTCTTCCGAGTCACTTCATCCACTTCTTCGCTCCTGGTTTGCAACGAAAAGAATCATGCAGCTCATGTTGTCGTACAGATTTCTGGATAAAATATCTGATTGGGCGATGGGCGTTGCTATTCCAAAGTCAATGTTACCGGACACGAAAATTTATATTGTACTTACATCGGCGATAGACTACCCCTGACGCGTTCTTCCACTGTGTTTAAGGCGTATATAGTCCAGGGCTGCAACACACCACAACGAAACAATAGCTATCGCGGCCCTAAGCTCGAAGGCTGTCTTTTCCTCCTCGAACAGTGCTCACGCTGATCCACCCCGTTCTCTTCATTTGAAAGTGGTGTATCGACGAATATGTTACTGGGCCATGTCCACAATGTTCAAGAACCCTCTTGTTGGAGCTCTGCTCTGGTCGTAGGAAAGCATCCCCGTCCATCGAAATCCCAACAGCATCTGGAACAATGGAAACGGCTCTGGCTCGAGCGCTTCGACGTCTCGCGCAGAGTTGTTCGAACATACTTCTGCGGCTTGAGCGATGGGAGAGGTCGTCGGCGTGTCCCAAGAGGGGACCAGCTATGCGGAACCTGGTATCGTGCAGGTAAAGGAAGGGGCGGCATGGGCTGCAGTTGAACACATGAAGAAAATCTACGCAGGGAGTCTGAAGGAAGCAGAGAAACCTGTTCTTCGTTCCAGCAGCAGTCGTGTACACCGATGAATCACAATACCAGAGCCGGGTACGTCGCTCAAAGCGCACGAGATTGATGGAGTTGATAATAGAATTGTTTCAGGTTTACGTTCGGCGAGGTGCTTTTCGTCTGTTTAAGCTCGAAGCTGAGACAGTGGATCTTCGGGAAGATATGCAAATCGATATCTGTCAAGCAATTTTTCACTGAACTCGGCATGGAAGAAGAAAGTGTATGGAGAGCCGTGAAGGAAATCTCTGGAGAAATTTATCAGCGACCGAAAGATTGCTCGCTTGTTCTACGTTGTGACACTCTCAGTGGAGCGAATATGGCAAGGGATCTGATTCGCTGGGCAGGAAGCGTAAGTATCGACAGCATCTACAGCACCGTTTCTTCTTTGCAACCCACATACCATATTCCGAAGGTCTCATCCACATTAGTTACCTTTCTGTTTCAGTGGAGGTCTGTCCGGAGAACCCTTTCAACAAGCGACGGATACACGTGTCTCCGTCCATCCTCGACAACGGGATCCAGTGGATCAAACAGGCTGCTAGCTCTGCAAAACATATCAGAACTTTGATTGCGGCTCGGATGGCTTCGATTACACAGGCAGACTTGATTGAAGATCACACAGGAAGGATGATAGTTGTTCGAAAACCAGATGGGTTAGTCCAAAACAATAAACAATTGAACGAACAACAACACCTTCCAAATAAGTGTGCTGAGTCAGCAAATGAAGCCCAGCGCGAACCCTTCTTCCTGCTTGTACTAGTAGACCTCGCTGTTTGCACGTTTATGCTATGTGGTGAGATCAGCGTCGAAGGCCGCTTCTGTTTTCAGTTCTTCATATTCGTATTTGCTATGCTCGTGGTTCACCCCGCAAGTCTCTGTGATGTCTGCCTGGATCCGTATGTTATCTCCTCTGAACCCGCTAATTCTCCACACGCCATAGCCTGTGGTCATATTTTCTGTCTCACGTGCGTACACCCTCAAGTCTACCTTGCATCGTGATGGAACTCTAACCATTCCCCCACCTCGCTACGTAGATGTCTCCGGAACCTCTCTCCGAGTGCCTGTCCACTCTGCCGAAAAGCCTTCCAACCAGACCGTGTCAAAAAGCTGCATGTAGCGGGTCCACCTGAGCTCGATGGCGCTGCTGAAGAATCGATCGAGGCACAGGCTAGCCAACTCCTTCAGCGTGTAGCGCTCGCGTCTGTCGAGGGAGTTCCTGATGTTGAAATCATCGAAGTCGTCACTGGGGTGCAGGAGTGGCTTTCGAGCAATTCTATGGACGATGATTCTGTGAGTATGAATGCATTCTTGTACGCAAATGGTTTGGGCTACTGGGTTGGGTCAGTCGGTGGAACGTATTGATACCCTGGAGGGGGGTGGCCTGGACATCATTGGGAACCGCCCCAAATATAAAAGACGACGTTCTCACATAACCCACGAGTTAGCATGGCCCCCTGCGTGCCGCTTTGGTGGCTCTTCGAAGCTTCAAGGCGTTGCAAGAGCGCAGCGAACGAGAATATGCCGAATATCGCCGGGTCCGTCGGGAACTGAAAGCCTACAGACGAAACGCTCATCAAGAGTCAAAGTCGTCTCGCGTAGTGGAAGAGAGTCTCCACGGTCGAATTGAGGAGATAGAGAATCAACATGCGCTGTAAGGCAGCGTTCATGTATTCCATATCAAAGGGACGCTGACGAGCTCTGTCCACAGGGAAGTGAGTCGAGATGATGAAAAAGAAGGCTCCGGTCGACTCACTCATGTTTTTTAGTTATCTCGGCTGCGTGCCGAGTTGGATTCACTCCGTGGCGAACCCCAACATGCTTATCGTAATACTTCCAATCCCCTTCCACCGCCACCCGAACCTTTACCTCTTGAGCGATTTCCTCCGTTCGCCAGGCCCGGTGGAGCCGTTGACGTGTCAGATCCTCGTTTAAGCGCTGTCCTATACCCACCACCACCTCCCAGAGCACAGCCTAGCACGTCTAACACGACCACCAACGGTTATCCGTCAACGACAGCCTACGCCGCCACATCACACACACATTATGTGCCCGCTGCCCAGATTACACAACCACTTGTCATTCCACGCGCGAGGCCTGCCGAGGCCCCACAGGTGGACGAACGAAGTAGGATGCCCCCGACCCAAGGAGTCAACGGTATTAGTCATTCCCGGGAGAGGGGGCAGCAGGTGGAGTCCAACCATTCCAATGGTCTCGAGGGTAGATACACAGGCACGGAAGGGAGATCGCAGCTTCATCCCCGTTCCTCCCGGCGTAACGTCCCCGTCCCTGATCTTACCCCTTCCCCGGCTCCGAGTTGGGCAAACGAGCCCCTCGTTGAAGGGAGGTCTGACGAAGAACGAGACATGCGAAATCTTGATCTCCGTCGAAAATCAAGATCAAACGGGACGAATGGTGTCATCGCCAGTGCGTCAAACGTAGACTTGCTACCAATTGTGGGCACGCGCCTCGCGTCCGCTGAGGCGTACGTCAATGGTTACGCGTCCGGTTATGGTTCCGGTTTTCAGATAGCCAGCGAGTCCAACTCCTCTTATGCGCCGTCTTCCTATGGGAGCGACCGTTCAGAGCGGGGGCGCGCGTTCCCTGTGTACGAGTCTTCTCCCGATCCGGCCCTCGGCGGCTTGGGTCTGATGGGGGTACCACAGTCAAGTGCTCCAGCCACGGTATCTACGCCTGAAGAGGAAGCCACACCGATGAACCGAGTCAGGCGTCTCACCAGGAGAAACACGACCCAAGCTATCGAAACCGACCGATCGACACGGAGATTGGGCGATCACTCCATGCTTGATCTACCTCCGAATGGTGCCGATCGCAGAGTACCCGTGCAGACGATTGATCAAGTCATCGGCGTGCGTCGTGCCGCGACTGAAGGGACTGTCATTGGTCATGATGAAGCTTCCAGAATGCACAGAACGATGAATAGAATCGTTGCCCCGCTCGCTGCGGAGAACGACAGCCCCAGGAGCGAAACCACTTGGGGTACGGTGCAGACCTTGTCTGGGGAGAGCTTCAGCGGGGGCAGTATGAGCAGCCTTGGGATGCTCATCGGACTCCACAACGGTGGGGTCAGGGGGCAGGGAAGCGTTCCTAGCGGATCATACATTGCACGCGAGGATCTTGGCGATCACGTCATGAGCGAGGAAGGCGAGGACGATGAGACAGAGACTCCTATCCTTATGGGCAGTTTGCCTGACTCGGAGGTATCAGGCTTGGGTCTTATCACGGAAGACGAAGGAGACTACTCACGCGACGTCCTGGAGACTTCAAGACCGCGTCACCGCACTAGCTCCTATTCGGAACGGGTCCCTTCTGCAGCTGAAACGGTCCAGGATCGTCAGCGTCGTCGTCGTCCAAGGAGGAGTGAAGGGACCAACGACCATCGTCAGCATGTTTTGCAGCCATCACCCAACGCGGACGCTTTTCAATATGACGGCAGTAGGGCCGCAAACACCCCCGATATAACAAATGCGCTATCTCTCCATTTTGATGGCTCACTTCCTGCACATGATTACCGATTTCATACTTTTTCAGTTCCCTCTGGACCTGAAATCTTCGCACCCACACCAATAGTTGGCGGTCCAAACATTATACACTTGTGGGCTAATCGTACGTGAATAGATATTTCCCCCGGATTTCTTTGTCCTGCTTTTTTTTGCTTCTTTTTACTATTCCCTCACCATAAAGATAGACGCTCATCGTTTTTGCTATGGAAGCTTTCCAATGTTGTGCGGTTGTAAGTAGTATTTGTGTGTATTGTTATCTGTAACACCGGATATCTATCGCGATCATGGTAACCTTTCTCCCCAGTTGCAGCAACACTATCCCCCGCCACCGTTGGTTGGACCCATCAGAAGGACCAAGGTTGACGCTGATACTTCATGATTCTGCTCCAATAAGGTACCTTGATCGCACTTTACCTACGTTTCATCCGCCCCAAATCGGGGTAAGAGAGGGCACGAGGCTCCCCCCGGTGTAAGTTGGCCCCCCATGACGGTAACAATGGCAGAACTGCCGCAGTGCCACACAAGAAGACATGAACCCATGTGAACCACATTCTTATCCTGGTTGATCTCGAAGGACGATGGGTAAGTGAGCCATATCAGTGGACCCCGATGAACAGGCGTGATCATGATAGTCTGTGGATAACATTTTCTCTTTTGGAGCTAGAACCATCTCCGAGGTTTTTTTTATAGGGGATGGGGAGTTTCCGGTGGGGGTGGGTCGCTCAGGCTGATCATGCTCAATTGTGCATCATGTCGCGGATTCTGCCACTATGTTTCTTACTCCTGCCATGACATCGGGATCGGGAATGTTGATGGACCGCGAGATTCCGCCGCAACAATGCAAACAATATGTCTTGTCGTGATATTCCGCCTCAATCATTCTATCTAGTGCCAATCTATGAAGGCCGGGGCTTTCCGATTGTCACGATGCTGATGGAGACCCTCTTGATCGATAAACATCCGAAAATCCATCCGAGCCGCTCATTTCGTTCATTCTCCCACATTTTATGTAACTGGGTACGAGCTGGTGTCGGAGTGGGCCTGGATGTGCGATGCCGGACAATTAGGACAGCGCTGCAAAGAAAAAACGGGTTCACAAATAGAATGTGCCAGGGGAACGGAAACTCGGCGACTCGACTATTCTGCGTGCGTAACGCCACCAGCCACTAAGGACCACACTGTACCACATCTGTGTCCATCATGCATCATGGGCCAGCGTGTGCCTATCGCGATCGATGATGCTTACTTAGCAGCTGAGCAGATGTGTATGAGATTAGGCGACCAATGGGAGGAAGGGGGAACGGGAGAAATGACCCTCTTCGCTCCCGGGGCCTCGAACGTGATTTGAAATCGTGAATAGGCTGCTTCGTCCGTGAGTGACTGACCCATCAGCGATCTTGGAGATATGAATGAAGCATTTGTTCCTAAAGAGGGCGAGATGCGTTGAGGCCCGAGGTAGTTGAAACGACGGTTTATTCAGTTGTTCCTTTGATCGTCGAGGATCGTAATCAGACACACTTGAGTCGGAATGTAGTCGGGTAACTTATGGGCCGATCTGGGCACGGACAGGAGGGCCAGAGCAGAAAGTTCATTGAATGGGGCAATCCGTGATCCACAAAGCATCTTCAGACAATGTGGGGAAGACATCTCTCGGCAGACTGGTGCCTCGTGCTCAAGATGTTCTGGTTGGTTTCACGCCGTCGTGTGCAGTGCTGGTGGGAGTTGGAGCAGATGAGGGAGGGCGACGTCACTCGCAGAGGATGGGATCTTGGCGAGAGGAAGGACCCAGTGGTTGTGGGGAAATAGCGTCCAGGGCCCCGGGACGGCAGTCTAAGTAAAGCTAGAACGCTGTTTTCCGGATGTGAGATAGCATCAATATCAGTTGGCGAGATCCGAGCGAATACGGTTCAAATCAGGTGCAGGCGACGAGAAACGTGTTCTAGCCACATTGCTCCCATGTCAAATGGCGCGTTTCATTGACGATTGGCGTATCCGTATGTCTAGAATATAATGGTGCCTCACCGGCACCCCCGAGATAATTAACTTGTCATAATGGAGCAACAGGCTCCATTCCAGCGAGTGAAAGTACGAAGATGGGGCGTCTGGAGGGGTGGGAAGCTGGCGATGTGCTCGGGAGTTGGAGGGGGAGAGAGAGCGACGCTTCTGCAGCCGCAACGGGCCTCTCTGAGACAACGGGCCAGGACATGTCTGAGGCCTGCCCAGATCTCGCTGAACTGCCGGAAATCGGTTTATGATGATGTTTCCCAAAACTGTTGACCATGGGCGCCGGCTTGTGTGGGCTGCTATCACGTGCGAGACGTATTTTCAGTGACGTTATCGCCAATCCTTGCGTTCATCTCGACGTCCATTTCGTGAAGCAGTCCCCCTGAACGCCGCAGACAACGTGGAGGACAACATTGTCTCCGTCGTCGGCGTTGAGCAAACGGGACAGGAAGTGCCAAGGAGTACTTCTTGCCTCGTTTTTTTGTTGGTGGTTCGTCGGCATGCTGGAACCACGAGGCCGATAATACTCGGGCCGAGGGATATACTCCTGCCAACAACGAGAAGGGGTATTCCGTGTCCATGGCGTCCCCCCGTTATCCCAGAAGGCCCGAAACGAACTAGGTAAGGACTGAGTTCGAACGTAAATATAATAGTTCCTACTAGGTGGAACGAACTGAACCCGAATGGCGGCTATTTCTCGAACCAGTCTTGTTGTCGCGTCTACCGGGACCAGAGGAGGATGGGATGAGCCATCAGTCTGGTGCATCAACTTGGTTTCTTATCTGGATGTTCAGACTCAGCTCGGAAGAGATCATCTCCTTTGAAAGGCCCTTTGATGTTGACATGAACTGACCAATTATATGTAACGTGCTTCGATCTCACGTCGCTTAGCTGCCTGCCTCGTGCCTACCTTATAATGTCGTCAAAGGTCCAATGTTGAAAACGCCCCAATTGCACTGTGCTGGCTTTAATCACGGCCAACACGCCCACTTGGCCTGGCTGAAAAGCCGCTCCCTCCTTGTACCTATCGCTCATTTTCTCTGCCGCGAGGGTCCTTAACAAGTCCTTTCGCTCGACCATGCTCGTGGTCGGTTCAAACTCTACCTGCGATATCTGTCTCGAGTCCTACACAAGTGGGGCTAACGTACCCCACGCCATAACGTGCGGTCATGTCTTCTGCCAGAAGTATGTACATCGTTCCGACCAGCGATCGAAGAGGATCGACTGATGGCGTTCTAGATGTCTCAACCATCTCGTGCAGCACAAATGTCCCCTTTGTAGGGAACGCTTCTCTCCACGGGACATCAGAAAGCTGCACGTGGAATGCGACTCCACAGCCATTGAATTACATCCTACCGACGGCGCCCCAAGTGTTGACAACGATGCCCAACGTCTCCTGGACGACATCGCTCGCATCGTCAAGGAGGGTGCCAAGGTCAACGAGATCCGAAGGGTAATTGATGATTGCAGAACGTATTACAAGTCCCAGCCCGGGAATCAGGTGGGCCCCACAGTTCTCGATCCCCGCAAATTAATACAACCGTCTACGTCAGTATACGCCTGTCAGGGTCGGTGCTCTCCTTCTCCATAGCCTGATGGAAGGCCAGCGTAAGCTGGGCTTGCAAGCGGAAGAACTACGTGAGATAACTACCGCACGTGACGAAATACGTGATCGCTTGACGTCCGACCTTCACGCTGCTGAGATCAAATATCAGGACCTAGAGCGTACGAGTCGCGATGAGAAAGAGACCGCGCTTGCTGTCGAGAAAAGTCTCAGGGAGCACTATGATCAGATGAACGGTTTCTGGAAAAGGTATGTATTTTCAAGTCGTTTGAGTCGATCGTGGTTGACGCTTCGTCTTCAGTCAAGTAAGTGAATGAGCTTGCCTTTGACCTTCGTAGTCTAAGGCCCGACTTCAGTTGGAATCCGCGCACAAAGAGTGTCGGGATCTGCGAGACGAACTGGCTCGGGCCCTTTCGACCCATGGAATGGGTGCACCTACTCGTAACGTAGATCTGCAGCACGTGTCCAGGCCCGCCGGCGAACAGAAACGCGCCTCTGGAAATGGTGAAGAGGGCTTGTCTCAAGTAGAGACCACGAAAGGCAAATTCGTTGATGACGATTATGACTTTCACCTCTCACCTCTTGCAGAGGCCGATGCGCCTTTGGCTTCGACGGCTCCATCCCTTCTCGCGCTCACCGACGATTTTGACGACGACATGGTGAAGATGAAGCAAGTCGAATCTCCTATCGAAGAACAACCCGAGTTGGATTCAGAGATTGAAGATTACGGTACTGCCGCCGCAACGGCGTATCCATTCCCTGCCCACCTCCAGCCGCAACTGGAACCTATACCCATTTCTTCTCGGACACCACAGTCCCGCCGGTCGAGCGCGATGGCCATGTCGATTACTGCTGATCAGTGGCCATCGGGTATCTCGAGTTCTAAGCCACGGGATGACGTCATCATGAGTAGTCGTCCTCCCTCTCCCAGCCATTGGCATTCTTCAGATCGCCAGTCGATACCACAGGGTACACGTCCCAAGGAATCCCACACGCGAGAAATGACGGAGCTCAAGCGAAAAGACTCCGCCGATATGGCTCCCAGGGAACAACTCGTCTCGAAACTGTACGACATCCTTGATAGTCCCAGACCTGCCCCGGCACCACACGGACAGATGCAGCAACGCTCCGAATTCCCAGAACCAACACTCCCGCGAACTGTCTCTCGCTTGGTGGCACCTTCCCGCTCATCTTCTACAACTCAGTCTAGTTCTTCGTCGGCGTCGCTTGCCCATCACTCAGACGATCCCAATAGCGCGCCGCTAGCTGACCGGAAGCCTCTCGTTCGCGCCAGCGATGTGGCGATGCAGCTGGAGAAGGAGAGGATCGAAAGAATAGAGAAGGAACGTCGTCGTCATCGCGAAACACCTGCACCTGCACCTGCCCATCCTGCGCTCTCAAGCTCCCTCAAGGATGCCACGAATGCACCAGTGGACGCTCACTACCTGAACCGCCATAGATCAAGTGGCAAGACGAAGGCGACATATCCGCCAGCTGACACCTACGCCTAAACGTTCCCGCATCCTCGTGTGTTTCGTGCTTCATTTTTCGTTGGGTTCCGTCTCACACCTCTCATCGCTGGACTTCCTAGACAAGATGGTAAATATCTCGTAATCTTTTGCGCTACCTCGTTCCCATTTGAAGTGCGTGTTCATTTGTTGAAAAGTCCTTGTGCATTCCTGCGTTGTGTACTTTTAGTGGTTGTCGACGTGTACGATCGGGATACCTCCTTGTTCCATATGTAACGACCCCTGTAACGTCCTACCTCGATGCGTGCCGAGGTAGGCCCTCTCCTCCCCGACCTAAATAGTTGTATGTAACGATTATCGAAATATCCGCTCATTTATGGTGCATTTATGAGAGACCTTGAGCTTAGGCGAGATATGGTGCAAAAGCTTTAGATGCTAACAACGCCAAACATCATCCTGCAAAACTTCGTCAGACTCACTCGCCTCTAGTCAGGCTCGCATATACCAATGTCAACAAAATCCCTCGGTAAACGCAAAGCCAGGGACGACAACCCCACCCCAACACCAGGCGATGACGGACATGGGTGAGTTTCTTATCTCCAACATCTATCTCTCAACCTTGAAATACTTGCATAGATCCACGCTCTTCGTGTCCAATTTACCATACGACGTGACATCGACGGATTTACAGACCGCGTTTTCAGATCTCGCACCCGTACGCTATGCGTTCGTAGTCCTCGATCATGGGACTGGCGTCTCCAAGGGTATTGGATATGTTTCGTTTTCGATCAAGGAGGACGCGCAGGCGGCGTATGATACGATTGCAAAAGAGGGGATGAGTTTGAATGGGAGGAAGATCAGGGTGCAGTGGGCGCATAGGAAGGTGAGTGTGTCGTGGTGTGGTCGGTGAGTTGTCGTTGATGGTGTGTTTGGGGTAGCAGGATAAAGGGGACGACAAGGGGAAGGAGAAGAAGGATGATAGGCCTAAAGCCGGAAAGGAAAAGGAAAAGACGAAGGAGGAGGAGAAGGAAATGGTGGTGAGCGATGGAGAGAATGTAGCTGTCTCGCCAGAACATGATGAGATCAAGGAGGAGGAGGACGAGGAGGGGGAAGAGGACGAGGACGAAGTTAACAACGAAGCAGAAGTTGAGGGAGAGGGAGAGGATGACGATGGAGACGGGGATGAGGACGATAATGACGAAGGCGACGAGGACGAAGACCCGGATCACGACAGCGGCGATGAAGCACCCCAAAAACCTCAACTACCCCATACCGATGTCGGAACCACAGTCTTCATACGAAATATTCCATTCGAAGCTACCGAGGATGACCTACGCACGTTGTACGTATATGCTCTGTTTCGTGCATTCTGCTCGCTCATCCAGCCAGATTCCGCGTCTTTGGTCCACTTCGATACGTCCGCCTCGCGGTCGATCCTGAGACAGAGCGTTCTCGTGGCACTGGGTTCGCATGCTTCTGGAAGAAAGATGACGCGGACAAGGTGATCGAACAGAGTGAGCTTCTACGAAAAGAGACCATGGGAACGCAGGTGAAAGTAAGCACGCTCCCTATCTCAAACGATATTATGGCCCGTTTACACGATGACAGCCATCGAAGAAAAATCCGTTCACTCTTCCTTCCCTTCTTACCCCTGACCCATCGGCGGGTGTCGCGAAAAACCTGGTGTTGCAGGGTCGGACGCTCGACGTCGTCCGGGCCGTGACGAGAGACCACGCGACGAAGCTCAAGGAGGAGGGTGAAAAGGTTCGAGAAAAAGCCGACAAGCGCAATCTCTATCTATTGCGCGAGGGAGGTAAGGTCGTTTCCATACGTTTATAGAACGAGTCTGATTTCGAGACTCTAGTCATACTACCAAACACGCCTGCTGCGGGCACGATTCCCGCCGCTGAGCTGGAGAAGCGAGCGACCTCTTTCGGCGCACGTAGAACGATGCTGCGTACCAATCCGTCCCTTTACGTTTCCAAAACACGCCTCAGCATACGTCAAATACCACTCTTTGTTACCGAACGCGTCCTCAAGCGCCTTGCGATCCACAGTGTTCGGGAGTTCAAGGCAGATTTCAAAAAGGGTGTACGAGAGGGCCTTACTCCTGACGAGCTCGTTGAACCGGTTCAAGCTGACGAAGAAGCGAGCAAGGTCGATGTCAAGGAAGAGGATGGTGCCAAGCCGAAGACGAAGGGCAAGGGCAAGGGCAAAGTAGAGCGTCTGACAGCCGTGAAACAAACCAAGATTGTGCGCCAGGCGGACCGTCTCGACCCTGTTACGGGTAAGGGACGGAGTCGTGGGTACGGTTTCATCGAGATGCACAAGCATGCGGATGCGTTGCGCGTATTGCGATGGGCTAACAACAACCCAGACGTGGGTGCGTTGTTTGACAAGTGGTGGAAAGAGGAGCTAGTCGATCTTGTCAAGGGTGAGAAGGCAAAGCAGAGCCCAGACGAGGCGAGGATTAAGCGGATGAAGGGCGAGATGGAAGCATCGTCCAAACCTCCCAAAGGCACTCTCATTGTAGAGTTCTCGATCGAGAACATTCAGGTCGTGCACCGCCGAGCAGCACAGCAGGAGAAACAGGTCAGTTACCCCAATAATGTTGCTGATGAGAATTCTTATGATCGACAGACACAGCCACAGTCCCGACATAGCGTGAAGGAGCGGCCAACCGCGTGGAATAAGGAGGACAGACCAACGAAGAAACGTCGTTTGTCATCCGACAAGGCCAGTATACCTCTACCTGAAAAGAAGGAAGAGTCAACGAAAGCCGGCGAACTGATTGGGTCCGTCATTGGCCGGAAACGACGAGCACGAAAGGCCGGTAAGGGTGCTCGCTAGTGTGCATGCTTGACGAGCTTCTAGGAGTTACACGAGTTCACTCTCGCACCTGCTGTTTTACGTTGGGAATATTCAGATCTAATGATATCACACCTATGAACCCCGGTCTTCCGCCTTGGCGGCCGGGCTGACGACTTTCCCCAGGTGGGGCAGGATAAGGCCATAGCCTACCATCAGTCGCTCTCACGGATTTGAACTTCTCAAACCACTCATATGGTCCGATCTTGGCTCTGGTGCCTTTGACCGATTTAAATACCCCAAGCTCTAGCATGTCGATCATACTCTCGCATTCTACCCTCTGATAACACATATGGAATCTCCCAAGGTTTGGCTGATCACTGGTGCGTCCTTCCACCCAGGCACGAAGCCCGTCGTGGATGATTTACCCATGATTAGGCACTTCGTCCGGTTTTGGACGTCGCCTGGTGAGCATCGTCCTCGCTCGCGGCGATCGCGTCATTGCGAGCTCCAGAACGCTCGCCAGCATCACCGACCCCGAGTTCTTCGAGTTGAATGACGCCTCGCACGCATCCAATCTGTACCGTGCTGAGCTTGACATTGCTACAGGCACGGCCCAGGTGAAGGAGCGAATCGATGCGATGGTGGAAGCATCTGGATGGGGCACTGTAGATGTGCTCGTGAACAACGCGGGATTGGGGATAACCGGATTCCTTGAAGAGGGAGGGTGAGTGGTCTCGAGTCCCGGTCCCCTCGCCGCTTTTCGTGGTATATATACCCCGTGCTGATTTGTTTTAAAAAATTGGATTTTAGCGTGGACCTAATGAGACGTCAATACCAAACGAACGTATTCGGGACGCTCGACGTCACAAACGCCGTCCTACCGTTCATGCACCGACGTGAGTGTTCTTAGCGTGATCAATAACCAGAACGTGCTTTTCGACGCGTCTACAAAATAAATATAAAAAAAAGAAAACAGCGGGACGGTCGTGATGATAGGTAGCAGGAGTGGATGGAGGACTGAGATCAAGGTAAGGTCATCGGATATAATCATCCTTCAAGATCTGACGTATGCTGTCCGTTCGACGATGCCATGATTTTAGGGTATTGGTACGTTGCAGCTATTATCCACGGATCGAAAGCACGTTTGACAAAACCCATTGGTAGGTTTTTACGGTTCTTCGAAAGCGGCACTACATGGTGAGAGGTCGTATTCTTTACACGAGCTAGTTTCATTTGCTCATTGGTTTTCCCTAGCCATGGCAGAGGCGCTGGCTATGGAGCTCGAGCCTCTGGGTATCCGTACCCTCATTGTTGAGCCAGGGGCATTTCGTACTGAAGGGATCCACCGCTACCCCCTCGACGACGCGAACAAGATCGCTAATTATGACAAGATGAGAGAGGAAACCGCCGCTCAATTCGAGAAACCAAAGGGCAAGCAGCCAGGGGACCCAGAGAAGGCCATGAAAGCGCTTGTGGATGTGGTCTGTGGAGAGGGTCGCGCTCAGGGTAAGGAATGGCCGTTGTATCTCGTGCTTGGCAAGGATGCGGAACGGGACGTGAGGACAAAGTGTGCACGGATGATCAAACATCTTGATGAGTGGAATGATGTAGTGAGGGATGTGGATTTAGATTATAGTGGTGATGTGCAACACTCGCTTCGCGGGCGTGCGTACTTCCGTGCCACCGAGTGGTAGTGTTGACACTGTCACTTGCATGGGCTTGGCGGGAGGACTTGCTAGAAAAATATCGTGCTATCATATAGCTATTGGCAGAGTGTAATTTTTCATTGCTTGTATGTGGTGTTCTCCAACTTGGAGGAAGATAATAAGAAAGCACTTACTTACAACCCTATCACCCATAAATCCGCAGTCAGGCCCACAAGCGCACCTTTGGCACCGTGGCACATTGAACTTGACGTGCGCGTGAGGACCGCTCCTGAGTATTGCTTCCGGACAGCGGAACTGGGGGACTCCGGGATCATAGCTTGGCACCGAGGACGGCGAGTAAGTTGCAACAATGGCGAGCCCAAGAGTGTGGTTGATAACAGGTATCTCACTGTCACTCTCGATCGTATCAACGTTGCCAAGTCTAACGGTACTCCACTCAAGGGACCTCTTCAGGATTTGGTCGACGACTGGTCACGATCGTGTTATCCCGAGGTGATCGCGTGGTCGCAACGGCGCGGTCGATCGAGAAGATACAGGATCTCCCGAGCTCTCCAAACCTTCACATCCTTGCACTCGATATTACGTCGAGTCCAGAAACAATCCAGGGAGTGGTTAATGAAGCCGCCGCCAAGTGGGGAACGATAGACGTTTTGGTCAACAATGCGGGTCTCGGTTTTCCAGGTCTTCTTGAAGAGGGCGGGTGAGCGTCAACTTGTTGAAATGGCATTTGTTCGTGACAGATGTGGCGTAGCATTCAGAAGATGATCGCACAGTTTGAAGTGGGCGTGTTCGGACCGCTGAACGTGACGAACGCGGTACTTCCGTACATGCGCAAGCGTGAGTGCAAAACCACGTTAGCGTAAGAGTATTGACCTGAAAGAGGATGAAGAACGGAGTGGAACTGTGGTCATCATCGGCAGTCGATGTGCATGGAGGCCAGAGATAAGAGTACATCATCAAGTCCCTGAGAGTCTACCCGCGCTGAATTCACTTGACAGGGACTCGGTCAGTGGCTTGGATTATCAATGACTGTCGGTTCAGACGATTGATCGACGACACAGGGTTCTATAGCTCGTCCAAGGCGGCCGTGCAAAGTAAGTGATGCTCGAAATGAGCGGGCTCTTTACTCAGTTCTTAGCCATGGGTGAAACGCTGTCCGTCGAGTTGGCACCGCTCGGAATCCGTGTGCTCATTGTCGAGCCTGGATCGTTCAGGACGGAAGGGATATTCATCAAACCGTTCGATGTGTCTAATCCGATACCCGACTACGAAGAACAGCGAGCGGATTCGTTGAGGACGTATGATGCGCTGGATGGCAAGCAACCGGGCGATCCAGTGAAGGCGATGAATGCGGTGGTGGACGTTGTTCGAGGTGAAGGTGTCGCTGCAGGAAGAGAGTGGCCGCTGTACCTGGTCCTTGGAAAAGACGCGGAGAGAGACGTACGGAATAAATGTTCGAGAATGATCAGACAGTTGGACGAGTGGTCGGATGTAGTGAGAGGAGTAGACATTGAGTAGTGATCACGTGATTATTATTTTTGAATGAAAGGGAGAGATTGTCGAATGTCGTTTTGTTTCGTTCGGTCGAGTGAACGCAAATGATGCAAGGTGAATCCCATTTTTATTTTATATTTTATATATATTTCTCAACGTTTTTGTCAGTGTCGTCAACTCCGGTCGCATCTTCCTCGACCCCCCCTCCCCGCCCACCCGATACATTCAATATCGCAACAGAACTTCCGATTTCCCAACTTCCTGATCTTTCCATCCTCGTTCAAAAATGTACACGTTGTCCCTACACCGGTCCCATCGTCTCATTTCCACCCCGTCGCACCGGAGGAGGTCATCTCAAAGTCTGCACCGCCTGCATGGAGAAACAAAACGCTCGAAAAACCGCCTCGGAGATCGCTGTCGAGAACTCGGGTCGTGGTCAGATCGCCACCGCTGCCATGTCCCTCGATGATTTTTTGAATCTGGTGACATCGAACAAGACGAGACCGTTCGACTTTGATACGATGGTTAGCGTACCCCAGGGGTTTTTTCTCGCGGGGGAACATCTTTACAATCGGTCGAATCGAATAAGAGATTTTTTAGCGGAGGCGTCGGATTATCATTGGAAGTACGTCTCCTCGTTTGTTTTTCCTTTCGTTTAACGCTCAAGCGCTCATAACCCGCTCGTCGCTCACCCGTGCCACCCGTGCCACCCCTACCACAGTCAAAAGAAGACGAAACGTGGAGGCAAATCAACCGTCGTCACCTATTTCTGTGCCCAACTCGAAGGCGAACAATCCAAATCCCGTACCCAAGACACTGACCGAAAATCCCGTTCCCGAATCACCCGTTACCACTGCGGAGGATGGCTCCGGATCACGATCATGGACGACAATGAACATTTACTTCGGATACGTATGACACACGCAGAGGCTCATCCGTCCTTTCCAGCCTCTTTTCGGAGACCACCGCATACGTCCGAGTTCAAGTTGGAGGCGACGCCTAAACCGGGGCATGAGGTTGGGGGTGGACAGATTACAGGACCACCACCATCACATGCTCATCCATCACACCCACCTCATCCACACCCACACCCACCTCCGCCGATATTTGCGGGGTTACAACATGCACCACCCCATGTGTTGGTCGAACCCGGACCGGTAGTGCATCCGATCACATCACCCGGCCCTCCACCAGTCCATGCCCCCATACCACCCCATCCTCCACATCAGGACGAAGACGATCATCCAGGTATAGGCGTCGTCGAGGGTGTACTCCCTCCAGACCAAGCGAGACATAGTCCTGTAAGCTCCTCCCCCCCTTCTTCTCCTTACGCTCATGCATGCTCACGTGTTCAAACTTTTAAGCACCCCGTGGTGTTCTTCTCCCCCGAACAACTCGAGGGTCTCAAACGTAAATTCGAAGAGATGATGACAGCAGCGAGCGGGCCTGTTCCTCCAGATCTCGCACACGCCCTCGGATCCGTGTTCGATCATATCGAACGCACCGCGACAGACGTCGATATCGGCAGGTTTGCGAAACGACGGAGGATCTCAGAGTCGTGATATATATATATTGTATCGTGTTCCTTTTTTTTTTTTTTTGTACACGCGCCAGGCACTTTTTTGTTTTTTTGTTTTATAACCCTCGTTGGCGCTCTTCGTACTTTGGACGTCTGTCTGTTGTAGGGAGACGTACTCGTTACTGCTACCGTTTCACGTTTTTTCTTTGTAATTCGAGTTCACTTTGACGATGGATGTACTCGCATCGCACAGGATTCCTATCATACACTACCATGTCGAACGTCGTTCATCCATGCAAGTCCAATGAAACGACAAAACAAATCGATGCTCAATGAAAACGAAACGAAAAAAGGGGTTGACCGAAATCTAACTCGCAAGTTCAGACATTGTCACAAACGCCTGAAAGAGCGCCGGGACCACAAACGGCGCTCGACATTCCCTCTCCACGTCTGTCAATAACCGTTCTGCACGTGTTCTGCGCGTACGTTCGACGTGGAGTTCGGTTTCTAATCGTTGAAACTCTGTTTTTCAAAGGCAGTCCATGAGTTTTGTGAGTTCGTGAGTTTTGTGTGAGTTTTGTGGGAGGGGGGACGTACCATCTCGGGAATTACTTCGATCTGACCCAACGCCGACACCGACGCCTACCTCAGGTCTCGCCCCAAGCCTCTCCAAATCATCCAAAATCACCTGTTCTCTCGCTTGTACAGCCGTCAACTGTCTCCTCGTATCCCAAAGCTCGCGCGTTAGACGCTGTACGTCTCTTCGGCGTGATGGATCGCCGTTCCCGTGGTCGTTTGGGGAGGCGGCTTTGGTTTTAGGATGGGGATGGGGTGAGGTGGGATGGGAATGGGAATGGGAATGGGAATGGGAACGGGAGGGCGGATGAGGGCGGGGAGAGAGATGTGGTTGAGTTGGAGGTGAGAGACGTGGACCTGTCGGAGGTGCGAGCGTTGGAGAGTGACGTGGGCCTGTCGGAAGTGCCGGTGCAGGTACGGCTACGGCTACGGCTACGGGTGCAGGTGTAGGTACGGGTGCGGGCGAAATCAATGGTCCAGTTGGAGGCACTGCTGCGAGAGCGGGAGCAGGTGACAGTGCAAGCGCAGAATTGAACGAGGGTCCCGGACTTGGGCCAGATAAGCGCGTCGATGGAACCGGTAATGTGGCATAAAAGGACGCGGACGTGTCAGGCGATGGCGCAGAGAAGGGAGTGAACGTCGCTGGTGGTATCGATACTGGGGAACTGAAATATGTAAATGGCACTTGTGGAAGGGTAGGCGTGGATACATATGTTGGCGTTCCTGGGAGTGGCGTTACCTCTCCTGATTCGGGGACTGGCGTTGGTGGTCTCTGTATGATCATGGGGGTATGAGGTTGCGTTTGTGCTTGTACTACTAAAGATTGGGCTGGAGATTGGGTCAGTGCAAGCGTCGTGGTGGGCATCGAGGGACGGCCCTCAAACGGGTATGGAATCTGTTGTTGATCACCTCTCGGGGATGTCGAGCTCAGATGTGGAAGCGTGTCGCGTGTGTCGAGTTTTGGTCTCGTAGGTGGAGGTCCGTCGGTGTTGCTCAGCTTTCGCTTGAGATAATGAAGTCTATCTGATCTGGGCTGATGTAGGGGAAGAGGATGAGCACGAAATGGGAACCCGATACCAGACGCGGACTTACGGCGGTAGGTGGGGCCTTGGATGGCGACGGTGCGTGGGACGTGTATGTCGGTGCGGGTGCGGGTACGAGCGCAGATTGTGGACGTCGTTCGGTCTCGTGTGCGCCCTCGTTCGACTCTTGGTCGTCCGTTGAGCGAAGGAATACGCCGCTGCGCGTCTTCTAGTCAACGAGAGGGGGAACACGGATGAAATAACGGGACACACTCTTGGGTCACCATGATAGATTCGCTATCAACGTGGCGAGGTTTTGGTTTCTGGGTGAGATCCACGCCATGAGGGGGCTGATAACTTACATGGAAAGGAATTCGCGAAGTTTGAGCGTCTCTGGATCGTCGCTACACAAACTGAACCATCGCCGATGGAGCGAATCCTGGATGCGCATGAACGCGATGCTGACGACGACGACGACGACGACGACGAAGAAAGGAACGCACCGCCAACCCTTTTGGACTGGTGGTCGCAGAGGGCCAATGAAGTATAAATGATCCACCGTCCCGGGTTACGTTTTTCTGAGCTGGCGAGTGAACTCTAAGATGAGCGAGATCTTTCTTGAGGATGGCGATCTCTTGTGAATGAGAGAGATTGGGAGAGCTTAGTTGGATGTATTTCTGGTTCTTGTACTTGATCACGACCTCGAGTCCTTCAGGCATGGCCGAGTTATCTACACTGGCGTGGGCGAGGATGTCAAGGTTGACTCGCTTGAGGTGAAGACTCGGTAGAGCTACGTAATAGACTCTAACGGTGAACATTCGCGCGGCTGACGCTCATCACGAACGACGACGGCGACGACGACGGCGATCTCAACGACAATGTGATAATTGATGTGACGATTTGGTTATCAATACAAAACGAAAAACGAGAAACAGCCCCGATACAGTCCGTCTGGAAGCCAAACTAGTAGCCCGTGTTCTTCAAGTGATCTGCCAGTCCTTGGACGACGAGCGTCGCTTCGGGCGCTTGGATCGGGAGTTGGTATTCTGCGACGACTACTGCGCTCTTCGTCTTGACGATGACACAGCCATCGCCCTAGCGTGCGCGGGGGGGGGGGGGGGGGCGCCAACCGTCGCCCCCACGTGGGGGGGGGGGGGGGTGCGTCCTCCTACCCCCTTGCTTGCCAAAAATAAA